>CM038678.1:281104054-281499091 GCA_021605205.1 Aegilops longissima
TGTTGTGGTTGATCCATTTATGCTATGATATTGTTCTTGCCATGTATATC
Organism: Aegilops longissima; assembly: GCA_021605205.1. Classification (NCBI taxonomy): domain Eukaryota; kingdom Viridiplantae; phylum Streptophyta; class Magnoliopsida; order Poales; family Poaceae; genus Aegilops; species Aegilops longissima. Next base: position 281,104,105 of record CM038678.1, read on the forward strand.
TTCTATGCCATGTCTTCTTGATGTATGTATGCTTAGTTTATCATATAAGGCTCTGTAGTGAGTGCATTGAGCTTGTAAACATGCCTACTTGTTATCAGTTTTGACATGCCATGTTGCTGAATCTGTTAACAACTTTCAATATTGACATGGGTGTTACTATATTTTCTGATCCTTTTGGCTTATGGTCACTAAAGGACTTTTGTTCTATGCTTTAGTAGATTCATGCCATGCCTTTGTTTGCCATGATAAGTTCCTGTAACATGTTGTTTCATAGCTCTAAACATTGCAACCTGATGTTATTTCTGCCAATGCCTGAAACTGTTATTAGTTGCAATCTTGCCATGTCATTTTGAGCATGTTCTAGTCATTTCTGGAGATAGCTCAGTTCTCATGTTTTGTAATGCTTTACCTGTAGATCATGCCCATGCCTTTTGTTATTTGTTGAGGTCCTGTAGCATGTTGTTTTGATGCTTGCAATATGCCTAGTTGCTGTTTTGGACAGCTTGTCCTTTAATCTTGTATAGGGTGTATGTGTTGAACCGCTGTCTGCTTTTGAGTGTGCTCTATATGAAACTTGCTTGATTTTGCATGTAGTTTCATATTATCATGTTGCATCCTTGTTTTGAGGGTTTTTCTTGATGTTTGTTGCATTTTGCATCAATGCCATGTTTATCTTGTTTTGCTCATATCTTCTAGGCCGAGTCTCAATCTAATGAACTTTATATGTAACTTGACTAGAATTTCGTTAGATCATCGTGGTGCATCTTAACTTGCTGTTTAACAACTTGAACTTAAGGTTTATCCAGATCTGGACCAATTTCGAAATTTGCATATGAGGACTTACGGAATTGTTATATGTTGTTCCGGCCTCATTTAAACTTGCCTTGATGTGTTGTTCTTGTTTGCATCATCCTTGCCATGAGTAGCTTCATGTAGCTTTGTCATGCATCATGCTTGTTGTGCATCATGTCTTGTTCATGTGTGGTGTGTTTACTATGTTGTGTGCTTCTTCTTGTTAGTTCCTGTTCTATGATCGTGAGGATTCGCTTCGTCACGCTTGGTTCGGCTTCATCCGCTCATCTTCTTCATGGACTCGTTCTTCTTCCTTGGATTTCAGGCAAGATGACCGCACCCTGGATCTCACTACTATCATTGCTATGCTAGTTGCCTCGTTTTTCGCATGCTGCGCTACCTATTACCTGTTTATCAAGCCATCCCAATTGCCATGTCAGCCTCTAACCTTTTGCACCCTTCCTAGCAAACCTTGTTTGGCTATGTTACCCTTTGCTCAACCCTCTTATAGCGTTGTTAGTTGCAGGGAAGATGAAGTTTGTTCCTTGTTGGAACATGGAGATGTTGTTCCTTGTTGGAACATGTTTACTTGTTGGGATATCACAATATATCTTATTTAATTAATGCATCTATATACTTGGTAAAGGGTGGAAGGCTCGGCCTTATGCCTGGTGTTTTGTTCCACTCTTGCTGCCCTAGTTTCCGCATATCGGTATTATGTTCCCGGATTTTGCGCCCTAACGCGGTCGGGTGATTTATGGGACCCCTTGACAGTTCGCTTTGAATAAGACTTTTCCAAAGAAGGCCCAACATTGGTTTTACATTTGCCTCACCTAGCCTTTTTTCCCTTGGGAGTCGCGATCCCGAGGTCATCTTTATTACCCCCGGCCGTGCTTGTCTGTGTTGGTCCAAACTAGAGCACCGTATGGGACCATCCCTTGGAAACTTGGGTTACGCTGGTTCCTCAGACGCTCTTATCCGGTCGTGGCCTCGAGCAGATACGTGCTACTATCGGGTGTCGGCACGGGGAGGTCTTGCTGGCTTGTTTTATTGCTGTGAAATGTCTTGTAGCCGGATTCCGAGACTGATCGGGCTTCCCGGGAGAAGGTCTATTCCTTCGTTGATCGCGAGAGCTTATCATGGGTTGTTGGGACACCCCGCAGGGTATAAACTTTCGAAAGCCGTGCCCGGTTATGTGGCAGATGGGAATTTGTTAATGTCCGGTTGTAGAAAACCCGGTTGATCTCAATTAAAATACACCAACCGTAAGAACGTGAGTGTCTTTTTCGGGTTGATCGAGAGGAGAACACGGTTTCGGTTATGTTTGACGTAAGTAGGAGTTCAGGATCACTTCTTGATCATTACTAGTTGACGACGCCTTTGTTTCTCTTCTCGCCTCATTTATGATGTTAGCCACCATATATGCTTATGTGCTGCAACCTCACCACTTTACCCCTTCCTTTCCTTTAAGCTTTGCTAGTCTTGATACCCATGGTAATGGGATTGCTGAGTCCTCGTGGCTCCATGATTACTACACCACCAGTTGCAGGTGCAGGTTATGCGATGATCATGACGCGAGAGCGATGTTTGCTTGTATTGGAGTTCTTCTTCTGCTTCTTCTTCGATCAGGGGATAGGTTCCAGGTCGGCAGCCTGGGCTAGCAGGGTGGATGTCGTTGAGTTTCTGTTTATGGTTCATCTGTAGTCGGATGTTGATCTTGTATATGATGTTGTTGTATTCTTGTGGCATTTGTGCCTTATGTATGTATCCCCTTCTATTATGTAATGTTGATGTAATGATATCCACCTTGCAAAAGCGTTTCAATATGGTCTATCCTGTGGGACCGCGAGTTCCTTTTGGATAGGGTCGATATTGGCGTGACAAGTTGGTATCGAGCCTCGACCAACCCTAGGAGCCCCTTGATTGATCGTGTAGTTTGGCCGTTGTTGAGTCTAGAAGAAAATTGTTTTTCGAGTCTAGTTATATCGAGAGTAGGAATTTTTTTACTCCTCAGCCCTTCTTCCGGTGAGGAATCTTGACTAGGTGTTTTGAATTACTCCTCTTCCCTTCAAATTTTCTTTAGGATCACAGTTGGTTTTCCGTAGTTGTTCCTCAGCTCTTTTCATCCGTTGCATTTCTTGTCAAGTCGACTCGACCATCTTCATCTTTGCCAAGTTCAATCCTCGTCTTCCTCCGACGTTGTTGTTTTCCTGTCCTGGTCCTTGTTGTTTTTTCCCACCCGCCCACCCTTCTTCTTCTCGGAACCGAGTCCGTAATCGAGTATCCATCCTACTGTGGAAGTCTTTTTTTCCTCCAGCGGATCTCGCCAAGGCGAGCCACACCGGAGTTCTCCCAATGCTTTGCTCCCCAATCATCAAGAACGTTGGTCACCAAGACCTCATCGACGGTGGAGCAGGCTCAACGCCCCGTCTCGAGACCTTCAACAATCTTCAAGTGCCCTACAGCTAGCTTCAGCCAACCAAGCCTTCTCTCCGAGTCACCGACGGCTCCACGTCCCGATCAGGGTCCGCCTTCCCGTCACCTTCGGGCCCGCGATAACTACCACACCGGCTCATCGACTTCGACGTCACCACATTCTCCTCAGACAACACCATCCTCCCCGTACCCAGCGTTGGCTAAGTTCATGCCGGACTCACCATGGCTACAACATCCTCAAGATGCCAGAAGCGCGGGTCATCACTGCCCTCGTGGAAGAGAGAGATGCAGTGGTCCTTGGAGCCGAGCCAGCCGCAGACGCTGAAGACCTGCACCACAAGGGCGGTGACGCCCGAGGCAGCACCCAAGAAGAAGAAGACATCGACCGCCCGCTCATCAAGAGACAGGCCCCTTAGGCTCAAGGCTGGCCAGGGGGAGCCTTCCATCGTGATAGGAAAGCTGGCCTGGCGCCTCCTCAGCAGGCTCGGGCTCTCCTCGAGGGCCACCCACCTTGCCAAGGTCTCGAGGGAGGTGCTTGGGCACCACGGGAGGCGTGAGCCAAGCACGCTTCCTGCAAGGAGCAAGACCAGGAGGACAACCCCGAGAGTTCACGCCAAGGCCATTCAGAGTTACAAGAGTCAAGGGTCATGAGGGCAGCCGCCGCCACTCACTGTGGCCCCCCATCCAGCGAGGATGGTGGGCTGCCTCCAGATCGACGCACAGGCTTAACCGAGCTGTAACTCAAGAGCCCTGCCTCAGGAGTGGGACGCCATGAGGGCCCGCCCCCAGCCTATGTATGCATGCCTTATGGCCTACCAAACGCGGGCTGCTGCACACCAGCTGCCTCATGAGGACCATCCTAGAGGCCCAAGAGGTCAGCACGCCTGAGCCCCGGCGGAGATGGAGATGGCCCATGAGGGCCACAGCCCGAGCCTCCCGAGGCCCTCAACTCGGTGGCTCGTGGAGGATCGGCTCCCCGCAGCCCACCGAGTCCGCTACATCAACAGCCCTTCATCCCCAACATCACCAGTGACATCTTTAAGTTTTATTTCCGCTGGGAGCGCCTTCAGGTCAGATATTCCTGTGCCGCTGCGGGTCCGCTCCCTCGCGCATGTATCCTTTTATTTCACGCCCCTAGCTTACGCTGTTGGGGCGCCTTGGGCTGCATCCCAAGCCGCCGGGCCCCACCGCATGTATCTTTCATGCTTTCCTTAGGATTATGCTCCATCATGCTTGTTCTTGTGCCTTCTCCCGGGTGGTGAAATTGCACGTTAAAGGGGGTGCCTCGAGCATCGCGACTAAGGCTCCTAACGGCTCTCCGCCCTCACCTGGTCTTGTCCATGGCATCGCGACCGCTTGCTGCCGACGGTAGAGACCAGCCCGAGAGCCGGGACCCGAGGACGAGAGTTGTGTCATCCAATCCAGCTTGCGCTGCTAAAGGGCGGTGCCCGAGCATCGCGACCAGTGGCCCTACTGCCTCCGCCCTCACCGTCTTGTCCATGGCATCGCGACCGCTTGCCAACGACGGTAGAGACCAGCCCGAGAGCCGGGACCCAAAGACGAGAGGTGTTGCTCCACCCAGCTTTGCAGTAAAGGGGGGTGCCCGAGCATCGCGACCAGTGGCTCCTACTGCCTCTCGCCCTCACCCTGTCTTGTCCATGGCATCGCGACCGCTTGCCAATGACGGTAGAGACCAGCCCGAGCCGGACCCGAGGACGAGAGTTGTGTCATCTAATCCAGCTTATGCAGTAAAGGGGGTGCCTGAGCATCGCGACTGCTACTATCTGCCTCCGCCTCACCTCCGGTCTTGTCCATGGCATCGACCGGCTGCTGCCAACGACGATAGAGACCAGCCCGAGAGCCGGACTCAAGACGAGAGTTGTTGCTCCCACTCAGCTTGCGCAAAGGGGGGTGCCTGAGCATCGCGACCAGGCTCCTACCGCCTCCGCCCTCACCTCCTGGTCTTGTCCATGGCATCGCGACCTGGCTTGCCAACGACGGTAGAGACCAGCCCGAGAGCCGGGACCCGAGGACGAGTTGTGTCATCTAATCCAGCTTATGCTAAAGGGGGTGCCTCGAGCATCACGACCAGGCTCCTACCGCTCTCCAGCCCTCACTGGTCTTGTCCATGGCATCGCGACTGGCTTGCTGCCAACACGGTAGAGACCAGCCCGAGAGCCGGGACCAAGACGAGAGCACCGCATCTAGCCATTTTGCAGGAACACACTCAAGATAAGGCTCAGAGCCAGCGCAACCCGCCTGAGGTAAGGCCTCGTGAGTCCTGCTGGCCCACGGGTGCCAGACACACCTCGCCTAGCCCTACCATGCCAGCCACGGTCGCAGGGTGGCATACTGGGGCTCCTTCCGGAGGGAGCCCCTCCCACGCTCTAGTGGAAGCACCATGTCTGCTGGCCGACGACACCGCCGAGGAGCGGCTATGCCAGACGCATGCGGAAGCGCTTATGCCTGCTACTGGTGATAAACAACCGAGGGTGGCCTGGTCGCTAACCTCGTGGAGCCCAGCCTGTCTGCTCACACAACGCCTCGGGAGGCGAGGGCTGGGCACGGGGGCTACTGGTCACACCTGATGCACGCCACCCAGCTGCACTTTGGGCCTGGTTCGTCAGATGCCACTCCCCGAGCGGACAAGGCACGATGTCGCTTGAGCTGGCCAAGGGGACTCTCGAGCATCGCGACTCAGAGCCTAACTGCCACGAGCTCCCTCACCCCTTAGTTCCAAAAGGCTAATGGCGGTTGGGTATGCACGGGCCGGGCCTCGCAGACGAGAACGGTGGATCCGCCGCCGCCACCTCCTCCCTACTTGTTGTTCGTGGCGCTAAGGGTGACTCTCGAGCATCGTGACTCAGAGCCTAACTTGTCACGTAGCTCCCTCACCCCTTGGTCCCGGCCCCGGTTTTCGGTCGGGCTAACGGCGGCTGAGTTATGGGGCGGCTCTCTGGTAGAACATAAGCAAGTAGGAAGCACAAATTTCAAGGAATTCAAAAGCAAATATTAGTCCACATGTTATCGCAGTAACAAACGCAGTTTAAACGCCCCGAGGCATGATACATGTGCAGGAATTACAAGCAAGGCAGAGCCGCAGGAGTCACTTGTCGGGCGATGGAGCAGCAGGAGTGGGCGCGTTCGTGAAGTAGCAGGCCGCGCCGCCGCTTCGGCTTGGTACCGGCCCCGAACTTCCCAAAGAGCCTCTCACAGCCCTTCACAGCCTCGCAGCGATCGCGCGTTCGCTGGCCGCCGGCTCCAAAGAGTTGTCCATGTCGACGCTGGGTCGCAAGATAGATGTGTGAGGATCCGGTCCGCCGCAGAAGACAAGACTCCGCGCCGCCTCCGCCATGGGGCCAAGACCAAGGAGACATCTTCAAGAGAGCGGATCAGAAGGGAAGCAGCATGGCGGGGCCATCCTCCACGCCGCTAGTGGGCTCTCCAGCCAGCCATAAAGCTCTCAGCAGACGCTGGCCTTCACTCCATATTCATGAAGGCCACGCGTCTTCAGCGTAACTCCGCTTGGCGCCCAGCTCGACCTTCTCGCCTTCCAGTTCCTGCCCTAACGCGTCAAGACGGTCGCGGCGCTTTCAGCTTGTCCTCCCGTCTCTGATGGTCAGCCATGAGCCTTCATTCCTTCCTTCCAGCCTCGGCGGAGGCGAGCCTTTGGCGAAGCTAGTTCAGCAGCCCTTCACCACCCTCCAGCCTCACAAAGGACTCCTCAGATGTTGGCTGCCTCCCCAGGCAGCATCATGGGCTACCTTCGCCCATGAACAGCCCGCTTCTCCTCATCACAGGCCGTCAAGCCTCGACCAGCACCGCCTGAATCAAGCGGCCGCACGACCCAGCTAGAGGCCAGCCCAGCGCCCTGCCACCAAGCGAGGGTTGGCGCCTAGAAGATCCTCGCCGCAGCCTGTCCAGCTAGAAGGGTCCAGACTGGAGGAGTCGGAGATAGCAGTAGGCGGAGTAGGAGGAGTTGGCGGCGGCAGAACCACTGCGCTCGAGGCGGAACCAGCGGCGCACAACGACGGTGGAGGCTGCGCCAGAAGGCCGCCGAGTCGCTAGACAAGGGGCTGAGCTCGCCTGCTGGCTCAGCCAGGCCCGCGAGGACACCAAGGTGAGAGGCCAGGCGGGGGTCATCTTCCTTTCGGGCAAAGGCACCACCATGGATGGGACCTCAGAGCCCCTTCACTTTCAGGCCGCAGCGCCACTGATCAAGGGCATGGACATCGATCTCACAACAAAGCAATAATCAAGACAGGAGGCGGCACTTAGTGTCATCTCCGTGGACTCGAGCAGCCTCCACCATACTTGAAGCCCGAGAGCCGGGCTGCAGGATCGGCTTCAAGGGGACCAGAGCAAAAGTGCTCATGGATCGCCTGGCCGGGCGGACCTGCTGAGGGACCAGCCAGTCCGGTCCTTCTTCGGGATCGGGCAGGCTTTGCCTCCCGCCATCCCCATCTTCATCCGCCACTTTCGGGAGGCGGAGAACGCTGGGCCTGCGCCGCAGGAGGGAGCCCTGACTCCGCCCCGAATCAACCCTCCTGGCTCCCTTTCTCCACCTCTTCGCTGAAGTCGGAAGAGGGCACGCCCACCAGTCCTCCGAGCCTCCGCGGGCACAAGCCCGCCCCATTGAAGGTGAGCATGGACCTCACAACCTGCCCCTAATCCTCAAGAAACAGGGCGCTGGGCGCCCGGCCTCGCCACATCGCCTCTACCAAGGACTGAGGATCGTCACCAGATCCTCGCTGCCAGGCCACGGGCTCGGGTTAGGCCTCCACATCGAAGCGAGATCGCGGCGGAGCCATGGTGCTCCAGAACTCCTCAAGAACGACGAGACCGTCAGCCTGGCCCACCAGATCGTCTGCTTCAGATCTGGCCCATCCTCTCCAAAGACCAGCTTCACAGAGATCCCGTCGCCGGGACCATTGGGTTGATCTCAAGGGCCTGTGATGTGATCGGCCGAGAGTGGATCCGCCTGCATCCACTAAGACCCACTTGCCTCGGAGCCCTCAATCCGCTTCCCAGGTTTGAATGGCATAGCCCACAGACGATGAAGCAAGCCAAGACGCCGAGACGGGACCACGGGAGAATCGGAGGAAGAAGTAGTGGCGCAGCAAGACCACCGAGGGCTTCACCCCAACATGGGCCTCACAATAGTAGGCTAAGATTGCCAGGAGGAGGACGGAGTTGGGATGGAGGTGCAGAGCGTGAATGTTGTAATGGCGAAGGACGGAGAAGAACTCAGAGAAGGGAGGCGATGACCAGCAATAACGGCGCCTGCAAGAACGGGTAGAAGGTACTCGACCTCGGCGGAGGAGCGCCTTGAACACCGCTTATTCCACTGACGCCTCATGCCTGCTTAGCCGGGCGATCAGGCAAGGCTCGCCACGACACATTCGCGGTCCAAGGCAGGAGAGTACCAGTTCCACTGGTTTGACGAGGAGCCATGGACCGGCTAGGCACGGCAAGGGAGTGGATCTGAAAGTCTTGGGAGCAGGAAGGAGAGGCGCAAGAAAGGGATCTGAGCAGCAACTAGAGAAAGTAAGGAGGCAAGCAAGATGCCGCCTATTATCAACCAGCTGCAGGTTAGCGCCCACGTCCAATCAACGCCACGCTGGCGCCTAAGGCCACAGCTGTTAGGGCTCACAACGTCAGACTTGCCCTTTCGCCTCAGACGTGCCAAGTCCGGGCGCTGCTGGGCCCTGGGCTACTGTCGGGCGCTTCCGAACGGGGTCCCAGACTTGCTCGGGCACAAGGGCTCAAAGAAGGCCCAGACGGCCCATCTTCATCAACAAGCTCAAGACCTCGCGAGGGGCCAGATTGCGGGGGATAACCAAGAGCTTCTCAGCGCGCTCTCACAGTTGGCTCAAGAGGAGGCGGAGAACTCAAGGCGGGTACTCGCGAGGTGCCCGTGACGCAAGCCATGACGACCAAGGGCGCCAGCTGGCGCCAGCCCACAGCAGCCCTCCTTTCTCTTGGTGCAAAGGGGCAAGCGCAGCAAGAGCATCAAGCAAAGGCATCCATTTCGTGCAACAAGACCAAGACCAGCCCCAATGGCTGGAATGCAGTCATCGGGGAGCCCATGCAGTTTCATCACTGTGAGCCTTTGGCAAAGCGAGGACCAACTTTAGTCAGATAAGTGTACCCGCTTATTCCCTTCAAATGGCCAATTGTTGGCGCTGCTCCCGCCAATATTTGGGAAGAGGCCCAGGCCTTCACCTATAAATAGGGGTAGCCACAGTCAGAGGACGGAGGACGATTGGATCGAGCATTCGAATCCAGAGAGAGAGAGAAACCTGCCTCAAGCTAGAGCGACGGGCACCACTTAGCAGTTCATCACACCCAAGAACACGAGGCTGTTCTTCCCACTATTCGTCAAGCCCCCAGAGGCAATCCACATACCACAAACTAGAGTAGGGTATTACACCAACAAGGGCCCTTGACTAGTATAAATCTTATGCCTCTTGTGTTGTTCTTGTTAGTAGTTTAGGTCCCTGCGATTCAGCGAGGTACGAGATGGTGGAGGGTTGGATCTCCGCGCGCACCCCAGAGTTTGAACCTTAAGGGTCTGCCCTAACCCGTGATCCGACAACTATGGGGCTGTTTGGTTTGCGCCCGCGTCGGCCTTGCCAATCCTGGGCTTGCAAAATAATTGGCGTGGGATTTGGCCGCCCATGCCCTGCCAAAAATTTGCCTACGAATTGAATAAGCCGATGTGGAGCTGCTTGCACTCAATTTTTGGCCATCAACCAAATGAGCACCAAAGCTGTCAACGATCAAACTTTTGCATGGCATCTCGGGCAATGATCCAAACAGCCCTATGTGTCCACCGTCTAACTCCATGCAAGTCCCGCACCACATTATCAAGAAACAGATATGTATTCATGGCATCCCGAAGTCGACACTACTTTCAAGAGTGTTTGATAATGGTAGCCTCAAGTACCTCTTAACGACATTATAAACAACCGCGACGCGACGGGCCGGGTTGCTAAATGGGCCATAGAGCCCTTCCATTCGACATAACCTATAAGCCACGCATTTGAGCTATTAAGTCGCAGGTTTTGGCCGATTGTTTAATGGACCGTTAACTCCTAAAGAGTACGTGCATACCCAATTGATCATGCACTTTGACGGCTCCAAATGTTGGCCGGTCTGGCTGGCGTCTTCCGACGTCTCCCAACCGGGACACAGTCCATACGCCCTTCAGATAATGTATACGGACTCCAACAATGCAATTGAACACGAGGCCCTTCGCACGGCCTCCGGATGGCGCCTATGGGCATTAAACGCTTAGAGGTGCGCGATTCAACTCGCGATATCTCAAATAAACGGAGACTTTGATGCCAAAGATCCGAATGACAGCGCATCGCACACGGTCCTAAAAATGTCACGCCCGGGATAATAACCAGGCGGCGACGATTGGCACGATCGCGAAACGCGATGCCGCCCCGCCCAACATCTTCCCGAACGGCTGTTCAAGCCATCCGTATTATGGAAGGGAGTCCGGAATAACTGACTCAACCGCATCGCCCGACACCAACACTGACAATCGGAGGCTCGCCAACGAGATAACACCTCCGCCCATGAAATAATGGCGTTATCGCCTTGGACGGAACCATTCTAGCCTACCTAACTAGGCAGGAACTCCTCAAGACCAAAATGAGGCTCGCTGCATAGTACGGCGATCCAAAGCCTATAAAGTCCATGAGGGAGAGCTCTATAAGAAAAGCACAACATGAGTCCTTCAAAGGTGTATCTCCGAGGAAGGGCGTAAACCTCCCGGCCGAAATTCATGCCGGACTGTGGGCACCACGCCGCAGCCCGGCCCTTGTAGGCAAGGCCTTCCGACAGGATTTTATTGGCCGACGCCCGGCAATGCGCTGATTTAGTCCAACGAGGCCGGTTGCCGCTTTTCGCTAATCAAAGCCACATGCCACCCAATCGCCTCAAAACTATACCCATCACCGGCCGCTCGAGGTCCGGGGCTTGACATGGTTGGACCCCTAAGGAGGAACCACAAGCAAAATACCTATTGGTCATGCTGGATAAATTCACCAAATGGATAGAGGCCAAGCCTGCTAAAACGGCCGAATCCGGCTGGTGATAGACTTCATATCAGGGGTGGCACTGCTACGGCCCCCACAAAGATCATCAATGATAACGACACCAACTTCCCGGCATGAGGTCAAATTATGTGCAAAACATGGGCATCAAGCCGACACGCCTCGCCATCACCTCAAACCAACGGTCAAGTCGAGCAAACGGTCTAATCATGAGCAGCATTAAACCCTGACTAGTGCAGTCCTCAAGGAATCCAACACGACCGGGTTGAGGATCTCGACTGACTGGGGCTGCATCAATCGCACTACGGATTCACACCATTTTGGTGTACGCGCAGAGGCAGTCTTGCCTCATGACATAATGCATGACTCACTCAAGGCGCATGTATGAAGAAAGAGAAGCCGAGCTCGATCGGCAGGACTGTTTGACGCATTGGAGGAGGAGCGCGACGCGGCAAAAGCTCGCTCTCAGATTTTATCAACAAAGAGGCTCAAGATATCAAAGCAGGAAGCACGGGCCAAAGCTTACAACGCTACGGTAGTTCTACGCCTGCCGGACAAGAAAAGGACAAACTCAAACCCAAATTGAAGGTCCTTCATCATCGACCAGGTCCCGACTCAAGGAGCATACCGTCATCAAACGCATCGGATAACCGACTCGAGCCAACCCATGGAACGCAACCCGCCTACGAAGATTCTACGCTAAGCGCCGGACCAGTTCGCCTTCCTCCACATTTCCTTTTTTGCTGTCTTTTATTTCTCCTTCCTCCTCCTCTTATTGAAGCCTTTAGAGGCTTGTTTGTGCTTTGTTCGCATACTTGACGCGCTGTCCGCGCCATTATACCTGGGGCTTTTTAATAGAAGCTTATTTATACGGGCTTATGCCCAACACATGTGTCAAACTTCCGCATGTACCTTTTACTCACAATTATATGCATCGATATGACTTAAGTTTTGGCCAAGCTGGGTTGCTCGCTCCTGTGCTTACCCCTACATTCCCCATTGTTCGCTAGGTGGTAAAGGAGCACCTTCATGATTGTTATGCCGTCACCGGATGTGTACTCGACTGGTGAAGCCAAAGCTAGCGCTCTTAAGGGAATATTCGGTCGGTGAACTGAAAGATGATTTTAACTATTTATCCATCTGCCCCTGATGATTTCGCTTTCTTAGCACTTTGACATGCACTTTAGGGCATGCCTCCTGTGGAAAGGAACCTTAATGGAACTATTCTCCCGAAGATGTTTCTTACTATCCATGTAATATAACATAACTAGTTGGGCACTTGTCCGACATGCAATAATGACCCCACGCCTTGTCTCCATGCATGCCCCTGCTTACATAACCGCGAGGGTATTCGGACACACTCGACTAATGGGTCCCGAGGTTGAAGCGAAAAGGTCCATTATGACAAACGATCTATAATCCGCTAGAAGACATTTTCATGTCATATACAATTACATAGTCAACTCGACTAATTGTATTCCACCTCAATGCCATCTAATAGGCTATCTAATTTACAATCTTGTTAGAATACTTATGCCAATTCTACTTGGCCGCATACACTGCTTATAGGGATTTCTTCCCATCAGGCCCCACAGTCCGACCTCGCCATGTGGTTTGGGTCAGCCTTCGTGGTACTGCTGCCTTACCATGGCCCAGCCTCCTCGGCGCCTTTGACGGCAGGCCGATATCTTCCATAGTCGGAAACCCTGCCGTTCCTTGAAGCCGCCTGCTAGCTCCCAATGCCTTCGGCAGGGAGATAGATGGCCACAAGGCTCGGGCGACGCTTTCATCACCGCCGAACTCGCTCGGTAGCCGACGAAGTTCGGGAAGAAGATCACCAAGAATCGGCATCTCTCCTCGTGACGCACCTCGTGAGCAAACCTACATACATGTTTATGTTAATCGCCTCGCCAATCTTTTCAAAGTTCGCTTAAGCACTAATAAAAATGCCGCGATGAAGCCGCCGATTCTCCTTACGGAGTCGCATAACTGGCACGAACATATTTTAGTTCCTCACCCGCCATGCTGGCATCTTGGAGGTTATTTTTTCCCGCCGCACTTCGTAGCACATTCTCGCCGGGCGCTCAACCGCGCAAGAGCTGTTGCTTGCCGGATCTAGTTCGGCGCCATCTGCATATTATTGTCGATTTACACATGCCGCACTTCATAAACTATTTATATTTTGAGGCATATATACAGAGGGGTCTCCGTGATCCTCAGATGCTAGTGCGGCCTCAAGTTGGGCCTTGCATTCTTCAAGCCCTAGGACAGTCGGTATTCTTTTGTGAGATCCTCAAGATAACAAATGATCCTAAATCAGTTATTCTAACTATTTTAAGTCTTGGGGCTATGCACATATAATCGCCGATTTCACCAGATGTCCTTACATACTGCCCGTGGCTCGCTAGACCATCTTGAGCGGCACTGAGGTGCGATCTCCCAATTGAAGGCATTCAAGGCCTTTGGGAGAAACATGCGCCACGAAGAACCTGCTCGGGCGCCTGTGGATTCATGGTGCTCTCCACTGGAGGAGTTGGCGGACAATCTATCGCATCCTCTGTCGGAGGAGCATCCGACGACGCCGGCTCGCCTCCGCTTCGACCCGCTTGGAGCCGGGTCATGGAGGCCTGGCAACCTCTCCCGACTCAGTCCCGCGAGCGCTTTTTCCCGAAAGAGCACCAGCGTTAGTACGCCAGTGAATCAATCCTGGAATATGGTGACGCGCCATACCATTGCGGGCGGAGTTTCGATCCGACCGCACTTCTTTAGCTCGCTGCGGGTTGTACCGCCTTGTTGGCTAGTCACGCAGTTCGCCTCCTCGCCAAGCCACCCCGCTAAACACCATTGGTATACGGTGATCAAAAACATAAGCACGGATGGGTCATTATCGAGTATTGGGACCTCGGTCCGCTTACTCGAGGCTGGAAGTATTCGGGTAATCGGCCGTAATGTCGCACTCAAGGCATTATCGATGCTCGCTTGGTGATATACCCCATCAATCAGCTCCACCTATGTCCGGATCCTCTTGGGAGGCCGGATCGAGGAGCCTTCCGGATCCTTGGTTTGTGGAGGCAGGCTTTTATGTCTTTTCACGGCTCACGCAGTTCCTACGCCAAAATCACAGTAATGAGATACCTAACCATGGGAATACGGGGGATAGGTTCCTGTGTCGGCAGCCTGGGCTAGCAGGTGGATGTCGTTGAGTTTCGCTATGGTTCATCCGTAGTTGGATGTTGATCTTGTATATGATGTTGTTGTATTCTTGTGGCATTTGTGCCTTATGTATGTATCCCTTCTATTATGTAATGTTGATGTAATGATATCCACCTTGCAAAAGCGCTTCAATATGCGGGTCTATCCTTGGTGGGACCGCTGAGTTCCTTTTGGATAGGGTCGCATATTGGGCATGACAAGTTGGTATCGTGAGCCTCGACCGACCCTAGGAGCCCCCTTGATTGATCGTGTAGTTTGGCCGTTGTTGAGTCTAGAAGAAAATTGTTTTCTGAGTCTAGTTATATCGGAGAGTAGGAATTTTTTTACTCCTCAGTCCCTTCGTCGCCTCGTGAGGAATCTTGACGAGGTGTTTTGAATTACCCTCTTCCCTTCAAATTTTCTTTAGGATCACGCAGTTGGTTTTTCGGTAGTTGTTCCTCAGCTCTTTTCATCCGTTGCATTTCTTGTCAAGTCGACTCGACCATCTTCATCTTTGCCAAGTTCAATCCTCGCCTTCCTCCGACGTTGTTGTTTTCCTGTCCGGTGGTCCTTGTTGTTTTTTCCCACCCGCCCACCCTTCTTCTTCTCGAACCGAGTCCGAATCGAGTATCGATCCTACTCGTGTGAAGTCTTTGCCTTCTTTCCTCCATGATTTCTACCGTGTTTCTCTTCAAGATATTCGCGATTTCCTTCCAAGTTGCTTTTGTTTTTCCCGCCTCCCACCTCTTCTTCCCGGAGTATGAGTCTGTTTCACCCGCAATTTCATTCGTGGAGCCTCTTCAGCCTTTCCTCAATCATTTCAAACGGTAAATTCTCGCCTTGTTCGTCATTCTTCATCCCTTTCTTTTTTCGTGCACTCAATTCAAGTTTTTCGTGTTGATGATGTTCTTCCTCAGCTCAACATTTCCTTTGCTCGCTCGCCTCTCGCCAGTTTTTCCTTCCGGAGTGTTGAAGACATCTCAGGAGATTCGTCTATGTTTGAATTAATCCGAGGTTGTCACCTCATTCAAGTATTTCAGTTGTTCCGGTGCATCATCTATCTGTTCAACAATCCTTTCCAACGGTGTTTTCTTTTAGTGGGCCCTAACCCATGTGTCTTTTCCTGTGATCTTATCTCGACTTTTTAATTTCCCGGAGTTATTCTCAATTCTTTTCGAGTTTGACGAAGAATGAATTTCATCACCGATGCCTTCTCCAAGATCTCGCTCAAACTCTTTTCATTGTCGGCTAAACCCTTTGTTTTTCATTCTCCGGAGTATCTCAAGAATTTTGGTGGTGTTTTCGCCTTCATTTGAAGATCAAGTAGAGTTTCTCTTAAATCTTGTCCGCTCTCTGAGGTTCATGGTGATAGCTCGATGTTATCCTATCTAATTGTTTCCAGCCAGCAATTCTTTTCATCCATCCGCAGTATTTCAGAGTTGTTTTTCTCTCTCGACCATCCGGAGGTCATCTTTTCAGAATATTTCTTCGCTCCAAGTTTTCAGCTTCGCTCTCTCGCTTATTCTATATTCGTGCCCTTCGCTCGTCCCCAATATTCTTCCGGTGCTTCGTTCAAGTATTCTTCAATCAGTTCGTGATCTCTTTGTTCTTTTGCATCTAAATCCCCTCGAGCATATTTGTTCTTCTAAGTCTTCCAGGTGATTCATTCTTTTCGTCAGTCATTTCCGAATTCTTACGGTGGCTCGTTCAAGATTCTTTTTCCTTGATTATCATTTTAATTCATTCGTTCCTTTCAATCTTACCGGTGGTTCATGAAGACTTTCTCAAGTTTTTTGCTGTCACTTCTCAATCCTTTTTTCAAGAAGAATAAGTTGCATGCCAAATCCATTGCTTGTCATCAATTTAATTTGATGAAGGATAAGCATACAATAAATCTTATTCTATTTCCTCAAAGGGATTAATCCTTTCCTTCGGAGTTGTTCTTGATGAATAAATTCTAGTTCCAAGTGTTCTCATCTTTTCTTTCCCGGAGTTCAATTTTTCTCGGCCATCTCGTCGGAACCTTCATCTAAATCATCGCAGGCTTTAGTCTTATTCTTTCGTCCTTCATTCTATCTCATCATCCTTTTGTTACCGGAGTTCTTGATGGTGGTTATTCATGTTTTAGTTCTTTCTTCAAGAGTTCATCAAGATTCTTGTTGGCGGAATTCAAGTATCTTTTCTTCTCGCGTCTTGAAGAGCAAATATTCTTCATCTTCTTCTGAAGTGAAGTTTTGCATTTTCACCATTCTCAGCTATTTAATCTTTTCCACTTGTGGTCGGCGTTCACCTCATAATTTTGAGATGTTATCCATAAGTCCACATAAAGCTTATTCTTTTCGTTGTTGAATTTTCTCATCAACTCCATTCAATCTTTTCTTCTAAGGTTGCTTTCTATTTCATTCGTGGCACAAGTTGTCATATTCTTACCAGTTCTTTCCATTCAATTCTCTTTCAATTCTTTCCGGAGATTTTGTGTCATGTCTTCATCAAGTATCATTCCAACCTCTCAAGCTGTGTTCTATTCTGTCCATGTTCAGCCGGAGTGCTACCTAAATCCTTTCAGCCTTATCCGCTTTTTTTCTCATTCTAACCATCCGTTAGAACGAGTGATTTCAGAGTCTATCTTGTTCCTTCAGCTTTCGATTCTCGCCATTCTCGCTGCTTTCTCTTCTTCTCGAGTGCTCTCGATTCTTTGCTTCTTATCTTGAGTTCTTGTTTCACCTCATCCTTTCTTTTCCGCTCGGTCCTAAGATCTCGGACGAGATCTCTTGTTAGTGGAGGAGTGTTGTAACGCCTCAAGGGAACGAGCAACAAGCGCCGCCCAAGCACCCGCCCATGAGGCAGACGGCCGCACCTTCACGCCTTCGCTCACCCCTCATTGGTTCTTCGTCACATACTTCACTGCCATGGAGGCCCGAGCTGCACTCATCGCGCTAACGAGCTCCTGCGCTATCGCCTGGCCGACGACGTTTATGAAGAATGGCTCGACCATGCCGCTGAAGCTCGTCTCACACAAGGGAGGCGACTCACGCCGTCTGCTTTTGTTGCACCGCACTCGCCTGCTGGGCGATGAAGCTCCCAAGGCGCCTCAGCCCTCCTCCTCAAGACGGCGCCTCGCCCCAAGGCGCGCCCTCTGGCGGAACCCGCCCGCCAGCGCCGCGCTGCAAGAGCAGAGCTGCCAAGAAGTTCTCGCCCACAAGAAGCTGCCAGAGCGCCCCGCCCAAAGACGCCAAGACCTCGCGCCGCCACCAAGGGCGCAGTAGGCTGCAAGACCAAGCTTTCGCCATCCGAGGCCCCTCATGCCACGGCGGTTGCCGCCGCTTTCACCATCGAAGCTGTGCGGCGTCAAGGGCCCGCCAAGTTCAAGCCAGACCTGCCCCACGCCACGACGGCACGGCAGACTTCTACGGAGTTCCTCCAGCTTCACGAGCTGGGCATCGAGGCTGCCAACAGAGATGAAAAGGTCATGGCGAACTGGTTTCCCATGGCGCTTAAGGACGGAGCCCGCACTGCTCCTGAATCCGCCCTGTGCACGAACTCTTCCGGCTGAGATGCGCACCCGCTTCATCGCCAACTTCCAAGGTACGCGCGCGACCGCCACCCGCCATGAGCGACATGCGCCGAATCAAGCAGCTGGGGAAACCCTGCAAAGTACATCCAGCGCTTCAACAACGCTGCGCCTCAAGATCCCTGTGGTGACGGAGGAGGCCATCATCTCGCTTTCTCCGACAGCGCGGCGCGACGCCAAGATGAAGGAGGAGTTGGCGATGCATGAAGATCTGTGCACCTCCCTGGAGCTGTTCAACTTGGCGACCAAGTGCGCCAGGGCTGAGGAGGGGCGCCTCTCCCTCCTCAAGCTGCCTGCCGTGGATCCCGAAGAGAAGAAGTCCAAGGCCAAGGATGTAAAGCGCAAGGGGCTGTCGACCAAGGCCAACCAGACACCAAGCGGGCAGAGATCAGCCCGAGTCTTCCAAGGGCAGCTGCATCATGGTACCACGCACCTCCACACCCACAACACCAATGAATGTCAAGAGCCCGGCCGCAGGCGCAAGGAGGGTCGGCAAACGCCTGAGCGCAGCGACCGGGCTATGGCCAAGGAGGAGGAAGAAATGCAGACGCTGAAGATCATGCCCGCGCCAAGGGTGGCGCGACCAACCTCGCGAGGATCACTGGCAAGACCCACTCGCGAGGGGGGCTGGAGGATCAGCCTCGTGAGGATCGCCTGCAAGGGAACGCAGGCCTCCCTCCACTGCCACCGCCACCAAGGAGAATCAAGACCACATCGGACGAGGGGCTGGGGCTTCTGAGAGCGCGATCGTCAGATCCTGGGCGGAGCCCAAGCCCCAGCCTCCCACCGTGATCTTCAAGCAGTTCGCCTGTGAAGTGAATGCAGTCCTCCCAAGCTCGAGTCCACGCGCCTCTCTCAGTGGTCGGCGGCGCCATCACGCTCAGCTCAGCGGATCTGCTCAAGTGCGCAGCCACAGCCGGAGTTCTCCCAATGCTTTGCTCCCCAATCATCAAGAACGGTTGGTCACCAAGACCTCATCGACGGTGGAGCAGGGCTCAACGCCCCGTCCTCGAGACCTTCAACAATCTTCAAGTGCCCTACAGCTAGCTTCAGCCAACCAAGCCCTTCTCCGAGTCACCGACGGCTCCACGGTCCCGATCGGCAGGTCCGCTCTTCCCGCCACCTTCGGGCCCGCGATAACTACCACACCGAGCTCATCGACTTCGACGTCGCCACATTCTCCTGCCAGACAACACCATCCCCTGTACCCAGCACAAAGTTCATGGCCGTGACTCACCATGGCTACAACATCCTCAAGATGCCAGAAGCGGCAATCATCACGGTGCCCCGTGAAGAGAGAGATGCAGCAGTGCTCCTTGAGCGAGCCAGCCGCATCGCTGGAAGACCTGCACCACAAGGTGACGCCTCCCGAGGCAGCACCCAAGAAGAAGAAGACATCGACCGCCCGGCTCATCAAGAGACAGGCCTTAGGGCTCAAGGCTGGCCAGGGGAGCCTCCTTCCATCGTGATAGGAAAGCGCCTGGCGCCTCCTCAGCAGGCTCGGGCTCTCCTCGAGGGCCACCGACCTTGCTGGTCTCGAGGAGGTGCTTGGGCACCACGGGAGGCGTGTTTCAAGCACGCTTCCTGCAAGGTGAGCAAGACCAGGAGGACAGAACCCCGAGAGTTCATCAGAAGGCCATTCAGAGTTACAAGAGTCAAGGGTCATGAGGGCAGCCGCCACTCACTGTGGCCCCCCATCCAGCGAGGATGGTGGGCTGCGCGTCCTGATCGACGCACTGTGGCTTAACCGAGCTGCAACTCAAGAGCGCCTCTGGCCCTCGTGAGTGGGACGCTGCGAGGGCCCGCCCCACAGCTATGTATGCATGCCTTATGGCCTACCAAACGCGGCTGCTGCACACCAGCGTCTCATGAGGACCATCCTAGAGGCCCAAGAGGTCAGGCACGCCGCAGCCCTGGCGGAGATGGAGATGGCCCATGAGGGGCCGCCAGCGCCTCCGGAGCCTCCCGAGGCCCCTGAACCTGGTGGCTCGTGAGGATCGGCTCCCGCAGCCCACCGAGTCTGCTACATCAACAGCCCTTCATCCCCAACATCACCAGGTGACATCTTTAAGTTTTATTTCCGCTGGGAGCGCCTTCAGGTCAGATTATTCCTGTGCCGCTGGGTCCGTCCCTCGCGCATGTATCCCTTTTATTTCACGCCCTTAGCTTACGCTGTTGGGGCGCCTTGGGCTGCATCATCCCCAAGCCGCCGGGCCAGTCCCCAGCTGCATGTATCTTTCATGCTTTTCCTTAGGATTATGCTCCATCATGCTTGTTCTTGGTGCCTTCTCCGGGTGGTGAAATCTTGCACGCTAAAGGGGGTGCCTGAGCATCGCGACTAAGGCTCCTAACGGCTCTCCGCCCTCACCTCCGGTCTTGTCCATGGCATCGCGACCGGCTTGCCAACGACGGTAGAGACCAGCCCGAGAGCTGGGACCCGAGGACGAGAGTTGTGTCATCCAATCCAGCTTGCGCTGCTAAAGGGCGGTGCCCGAGCATCGCGACCAGTGGCTCCTACTGCCTCCGCCCTCACCCTCCGGGTCTTGTCCATGGCATCGCGACCTGCTTGCCAACGACGGTAGAGACCAGCCCGAGAGCCGGGACCCAAAGACGAGAGGTGTTGCCTCCCACCCAGCTTTGCTAGAAGGGGGTGCCCGAGCATCGCGACTCAGGGCTCCTACTGCCTCTCTGCCCTCACCTCTCTGGTCTTGTCCATGGCATCGCGACCGGCTTGCCAATGACGGTAGAGACCAGCCCGAGAGCCGGACCCGAGGACGAGAGTTGTGTCATCTAATCCAGCTTATGCTGCAAAGGGGGGTGCCCGAGCATCGCGACTGTGGCTACTACTGCCTCCGCCCTCACCCTCCGGTCTTGTCCATGGCATCGCGACCGGCTTGCCAACGACGATAGAGACCAGCCCGAGAGCCGGACTCAAGACGAGAGTTGTTGCTCTCCACCCAGCTTTGCTGCTAAAGGGGGTGCCTGAGCATCGCGACTCAGGGCTCCTACCGCCTCCGCCCTCACCTCCTGGTCTTGTCCATGGCATCGCGACCTGGCTTGCCAATGACGGTAGAGACCAGCCCGAGAGCCGGGACCCGAGGACGAGAGTTGTGTCATCTAATCCAGCTTATGCTAAAAGGGGGTGCCTCGAGCATCACGACTCAGGGCTCCTACTG
Source organism: Aegilops longissima (assembly GCA_021605205.1). Classification (NCBI taxonomy): domain Eukaryota; kingdom Viridiplantae; phylum Streptophyta; class Magnoliopsida; order Poales; family Poaceae; genus Aegilops; species Aegilops longissima. Next base: position 281,125,341 of record CM038678.1, read on the forward strand.
CCTCCAGCCCTCACCCTCTGGTCTTGTCCATGGCATCGCGACTGGCTTGCCAACACGGTAGAGACCAGCCCGAGAGCCGGACCAAGACGAGAGCACCGCATCTAGCCATTTTTGCAGGAACACACTCAAGATAAGGCCCAGAGCCAGCGCAACCCGCCTTTGAGGTAAGGCCTCGTGAGTCCTGCTACTGCTCACGGGTGCCCAGACACACCTCGCCTAGCCCTACCATGCCAGCCACGTGTCGCAGTGGGGCAGACACGCCTGGCCTTCCGGAGGGGAGCCCCTCCCACGCTCTAGTGGAAGCACCATGTCTGCTGGCCGACGACACCGCCGAGGAGCGGCTATGCCCAGACGCATGCGGAAGCGCTTATGCTCAAGGCTGGTGATAAACAACCGAGGGTGGCCTCCGGTCGCGGCAACCTCAGGGAGCCCAGAGCTCTGTCTGCTCTCACAACGCCTCGGGAGTGCCGGCGAGGGCTGGGCACGGGCTACGCCTGGTCACACCCAGATGCACGCCACCCAGCTGCACTTTGGGCCTGGTTCGTCAGATGCCACTCCCGAGCGGAGCCAAGGCACGCATGTCGCTTGAGCGCCAAGGGGACTCCTGAGCATCGCGACTCAGGAGCCTAACTGGCCACGTAGCCCCTCACCCCTTAGTTCCAAAAGGCTAATGGCGGTTGGGGTATGCACGGGGCCGGGCCCTGCAGACGTAGAACGGTGGATCCGCCACGCCTCACCTCCCTACTTGTTGTTCGTGGCGCTAAGGGTGACTCGAGCATCGTGACTCAGAGCCTAACTTGTCACGTAGCCCTCACCCTTGGTCCCGGCCCTGGTTTTCGGTCGGGCTAACGGCGGCTGAGTTATGCGGCTGGGCCGGCTCGCTGTGTAGAACATAAGCAAGTAGGAAGCACAAATTTCAAGGAATTCAAAAGCAAATATTACACCACACTGTTATCGCAGTAACAAACGCAGTTTAAACGCCCCGAGGCATGATACATGTGCAGGAATTACAAGCAAGGCAGAGCCGCAGTGAGTCACTTGTCGGCGATGGAGCAGCGCGAGGGGCGTGCTCGTGAAGTAGCAGGCTGCAGCGCCGCTTCGCTTGGTATCAAGGCCTGAACTTCCCAAAGAGCCTCTCACAGGCCCTTCACAGCCTCGGCAAGCGATCTGCGTGGTTCGCTGCCGCCCGGCTCCAAAGAGGTTGTCCATGTCGACGCTGGGTCGCAAGATAGATGTGGGTGAGGATCCGGGTCAGTGCCGCAGAAGACAAGACCCGCGCCTCGGCCTCCGCCATGGGGCCAAGACCAAGGGAGACATCTTCAAGAGAGCGGATCAGGAAGGGAAGCAGCATGGCGGGGCCATCCTCCACGCCGGCTAGTGGGCTCTCCAGGCCGCTGTCATAAAGCTCCCTCAGCAGGACGCGGGCCTTCACCTCCATATTCATGAAGGCCACGCGGTCTTCAGCCGTAACCCGCGCTTGGCGCCCAGCTCGACCTTCCTCGCCTTCCAGCCTGCCCTAACGCTCAAGACGGTCAAGGCGCTTCTTCAGCTTGTCCTCCCGTCCTGATGGTCAGCCATGAGCCTTCATTCCTTCCTCCTGCAGCCTCCGGCGGAGGCGAGCCTCCTTGGCGAAGCTAGTTCTGCAGCCCTTCACCACCCTCCAAATACCATGTTGACCTCAGATGTTGGCTGCCTCCCTGTGGCAGCATCAAGGGCTACCTTTCGCCATGAACAGCCCGCTTCTCCTCATCACAGCCGTCTGGCTCGACCAGCACCGCCTCGAATCAAGCTGCCGCACGACCCAGCTAGAGGCCAGCCCAGCGCCCGCCACCAAGCGAGGGTTGGCGCCAGAAGATCCCTCGCCGCAGCCGGGTCCAGGGCCAGCAAGCAAGGGTCCAGACCGCGGAGGAGTCGGAGAGATAGCAGAGGCGGAGTAGGAGGAGTTGGCGGCGGCAGAACCACTGCTACTCGAGGCGGAACCAGCGGCGCCACAACGACGGTGGAGGCTGCGCCAGAAGGCCGCCGGAGTCGCTAGACAAGGGGCTGAGCTCGCCTGGCTGGCTCAGCCAGCCTCGCGAGGACACCCGGCAGAGAGGCCTAGGCGGGGGGTCATCTTCCTTTCGGGCAAAGGCACCACCATGGATGGGACCTCAGAGCCCCTTCACTTCTTTCACACAGCGCCACCTGATCAAGGGCATGGACATCGATCTCACAACAAAGCAATAATCAAGACAGAGGCGGCACTTACAGGTCATCTCTGTGGACTCGAGCAGCCTCCACCATACTTGAAGCCCGAGAGCCGGGCTGCAGGATCGGCTTCAAGGGGACCAGAGCGGTAGTGCTCATGGATCGCCTGGGCCGGGCGGACCTGCGAGGGACCAGCTCAGTCCGTCCTTCGGGATCGGGCAGGCTTTGCCTCCCCCGCCATCCCCATCTTCATCGCCGCCACTTTCGGGGAGGCGGAGAACGCGGGGCCTGCGCCGCAGGGAGGGAGCCCTTGACTCCGCCCCCGAATCAACCCCCTCTCCTGGCTCCCTTTCCTCCACCTCTTCGCTGAAGTCGGAAGAGGGCACGTCCACCAGGTCCTCCGGAGCCTCCGCGGGCACAAGCCCGTCCCCATTGAAGGTGAGCATGGACCCCACAACCTGCTCCCTAATCCTCGCTGAAGAAACAGGGCGCTGGGCGCCCGGTCTCGCCACATCGCTTCTACCAAGGACTGGAGGATCTGTCACCAGATCCTCGCTGCCGGCCACGGGCTCGGGTTAGGCCTCCACATCGAAGCGGCATCATCGCGGCTTGAGCCAGCTTGGTGCTCCAGAACTCCTCAAGAACGACGAGACCGGTCAGCCTCTGGCCACCAGATCGTCTGCTTCAGATTCAAGGCCCATCCTCTCCAAAGACTAGCCACATGAGGATCCCAAGCTTCGCCGGGACCAGCTGTCGGAGCTCTCAAGCTGGCCCGTGGGATGTGATCGGCCGAGAGTGGATCCGCCTGCATCCACTAAGACCCACTTGCTCCTCGAGCCCTCAATCCGCTTCCCAGGTTTGAATGGCATAGCCTGTCAGACGCTGATGAAGCTCATGCACGACGCGAGACGGGACCACGGGAGAATCGGAGGAAGAAGTAGTGGCGCAGCAAGACCACTGAGGGCTTCACCCCAACATGGGCCTCACAATAGTAGGCTAAGATTGCCAGGAGGAGGACGGAGTTGGGATGGAGGTGCAGAGCGTGAATGTTGTAATGGCGAAGGACGGAGAAGAAGAACTCAGAGAAGGGCGGCGATGACCAGCAATAACGGCGCCTGCAAGAACGGTAGAAGGTACTCCCGACCTCGGGGCGGAGGAGCCGCCTTGAACACCGCTTATTCCACTGACGCCTGCGCCCCCGCTTAGCCGGGCGATCGTGGCAAGGCTCGCCACGACACATTCAAGGGGTCCAAGGCAGGAGAGTACCAGTTCGACTGGTTTGACGAGGAGCCATGACTGCTAGGGCACGGCAAGGCAGAGTGGATCTGAAAGTCTTGGGAGCAGGAAGGAGAGGCGCAAGAAAGGGATCTGAGCAGCAACTAGAGAAAGTAAGGAGGCAAGCAAGATGCCGCTTATTATCAACCAGCGCTGCTGCGGTTACCACGCCCAATCAACCGCCACGCTGGCGCCTAAGGCCACAGCTGTTAGGGCTCCACAACGCTCAGACTTGCCCTTTCGCCTCAGACGGCCAAGTCCGGGCGCTGCTGGGGGGCTACTGTCATGCTTCCGGGAACGGGGTCCCAGACTTGCTCGCTCAAGGCGTGGCTCAAAGAAGGCCCAGACGGCCCATCTTCATCAACACAAGCTCAAGACCTCGCGAGGGGCTGGATTGCTGGGCGGACAACCAAGAGCTTCTCAGCGCCCTCACAGTTGGCTCAAGAGGAGGCGGAGAACTCAAGGCGGGTACTCGCGAGGTGCCCGTGACGCAAGCCATGACGCACCAAGGGCGCCAGCCGGGCGCCAGCCTCACAGCAGCCCTCCTTTCCTCTTTGGCAAAGGGGCAAGCGCAGCAAGAGCATCAAGCAAAGGCATCCATTTCGTGCAACAAGACCAAGACCAGCCCCAATGGCTGGAATGCAGTCATCGTGGAGCCCATGCAGCTTCATCACTGTGAGCCTTTGGCAAAGCGAGGACCAACTTTAGTCAGATAAGTGTACCCGCTTATTCCCTTCAAATGGCTAATTGTTGGCGCCTGCCTCGCCAATATTTGGGAAGAGGCCTGGCCTTCACCTATAAATAGGGGTAGCCACAACAGAGGACGGAGGACGATTGGATCGAGCATTCGAATCCAGAGAGAGAGAGAAACCTGCCTCAAGCTAGAGCGACGGGCACCACTTAGCAGTTCATCACACCCACCAAGAATGACTCATGAGGCTGTTCTTCCCTGACTATTCTTCGTCAGCCCAGAGGCAATCCACATACCACAAACTAGAGTAGGGTATTACACCACAACGGTGGCCCTTGACTAGTATAAATCTTATGCCTCTTGTGTTGTTCTTGTTAGTAGTTTAGGTCCCTCGCGATTCAGCGAGGTACGAGATGGTGGAGGGTTGATCTCCGCCAAGACCCTGTAGTTTGAACCTTAAGGGTCTGCCCAACCCGTGATCCGACAACTATGGGTTGTTTGGTTTGCCTGCCGGCCTTGCCAATCCTGGGCTTGCAAAATAATTGGCGGATTTGGCCGCCCATGCCCTGCCAAAATTTGCCTACGAATTGAACTAAGCCTGATGTGGAGCTGTATGCACTAATTTTTGGCCATCAACCAAATGAGCACCAAAGCTGGGTCAACGACCAAACTTTTGGCATGGCATCTCGGGGCAATGATCCAAACAGCCCCTATGTGTCCACTGTCCTAACTCCATGCAAGTCCCGGTACCCACATTATCAAGAAACAGCATACGCGGTATTCATGGCATCCCGGAAGCTGCGACACTACTTTCAAGAGTGTTTGATAATGGTAGCCTCCGAAGTACCTCTTAACGACATTATAAACAACCGCGACGCGACGGGCCGGGTTGCTAAATGGGCCATAGAGCTCCTTCCATTCGACATAACCTATAAGCCACGACGAGCTATTAAGTCGCAGGTTTTGGCCGATTTCGCGGGTCGAATGGACCGTTTAACTCCCTAAAGAGTACGGCATACCCAATTGATCATGCACTTTGACGGCTCCAAATGTTGGCCGGCCTGGGTCAAGCGTCGCCCGACGTCCCCAACCGGGACACAGTCCAATACGCCCTTCAGATAATGTATACGGACTCCAACAATGCAGCCGAATACGAGGCCCTTCGCACGGCCTCCGGATGGCGCTCCATGGGCATTAAACGCTTAGAGGTGCGCGATTCAACTCGCGATATCTCAAATAAACGGAGACTTTGATGCCAAAGATCCGAATGACAGCGCATCGCAATGCGGTCCTAAAAATGTCAAGACGGTTCAAGGGCTCAATTTCATCATATAGCCCGGATAACAACCAGGCGGCGGACGATTGGCACGCATCGGGCAAAACGCGATGCCGCCCCGCCTAACATCTTCCTCGAACGGCTGTTCAAGCCATCCGCATTATGGAAGGGAGTCCGGAAATAACAATCCGACCCAACCGCACCGCCTCGACACCGAACACTCGACACAATCGGAGGCTCGCCAACGAGATAACACCTCCGCCCATGAAATAATGGCGGTTATCGCCTCGCGGACGGAACCATTCCTAGCCTACCTAACTAGGCAGGAACTCCCTGAAGACCAAAATGAGGCTCGCTGCATAGTACGGCGATCCAAAGCCTATAAAGTCCATGAGGGAGAGCTCTATAAGAAAAGCACAACATGAGTCCTTCAAAGGTGTATCTCCAAGAGGAAGGGCGAAACCTCCCGGCCAAATTCATGCCGGACTGTGGGCACCACGCCGCAGCCCAGCCCCTTGTAGGCAAGGCCTTCCAGACAGGATTTTATTGGCCGACGGCCCGGCAATGCGCTGATTTAGTCCAACGATGCGTCAAGTTGCCAGCTTTTCGCTAACCAAAGCCACATGCCACCCACCGCCTCAAAACTATACCCATCACCTGGCCGCTCGAGGTCCTGGGGCTTGACATGGTTGGACCCCTAAGGAGGAACCACAAGCAAAAATACCTATTGGTCATGCTGGATAAATTCACCAAATGGATAGAGGCCAAGCCTGCTAAAACGGCCGAATCCGGGCTGGTGATAGACTTCATATCAGGGGTAGTGCACCGCTACGGGCCCCCACAAGATCATCACCGATAACGACACCAACTTCCCGGCAGATGAGGTCAAATTATGGTGCAAAACATGGGCATCAAGCTCGACACGCCGCCTATCACCTCAAACCAACGGTCAAGTCGAGCGAGCAAACGGTCTAATCATGAGCAGCATTAAACCCGCACTAGTGCAGTCCTCAAGGAATCCAACACGACCGGGTTGAGGATCTCGACCTGCACTGGGGCTGCACCACGCCTAATCGTGACTATCGGATTCACACCATTTTATGGTGTACGCGCAGAGGCAGTCTTGCCTCATGACATAATGCATGACTCACCTCATGCGCATGTATGAAGAAAGAGAAGCCGAGCTCGATCGGCAGGACTGTTTGGACGCATTGGAGGAGGAGCGCGACGTGGCAAAAGCTCGCTCTGCATTTTATCAACAGCAGGCTCAAGATATCAAAGCAGGAAGCACGGGCCAAAGCTACAACGCTACGGTAGTTCTACGCCTGCCGGACAAGAAAAGGACAAACTCAAACCCAAATTGAAGGTCCTTCATCATCGACCAGGTCCCGACCAAGGAGCATACCGTCTCAAACGATCGGATAACCGACTCGAGCCGAACCCATGGAACGCAACCCGCTCACGAAGATTCTACGCTTAAGCCGGACTCAGTTCGCCTCCTTCCTCCGCCCACATTTCCTATTTTTGCTGTCTTTTATTTCTCCTTCCTCCTCCTTCTTATTGAAGCCTTTAGAGGCTTGTTTGTGCTTTGTTCAAGACATACTTGACGCGCTGTCCGCGCCATTATACCTGGGGCTTCTTTAATAGAAGCTTATTTATACGGGCTTCATGCCCAACACATGTGTCAAACTTCCGCATGTACCTTTTACTCACAATTATATGCATCGATATGACTTAAGTTTTGGCCAAGCTGGGTTGCTCGCTCCTCGTGCTTACCCCTACATTCCCCATTGTTCGCTAGGTGGTAAAGGGAGCACTCTGCGATTGTTACTGCTGGTCACCGGATGTGTACTCGACTGGTGAAGCCGAAAGCTAGCGTCTTAAGGGAATATTCGGTCGGTGAACTGAAAGATGATTTTTAACTATTTATCCATCTGCCCCCAGATGATTTCCTGCTTTCTTAGCACTTTGGACATGCACTTTAGGGCATGCCTCCCAGGGAAAGGAACCTTAATGGAACTATTCTCCCTGGAAGATGTTTCTTACTATCCATGTAATATAACATAACTAGTTGGGCACTTGTCTGATACAGCAATAATGACCCCTACGCCTTGTCTCCATGCATGCCCCGGTTCTTACATAACCGCGAGGGTATTCGGACACACTCCGGACTAATGGGTCCCGAGGTTGAAGCTTAAAAGGTCCGCTATGACAAACGATCTATAATCCGCTAGAAGACATTTTTCATGTCATATACAATTACATAGTCAACTCGACTAATTGTATTCCACCTCAATGCCATCTAATAGGCTATCTAATTTACAATCTTGCTAGAATACTTGGCGCCAATTCTACTTGGCCGCACACTGCTTATAGGGATTTCCTTCCCATCAGGCCCCACAGTCCGACTCTCGCCATGTGGTTTGGGTCAGCCTTCGTGGTACTGCTGCCTTTACCATGGCCCAGCCTCCTCGGCGCCTTTGACGGCAGGCCGATATCTTCCATAGTCGGAAACCCCGCTGCTCCTTGAAGCCGCCTGCTAGCTCCCCAATGCCTTCGGCAGGGAGATAGATGGCCACAAGGCCTGGGCGACGCCATCACCCGCCAACTCGCTCAGTACCGACGAAGTTCGGGAAGAAGATCACCAAGAACTGGCATCTCCTCCTCGTGACGCACCTGTGAGCAAACCTACATACATGTTTATGTTAATCGCTTTCCTCGCCAAACTCTTTCAAAGTTCGCTTAAGCACTTACTGAAAATGCCGCGATGAAGCCGCCGATTCTCCTTACGGAGTCGCATAACCGGGCACGAACATACTTTAGTTCTCACCCAGCCATGCTGCATCTTGGAGGTTATTTTTCTCCTGCCGCACCTCGTAAGCACATTCTCGCCGGCGCTCAACCGGCGCAAGAGCTGTTGCTTGCCGGATCTAGTTCGGCGCCATCTGCAATATTATTGTCAGATTTACACACATGCCGCACTTCATAAACTATTTATATTTTGAGGCATATATACAGAGGGGTCTCTGTGGATCCCCAGATGCTAGTGCGGCCTCAAGTTGGGCCTTGCATTCTTCAAGCCCTAGGACAGTCGGGTATTCTTTTTGTGAGATCCTCAGATAACAAATGATCCTTAAATCAGTTATTCTAACTATTTTAAGTCTTGGGGGCTACTGCACATATAATCGTCGATTTCTCACCAGATGTCCTTACATACTGCTCCGTGGCTCGCTAGACCATCTTGAGCGGCACGGAGGTGCGATCTCCCGAATTGAAGGCATTCAAGGCCTCTTGGGAGAAACATGCGCCACGAAGAACTGTTCGGCGGCGCTCGTGATTCATGGTGCTTCCACCTCGGAGTTGGTGGCGACAATCTATCGGCATCCTCTGTCGGAGGAGCATCCGACGACGCCTCGTGCTTCGCCTCCGCTTCGACCCGCTTTGGAGCCCGGTCAAGGAGGCTCGATTATAACCTCTCCGACTCAGTCCGCGAGCGCTTTTTTCCCGAAAAAGAGCACCAGCGTTAGTACGCCTTCCAGAATCAACTCGGAATATGGTGACGCGCCATACCATTGCGGGCGGAGTTTCGATCCGACCGCACTTCTTTTTAGCTCGCGGGGCTGTACCGCCCTTGTTGGCTAGTCACGCAGGCTCGGCCTCCGCGCCAAGCCACCCCGCTAAACACCATTGGTATACGGTGATCAAAAACATAAGCACGGATGGGTCATTATCAGAGTATTGGGACCTCGGTCTCAGTTACCTCTGAGGCTGGAAGTATTCCGGGGTAATCGGCCGTAATGTCGACCAAGGCATTATCGATGCTCAGTTGGTGATATACCCCATCAATCAGCTCCACCTATGTCCGGATCCTCTTGGGAGGCCGGATCGAGGAGCCTTTCCGGATCCTTGGTTTGTGGAGGCAGGCTTTTTATGTCTTTCACGGCCTGGCGCAGTTCCTACGTCAAAATCACAGAATGAGATACCTAACCATGGGAATACGGATCGGGTGTACAAAAAGAAATGTCCGCTTACCCAGCTTCGAGGATTATTCATAGAAAATCCGCCAATGGACCGACGCGAGAAAATCCTCCTCTTCTCCTTTGTACATCGCGACAAAATCTTTCACCAGATCGGTGACCGATCCCGGCCCTTACGGCCATGACGGGTGGCATCGCCCTCCCTGCTGAAATCCCACATGGGTGGCCCCTATACCGGAGCCGCTGCACCCCACGATAATACATGTGGCCATGACACCGATCATGGTCAGTCCGGAATGAGCTAACAATCTTATTCGCTCATCGTAAAGGACGCCCCACATCTTCCCTCCGGGAGCTCCGTGGGCGCCAACTCAGACGCTTTCTTCAAAGGAGCATTGCTGAACTCCGAGACCGATCCAACAGGATCCGCAGCGGACGCCTTCTATATAAAACCATTTCAAGGCCAGCTTCGACGCTTTTCAGGGTTCCGGATAGATATCCGTCCCGCGATGCACTATAGTTCGCTCCGCCCACTTGATATATTGACCCCTCATGAGAACGGGGTACAAGGCAGAATAATCTCTTCCACAAGACAAAATGAGCCTCAACGCCCAAGAACAGTTCGCAAAGGGCCACGAAGCCCGATGTGCAAAATGGAGGCAAGCGGAAGGTGGTGCAACTGGAGGTCAGAGAACTCCAAGAGCCCCGGAGAAGCGGATGAATTGAAATCCGAGTCCTCTTACTAGATAAGAGAAAAGCACACCCGCCTCCTTTAGAGGGATCGGGACACTCTCCGCTTGCTTTCCGCCTCAGGTGGCAAGTCCGCTCGAACTGAACCATGAAGGCCGGGGAAGAAATCCTTGGTTTGGAGTATAACTAGCTCGCTATGGGACCGAGCATCTCTCCCACTTCCCAGCCGAGGGCCGGGAGCGAGAGGAGGAGCCGCGGCCGACCGTCCATGATGGAATGGGTTTTTGTCAAAGGCGCCCGACGAAGGCTTATGAGGGGGGATGGTGTGACTCAGATCTAGATCCTCGCCTTTTATAGGCGGCTCATTTATGCAGCTAGGGGTAAGTGTAAAATACCTGGCTTTTCAGATTCATTCAAACACGTGGAAGATGGCCATTATTGCGGGAAGCCAAGGAGCGCAGATTTATCGGGTTTGGACACTATTCGACAAGTATATGGAATTTGGAGAAGAACCCGCCTTGCAATACCGAAGACAGTCTACGCGCCGGACTCATCGCCATTGAAGCCTGGTTCAGGGGCTACTGAGGGAGTCCTGGATTAGGGGGTGTCCGGATAGCCGAACTATCACCATTGGCCGGACTCCTAGAAAATGAAGATACAAGATTGAAGACTTCGTCCCTTGTCCGGATGGGACTTTCCTTGGCGTGGAAGGCAAGCTTAGCGATATAGATATGTAGATCTCCTACCATTGTAGCCGACTCTGTGTAACCCTAACCCTATTCGGTGTCTATATAAACCGAAGGGTTTTAGTCCGTAGGATCTAACAACAATCATACCATAGGCTAGCTTCTAGGGTTTAGCCTCTCGATCTCGTGGTAGATCTACTCTTGTACTACCCATATCATCAATATTAATCAAGCAGAGTAGGGCATTACCTCCATTGAGAGGGCCCAACCTGGTAAAAACATCGTGTCCCTTGTCTCCGTTACCATCCGCCTAGACGCACAGTTCGGGACCCCCTACCCGAGATCCGCCGGTTTTGACACCGACAGGGGGCCTTTCCCTTCTCTTCTGCAGAAAACCGGCAGATCGGAGCCATTGTCGCAATGCGGACCAAGGAGAGGATGAGAGGAAGGAGTAGCAAGAAGGGATGGATCGAAGGGCTTGCGCTGCCTGCAGATTGATAGCCGGAGGAGGCCAACCGTCGCCTCCACAATCACAGTTAATCATGACCCACTTCTGCATGCAGGGACTTGTCAAGTCATGCGGTTGCTGAGGGATCGTGGAGAAGCGGAGACGCCCACGACCAATCAACCGCCACGCGGCGTCTGAGGCCAAAGGCTGTTGGGGCTCAAGGGCGCCGCAGACTTGCCCTTCGCTTTCTCTCGCTAAGCCAAGTCCGGGCGCGCTTTGGGCCTGGGGGCTATTGTCGGTGTTCTGGGAACGGGGTCCACAGACTTGTTTCACCCGCAGCCTCGCGGCGGGTTCATGGGGCCTGCAGCTGCCCAGCCATCACTAAGCTCAAGACCTCGCGAGGGGCTGCTCACAAAAGCGGATGACAGAACCTTCCTCGAGCAACCTCGCTGTAGGCTCACGAGGAGGCGGAGAGATCAAGGCAGGGTACCTCACGAGGGTGTCTCGTGACGCAAGCCATGACGATCCAGACCAGGCGGGCGCCAGCAAGCGCAGTGTCATCGTTTTCCCTTTGGTGCAAAGGAGGCAAGAACCAGCCAAGGCATCAGGCAAAGGTTACCCCTTCGGTGCAACAAGACCAAGACCAGTAGAGCGGCAGGACGGAGGTCATCGTGGGAGCTCCAGACGGCGCCACCACAGAGCCTTTGGCAGCCAAGACCAACTTTAGTCGTGATAAGTGTACTAGATGTTCCCCTTCAAAATGGCCAATTGTTGGCGCCCTTCCCGCTCATTATTTGGGAAGAGGCCGAGGGCCTCCCTCTATAAATAGGACTAGCAACCACAGAGAGAGGGGAGGTCGAACCTACCAGAGAGGTCGAACCTATCAGAGAGGTCGAATCTACCAGAGAGAGAGAGAGAGAGAGAGAGAGAGAGAGAGAGAGAGAGAGAGAGAGAGAGAGAAGCGACTGGACTCACCCAAGCATTCCATCGCACCAGCTCAAGAACAGCCCCTCGCGAGGTTGTTCTTCCTTTGTACTGTTCTTCATCAGCCCCGGAGGCAATCCACCACACTACACACTGGAGTAGGGTATTACACCACAACGATGGCCCGAACCAGTATAAATCTTGTGTCTCTTGTGTTGTTCATTGTTCCAAGTTTAGATCCCTTGCGAACCATTAATGCGTGGGCTGGTATGGGAAAGATCTCCGTGCGCACCCCAGAGTTCGAACCTCAAGGGTCTGCCGGAACCCGAAATCCGACAACTCCTGCAATTATTATTCGATCCTCTATTCGGCTTTTCTTCGCGAACGCCTAACAGAGCATCAGGGGCTACTGTCTATGTGGTAATATTTTTATATACTTCGACTACTTACCTCAAAGCCTGTTAGGAGGCTGGCACAAGCTTCGGTTAGTCCGCTTTTGGCAGACCGAATCTTCTCGATCACCACACTCATAATAGTGAGATGCTCTTTGTCGATGGAAGCACCTCGAAGAATTTCCAACAAGTTGTCCAGTGCCTCTGGATGGACAGAGGCCACCGGCGCGGGCGGCTTGTCTCCCTTAAAAGGGAGTTGCCTGCCGGAATCTGGAACCACCGGTTCGCACGGCTCCGCCGGACTTGGAGCCTGTGGGTGTCTTGCTCTTTGCGCCAGAGTCTGAAGGTCGCCGAGGCGCTCTAGGACCACCTCCTCGCTCGGTGTTCTCTCGACAACACCTTCAGCGCTTCCATAGGGCGGGGTAGAAGCGGTCGAAGTGAATCGCTTCATGTCCGACGAGCCCAAAGAATCACCTGACTAAGATACGCCGATTCGGCTCGGGCATCGCATAATCGTGTTCGGCATGAGGAGAAGCAGCTCGATAAAGTAGACCAATAATCATTAAGATATCCAGATACTTACGACTTTTGCTGGGGCTTGTCCCTTGAGCCACTCACTGTCACGCTGTCGGCGGCCGGGTCGTGGAGCAGTCCCAAGGAGAGTTCTCCCTTCTGACCCTTCAGCCCCTAGTTGGGGCGGCTTTCCTTTTCTTGTCTCCCGGCCAAGTGGGAGAACCTTCATCTTCCTCCTCCTCGCTTTCACGAGAGGAGGCGCTTGGAGTCGCCAGGCGATGAGTCTGACACCACCCGACGCCTGAACTCTTTTCGGTCCCTTGGTTTCTTCTCCGCACACTCATAAGGTGCCGGAGTCAACATCTCCGTGAGAGCGTCCGCCGGATCTTCGTGCAAAGGAGCTCAAGCAATCGATCTGCTCCGCTGCCTCCACTACCCCTGCTAAAGGCAGGGTAGTTGAGATCCCGCACATGATTAAACCGGGAATAAATAATTCCTATAAAGAACTTACCGGTTTCGTGAGGCGCTCGCGTTAAGTCCACGGTCCTCGGTTAGAAGGGGAACCTCGGCGCTTTGAACAGCACTGCCGGTGTCAAACTGGCGGATCTCGGTAGGGGTCCCGAATCAGCTGCCTAGGCGATGGTAATAGGGAGACAAGGACACGATGTTTTTACCCAGGTTCGCCCTCTCGATGGAGGTAATACCCTACCCCGCTGATTAATATTGATGATATGGGTAGTATAAGAGTGATCTACCACGATCGTGAGAGGCTAAATCCTAGAAGCTAGCCTATGGTATGATTGCTGTTCGCCCCACGGACTAAAACCCTCCGGTTTATATAGACACCGGATAGGGTTAGGGTTACAGAGAGTCGGGTTACAATGGTAGGAGATCTACATATCCAGATCGCTAAGCTTGCCTTCCACGCCAAGGAAAGTCCTATCCGGACAAGGGAAGTCTTCAATCTTGTATCACATAGTCTGTGACTCCGCCAACGGTGATAGTTCGCTATCCGGACACCCCTAATCCAGACGCCTCAAGAGCTCCCCTCAACCAGGCTTCAATGACGATTTAGTCCGCTCGCGATATTGTCTTCGCATTGCAAGGCGGGTTCTCTTCCTAATACTTCATAGAAGATTTCAACACAAGGATAGTGTCCGCTCGCAAAACAAGTTCCACATACTACCGCTGAGAGAATAACTTTGCACGATCTGCGACGATTCCGCGGGCGTGACATCACACCACGGCCAGGCCTTTATACTTAATCGCTTTTTACTGCTCCACCTTAGCGCATGCTTAGCGAGGCGGTTTCTTTGGCACGCCTTATCAAAGCGAGATCGCGGCCCTTATTCCGGATTCCCATCAATACGGACGTAGGTAACCCATCCGCCGCCATTGATTACAGCGCTTGAGAGATAAGCGAAGTTTTAGCAGGTCATGGGGACGATAGCTTCATCCGTCCATATAAGGGGATAAGGATCCACCTTTTCACCTACGCCTTCTTCCTCCTTTGCTCATCCATTTCCGCGCACTCGAGCTCCAGCGCCTAAGTCCACACACCCCACCTCAACCTTCTCCAACTATGTCCGGAGCGGAGGCAGGATGGCCTCCGGCCACGGAGGGGCACATCAAAAGCTGCGGAAGGCCGGATACTTGTCCAGCAATATCGCTGCACCGGCTACCCGACGAGGGGCAGCTCATTCCCACCCCGAGGCCCCATGAGAGGGTGGTGTTCTCACCCACTTCCTCTCATGGACTAGGTTTTCCACTTCACCATTTGTCCGGGCTCATGTTCTACTACGCCTGGATTTCCATTATCCGCCCCAACTTTATCATCAACATCTCGGCATTTTTCTTCGTGCGAGGCCTTCCATCGCATCCAGCCCCACTTCGCTTATGGCTGAAGACCTTCAATGTCAAGCCAAGGTAGTGGGGCGGTCGCCAAGCGGAGTGCGGAGGCGCCTATGGTTGGCAAGATGGCCAAAGCCCTATGGCTCGAGGGCCTTTTGTGGAGACCATAAAGGGGTGGCAATCGGGTGGTTCTACATCACCGAGCCAAGGCGATTTCAATGGGCGGCAGCCCGCGATCTGATCCGCTTCCCACGCTGCTCACATCATGGAAAGAGACGGCTCTGTCGGGGGGATTCGACGAGCTATCCGGACTCCAAACCTGCGTCCAAACTCAAGGACAAGAATTCAGTGCTTGTCAACGTATCTGTGTGATGCTCATCCGCCGGATTCTCCCATGCCAACAACGGGCCTCAAATTGTGGGAGTTCGATCCGCACAACACCCAGCTCGAAAAAGGCTCTTCGACACTATGTACGAAGATGCTCAAGGTGCCGTTCATGGCGCCGAGGCTTCTACATCCGCCATCGAAGATCGCGGATTCTCGCTCGCAGCATCGCCATCGAGGTGTTATTTTACACCTTATGGGACTCTTTTTTCATAGTTTGACTCTATGCAGGATCTAAAACTCCCTAACCTTTGACAGATCGGCTCAAGACGCCCGACATATTAACTGCTCGCCCTTTGCCAAAGACCCAGCGGATGCCCGATTGACGGGTTAGGCTGGCTCCGCACCTCACGTGGTGCCGGAGAAGAAGGCCACGGAACTTGAAGGATCTCCTGGCGCCAAAAGTCGTCGGACTCACCGCCCGGCAACTCGAGATTTTAATCCTCCCTAAGGAAGAGGAGGAGGAAAGAAGCTTCTCCACCAGCGGGGAGAGAAGAAAGGAAGGCCACCCCAACCGGGAGGCCGGAGTGTCCAAGAAAGGGAGGGCCCTTCCTCCGGACTTCTCCACCAACGCCGACAACGACGAGGAGGAGTGGCCAACAAGGGCCAAGCCCCTGGCGAGATCGTAAGTGTCCGGACTCCGGAATAGTTCAAGACTTTTTGTTTGTCGCATAGTGTCTTCTAACGCCGAATATGACCATGCAGCCTGCCCGAGGACAAGCTCGCCGGTTTGTCGAGCGGCTCCCTGGGTTCGTCGGATCTGGAGAGTACTTCACTTCCGGCCGCCTCCTCACCTCACGCTGTGGACGACGTCGAGGTGGGGCCCCAAGGGGGGCCTGGTCAAGAGGAGGTGGCGCAGGAGGCGCCGCAAGGAAACCTCCTGACTCCAGCGCGAGGGAGCGAGACCCCCAAGGGCTCTAAGCCCGACCTCGTCTCGACTCCATACCGAACCTCAGGCCGTTCAAGTCCGCAAGTTGCCCCTTCAGAAAGGAAGACGCCGTGTCCTCCGGCCCAACCGAGGCACCGGATAGCTTATCGAGGCGCTTAACGGCGCCCCATCGACGCAGGAGCACCGACTCGTTAGAGGTGGTGATCCATAAAGTTCACCCGCCAAGAGCGGGCCGACTCAAGCCTCGTGCACTCAGCCTTCTAACAGCTTTGAGGTAAGTTTTGAATATGTAAAAATATTACCGATAGACAGCAGCCCCGATGCTTAGTTCGGGTGTCTCGAAAGAAAAGCTGCAGGAGTCTAACATAAGTATGTCAATATGCACTGCAGCTGCGCTGCTGACCTCTCGCCAGACCGACTACGGAGGTCAATGCATTGAAGAAGAGCTCGAGCGGTCCGAGAACGAGCTCGGCCTTGCCAAGAAGCATCTCGAGGACAGGGAAGGT
The DNA here is from genome assembly GCA_021605205.1 of Aegilops longissima. NCBI lineage: Eukaryota > Viridiplantae > Streptophyta > Magnoliopsida > Poales > Poaceae > Aegilops > Aegilops longissima. Next base: position 281,142,030 of record CM038678.1, read on the forward strand.
AAGAAATACCTTATTAAAGAAATACCTTATAGAAAGGATTCGCTGCAAAAATGACAGAATAACATGGGTATTGTAGGGCCACTAATGAGGTGGCGACCCCGAAGGAAGCGGTGTCCGCGTCGAAAGCAAAGTGGCTGCCGGAGCGCACTCAAGCGAGAGAAGCAGGAGGAGCGGGTGGCGGAGGTGCGGCAAGAGCCTGTGCCTCGTGGAAAACACGAGAGTATGGAGCGTGACTCAAGACTCTAGAGTCCGAGCTCGCCTCGCTCTTGAGAGTGCCAAAGCCGCTAAGGCTGAAGCCCAAAAAGCCTCCAAGAAATTGAATCATTAAAGAAGATAGCTATGGTAAGGCATTCTTTATGCAAAGCAAGCATGTGAAAGTGAATTACCTATTACTTACCCGGATTCGAGCTCCCAAGAGCATTCGCAGATCTGCCCAAGAGTGTGTCTGGATGCCGCCGCGTTCTACCGCAACGCAAAGGAGGGAAGCCTGAAATGTACTATGAGGGCGCATGAAGGGTGCCCGCCTTTATAGCGGTGTGTGCTCCGTGAGATGTAATTTTGAATAGACTCGCATTTGTTATCCTCAGACGCTGAAAAACTTGTTCATATGCGCTAGCAACGCCAGTGAATTTAAAATATTACCTTCCGTCTCGCCGCTTATCAAATTTGAGAGATGGCAAGTCGTTATTTCAAATTTCCCATGCCACAAGTGTCGTGTTCGATAAACTTGAGCGCTTGTTCCCATTCTTGGGTCCTTCGAGGAGGCGCCAACGAACAAACAAGGCAACCGGACTTATAGTGCTTGAACACTCTCACTTAGCCATAGAATTCTATAATTTTAAATTTCAGCGAAGCCCCTAGTATTGGGAAGACCGAGTTCGGGCGCTTATCCACGCCTTGGCCTGACAAAGGCCGACTCTCGCCTAAGCGGCATAAGTCTTTTGGGACCCTAAAAACCTCTCGAACAGCTGACTGCCTCTCCTCGTCATGACGGGTCAGTTTTAGCTTTCTCCACCGAGGTGCTCAACCCAGCTCAACCGGGCACAATCGCAGGGTTCTCCCAAAGACTACCTTAGCCGATATAATGGAATGTAAGGTACCAAAACATGGGAGCCGTGCAAACCCAACTATTGACCCAAGACATGATTCGAGCCGATGCATATAATGCTATAAGTTCGGGTGCCGACTTGTGAAAGTGTTCGACTTATCACACCATATTTTTGGGGTACTTAAGCCCTGGTGTATTGGCCGCATTCAAAGTGTACGGGTGCAACCTGTCATGAAATGAACATATATATATAGATAAAGAAAGGAGTGCAATAATAGGAAAAATCTATGTATTGGTTATTCAAAAGAAACCGCAAATAAAAAGCAGTAACGATACAAATTGTGCTATAAGCAAGGTACGGACTTTGATATGTCCCTTCCAGGTAAGTTTGCGTGTGGCATGTAAAATAGGTATACCTCGTAATAGAGACCACCCGACACTGGACGCATTTTCTCTTCGGCTGTTGCATCGTATTCGGGCGCTAATGCCGACAAGGCTTCGAGAACAGAGTCCTGAAAGTAAGAAAAAAGAAAGAAAAAGAATGACACAATCGAGCCCCCGGTGCGCTTGAGCCGCATCCTGGGAGTGCCGTGGTCGTGCCTCCCTTATGCCCTATGGTATCTCCAAGCAGCGAAGTTATGTACGCTGTAGTAATCGCTTCGCACTCGCGAGGGCTGGGGTTGGGGCCGGATTGCTAAGCGTGCTTGGATCGTGCCAGGCGGTCTTGTTATAGGTTACTCCGGGCGCGCTTGATAGTGTCCGGACGTTTAGTGGCCGGACTCGAGAATTGTTGTGAGAGGCTGCCTTGCACCTCTGCCGCGAGGGTCGATGCTCCTCCGCTCGGAGAGAGCTGCTCGGTGTTTCCATTGACCGTGATTACTCCTCGAGGGCCTGGCAGCTTGAGCTTGAGGTATGCATAGTGCGGCACCGCATTGAACTTTGCAAATGCGGTTCGTCCAATGTGGAACGGGACTATGTCGAAGATTAACTCTTCGCTCCGGAAGTTATCCGGGATCCAAGACCACTTCGAGTGTAATCTAAGCCTCAGTATAATTGGCCTCTACACTCGTATGACGCCTCTAAAGGTCGCTTTGTGGGTTTAATCCTTGAGGGTCTATGCCCATTTTGTGCACCGATCCCGATAAAGCAGGTTCAGTTTGCTACCGCCATCCATCGTGACTCTAGTGAGGTGAAATCCGTCGATGATTGGGTCAAGAACCACGCGCGAATCCGCCGTGACGGATGCTAGTGGGTGGTCCTTCCGATCGAAGGTGATCGGGCAGGAAGACCATGGTTGAACTGGGCGACCGCTCCATCACAGATATCGCCCTTTAGTGGGCGCTTCCGCCTCCTTTTGGGTATGTGGGTTATGTATATCATGTTCACCGTCCTCACTTGTGTGGGAAAGCCCTTCCGTCCTCTATTGTTCGCGGCCGGGCTCCTCCTCGTCATCGCTTATGTAGCCCCTTGTCGTTGTTTTCGTGCTAAGCTTGCTTGCTTGTTTGAAGACCCAACAATCCTGTTGGTGTGGTTGGCTGGTTTTCGAGTGCCATGTATTTGGCACGAGCGACAAGTATTCGGTCCAGATTGACGGGCCCCTGAGTATTTCTTTTGAATGGCTTTTTCCGCTTGACCTGGTTTAGAGCCCCTGAATCCGCATTTATCGTCAGATCTTCAAGATTATCACCGCAATGGGGCGTTTATGCTTGTTGCGACGCCGACCGCCATTGTTGTCCTTGGTATCCGAACTACCGGTGGTGTTTGGCCAAGTTGTTGCTTCGAGCTAGCTAGTTGTCCTCTCCGCGCAAAGCGGGTCATGAGTGTGGTGAGGGCTGCCATGGATTTCGGCTTTTCCCGTCCTAGGTGCCGGGCTAGCTACTCGTCACGGATGTTATGTTTGAAGGCTGCAAGGGCCTCTGATCCGGACTACCAACGATTTGATTTGTCTTTGTTAAGAACCGTGGTCCAGAATTGTCCGGCCGATTCTTCCGGCTGCTGAATTATGTGGCTGAGGTCATCGGCGCTCTGGGTGGTCGCACATATGTGCCCCGGAAGTTATCAAGGAATATGGCTTCCAGGGTCCTCCCAACAACCAATTGATTCTCGGCCGGCAAGCTGTTAAGCCAATGCCGAGCTAGTCCTTGCTTGAGTGGGAGGTATTTGATGGCGTAGATCATCACCAAGGGCCATGTGGATATGGAATGTGAGTCCTCGATCCAAACCGCAGGATCTGTTGTGCCATCGTATGATTCGATGTTGACGGGTTTGAAACCCTCGGGATTTGATGATCCATCAATTCGTCTGTGAAGCATAGTGGGTGTGCGCGCGCCTCAGATATTATATCACGACGCAGCTCAAATGAGCTTTGTTCATCGTGTTCGCCCGCCGAGTTCTCGTGATCCGGCGTGATGGTTATCATCACGTCGTGGGGCGCCCACGCCGATCCGTGAGATCGATCTTGTTTGTCTTGCCTTGTCCTCCAATATGTTTCTTGCAGTCCGGCGCGTTTCCCGATGCCTTGGTCGAGCGGCGCCGGGTGCGGGTTGAATGGAGGGTCTAGAGGCCTCTCCGTCATGCCACCGGGTGGCCGGGTCGGCCGTGACTATGCGCTGGTGATGTAGGTTTGGTGCTGCTTCCTCTAATTGGGGCAGCAGCTGCGTTTTGGGTATCTCTTGAGGGCGCTCGAGTTCATACTCTTGGCTGCAAGGACTTCATCCATCCGTCACCTAGCAAGTCTTCGCCTCTAAGCTGCTGCTGCTTTTCTTGACGCTGCTTGCCGTGGCCATAAGCCTGCATTTGAAATGCTCCTGTTCGGGCGGATCCTCGTGCACGAAAAATTTGTCGTCAAGCCGAGGCTTGCCTCATCTTCTCGAGGGGGGAGCATAATTATCGCCCTCTACCTCTGTTTACGCACTATCATGAGGATTTGCTTCTCCCTCCTCCCCGCTGGAGTCCCGCTGAGGGGTCATCTTCGCATCCGTCCGGGGTATTATTGTCTCCGTGCCGGAATCACCGCTTTTGTTGTGGCGGATTTATAGCGGCATCACGACGCCGCGCTTGGGCTGCTTCTTGGAGGGTCATCCTTCGTTGTTCCATCGCTGCTCCCATCTTTTGAGATGTCCACCATGTATATGTCGTATGACGAGGTGGCCTTCCAAAGGCTGCCCGTGGGCTGGCTTTTGATCGCCTCCGGCACCGCCGATGTCTTGAGTCGGTCGAGCATGTCGGTTAAATCATCGGCAGTGGCTACAAAGTGGGTGGTGGGTGGGCGTTGAATTTCTTCGTCGTCCGAATCCCAACCTTCCCGATCAGTTCGCCAGGCTCACCCGACAAAGAGATAGACTTTAATGAGTTCAGGATATCGCCAAAGGGCGAGTCTTTGAAAAGATGTCCGCGCGGTGAACTCCATAATCGGGCGCCAGTCGGATTCGACCGGCAGGGCGCTGGAAGTTCAAGTCCGGAAAGGAGTCCGACACCTAGAGTCTCGAGCTTTGCAAAGGACAGGATGGTGTTCGCCTAATCGCCAGAGATTTCAGCCCGAGGCGGTGTCCAACCAACTGTCCTCGATCGGGTGAAACCGGCCCGGATTAAGGGTCGGAGCGATATCGAGTGCGGCCTCGTGGCGCTTATTCGGCGGCAGAGCTAGATCGCACCCATCAAGACAAGGCGCGCTGGCCGTGGTTCAATCCGTCGAAGATCAAATCTCTACGACATCGGCCGATAGTTCAGGCTTCCAAATCTGACCTCGATGTCCAGGGCGTAGCTTTCAATCTGCTCCGGTGGCCTAGCGAATTGGCCCGCAGCGCTAAAGCCGAATACGTAAGATCTGTCCGGGAGAAAAGTCTCACCCCGACTGCGCCGTTCTTGATGATTGAAGGACCATCGGCCTATAGGTGACGCATACGAGGAACTCTCAATGAAAGCACCAATGTCGTGTCAAACCGCGGATCTTGGGTAGGGGGTCCCAAACTGTGCGCCTAGGTGGATGGTAACAGAGACAAGGGACACGATGTTTTTACCTGTGTTCGGGCCCTCTCGATGGAGGTAATACCCTACCCCGCTTGATTAATATTGATGATATGGGTAGTACAAGAGTGGATCTACCACGAGATCGAGAGGCTAAACCCTAGAAGCTAGCCTATGGTATGATTGTTGTTCGTCCTACGGACTAAAACCCTCCGGTTTATATAGACACCGGATAGGGTTAGGCTTACACAGAGTCGGTTACAATGGTAGGAGATCTACATATCCATATCGCCAAGCTTGCCTTCCACGCCAAGGAAAGTCCTATCCGGACAAGGGACGAAGTCTTCAATCTTGTATCTTCATAGTCCAGGAGTCCGGCCAACGGTGATAGTTCGGCTATCCGGACACCCCCTAATCCAGGACTCCCTCAAGCACCTTCCAGACATCCTTGTGTGTCGTGCCGAAGAGCTCGCGCAGAGTCTGGTGCCGGGCCGGGTCGAACTCCCATAGATTGAACGCCCATTGTTGACACGGGAGGATCTGGCGGAAGAGCATGACCTAGACCATGTTGACTAGCTTGATTTTCCTGTTCATCATGTTCTTGATGCAGGTCTGGAGTCCGGTCAGCTCTACCGGGTTACCCCAGTGCAGGAGGTGAGCCGCATAGGGATTCCGTATAAGAACTCGGGGGCAGCCAACCATTTCGGGTCGCGCGGCTCGGTGATGTAGAGCCACCCCGATTCCCACCCCTTTATGGTCTCCACATAGGAGCCCTCGAGCCATGTGACATTGGGCATTTTGCCCACCATGGCGCCTCCGCATTCCGCTTGCTGGCCGCCTACAACCTTCGGCTTGACATTGAAGGTCTTCAGCCACATGCCGAAGTGGGGCCAGATGCGGAGGAAGGGCTCGCACACGACGATAAACGCCGAGATGTTGAGGATAAAGTTCGAGGCCAGATCATGAAAGTCCAGCCCGTAGTAGAACATGAGTCCGCGGACAAAGTGGGTAAGGAAAACTACCCTCTCATGGGGCTCTGGAGTAGGGATGATCTGCCCCGCGTTTGGCAGCCGGTGCGTGATGTCCGCGTCCAAGTATCCGGCTCCCCCCAGCTTCTTGATATTCTCCTCCATAACGGAGGATCTCATCCACTTTCCTCCCGCTCTGGACATGATTGGGCCAGTGTGAGGAGAAAGGTGCGAACTTGGGCGTTGGAGCTCGAGTGCGCGAGAATGGATAGGCAAAGAGGAAGAAGGCGTGGGTGAAAAAAGCGAACTCTTATCCCTTTATAAGGGCGGATGAAACTATACGCCCCCACTAGCCTGGTTAACTCGCTTATTCCCCAAGCGTCGCGATTGATGGCGCGGTTGGGTTACCCACACCCGTATTGATGAGAATCCCGTGATAAGGGGACACAGTCTCTGCTTCAACAAGACGTGCCAAGGAAACCGCCTCGCGATTTGCGCCAAGGCTGGTTGAGAAAAATGGTTCGATAATAACCGGGCCATGGCGTGACGTCATGATATCGAATGTGCCAGCAGATCGGAAATATTATTCTCTCTACGGTGGTATGTCGAACTTGTTTTACAGAGCCGGACACTACCCTTGTGTTCAAAATCTTCTATGGAGTATTCGGAGAAGGAACCCTCCTTGCAATGCCGAAGACAATCTGCGCGCCGAACTCATCGTCATTGAAGCCTAGTTCTGGGGCTACTAAGGGAGTCCTGGATTAGGGGGTATCCGGACAGCAGGACTATATCCTTTGGCCGAACTGTTGGACTATGAAGGTACAAGATTGAAGACTTCTTCTCGTGTCCGGATGGGACTCTCCTTGGCGTGGAAGGCAAGCTTGGCGATACGGATATGTAGATCTCCTCCCATTGTAACCGACGCTGTGTAACCCTAGCCCCCTCTGGTGTCTATATAAACCGGAGGGTTTATTCCATAGGACAACAACAATCATACCATAGGCTAGCTTCTAGGGTTTAGCCTCTACGATCTCGTGGTAGATCAACTCTTGTACTACTCATATCATCAAGATCAATCAAGCAGGAAATAGGGTATTACCTCCATAGAGAGGGCCCGAACCTGGGTAAACATCGTGTCCCCTGCCTCCTGTTACCATCCGCCTTAGACGCACAGTTCGGGACCCCCTACCCGAGATCCGCCGGTTTTGACTCCGACAGCCGCGTTTACTTCACGAGCAAACTACTTGAAGATGCGCTGGGAGGCTGGGGCTTGAGCACCACCCAAGATGCAGGCGATGGCACGAGGCTCCTAAAGCCCCAGCCCTAAATCACGATGATGGTCGTCGTTCCTCCTTGGTGGCGGCGGCAGCTGAGGGAGGCCAACGTTGCCCTGAGGATGGTCCTCATGAGGCTGGTCCCTCCAGGCGCCCTCACGAGGCTGGTCCCCGCCCGGTCCTCCTGGGCGGTCGCGTCCTCCTGGCGAGGTTCAGCTGTCCGTCCCAGCGTCCTCCACCACGGCCTCCTCCTCGGCCGCAGCCCCGGTCATTGTGCTTGGGTCGTCGACCGAAGCGTCCATCACGAATGGCCCTGAGCTCTTGGCAGTCATTGGTGTTATGGCTGTGTACGTTGTGGAAGTCGCATAATGGACGGCTACTCTTGGATGACTCTGGGTGATCTCGGTCGCGCTTCCTCTCTGGTTCGGCCGCGAGCACAGCTGCTCCCTTGCGTTTCACGTCCTTGGCCTTGGCTTTCTTCTCTTCTGGGTCGGCGGCAGGGAGGGAGAGGAGCGAGAGGCGCCCCTCCTCCGCTCTTGCACACTTTGTCGCCATGTTGAGCATCTCTAGGGTCATGCATAGTTCCTCGTGGATGGCGAGCTCCTCCTTCATCTTGACGTCACGGACGCCATCAGAGAACGCTGAGATGATGGCCTCGTCCGTAACCTTGGGAATCTTGAGGCGAACATTGTTGAAGCGCTGGATGTACTTCTGTAGGGTGTCTCTCGGCTAGTGCTTGATGCGCCATAGGTCACCCGCGCCCGGCGAGCAGTCGCGACTGCCCTGGAAGTTGGCGACGAATCACTTGTGCATCTCACCCCAGGAGGAGATTGACCCCACGGGCACGTTCTGAAGACACGAGCGTGCGCCATCTTTGAGGTCCATGGGAAACCAGTTCGTCATGAAATTCTCGTCGCCGCTGGCCGCCTTGATGCTCAGCTCGTAGAGCTGCAAGAACTCCATACGGTCGGGAGTGCCATCGTAGCACGGAGGCAGGTCTGGCTTGAACTTGCTGGGCCAGACGATGCTACGAAGCTCAGGAGTGAAGGCACGGCAACCTGCCGTGGTCACCGGAGCCCTTCACAGAGGCGGAGCCTGATCCTGGTATCCACGCGCCGCCGTTGCAGGCGGTGGGCGCTCTTGGCGCTGCGGTGCTCAAAGTGTAGGCGCATTTTTTTGCGGTCGGGGGACTCCTTGGCAGCTTCCTTCTTCGTGCGCGGGCGCCCGGCGCTGCGGATCACACCGAGGGGCCACGCGTCTTGGTGCTAGGGCGCCGTCTTGATGCGGCGGTGGTGGAGGCGCTCTGTAAGCTACGTCGCCCGCAGCTGGAGGCGGGCGAGGCAGCGAGAGCGATGGTGCAGGGGAGCCCCCAACGGCGCCGACGAGCTCGGCGATGCAGTACAGCCAGTCCTCATAGAGGTCATCGACCAGGCGGTAACACAGGGGCTCGTGTGCCATGAGCAGCGCGGCCTGCGCGTCCGTGGGTGCGCGACGAGCGTGGGACAACGAGCCGGCCGAAGTCAGCGATGGGGTGGAGGAGCGGCCGTCCCGCCGCACAGTGGGGTGCAGCGATGAAGCTTGCTGCTCGTTTCCCGCCGGGCCGGTGGCGACGTTGGCGGTGGGTGATTGAGAACGGCGGGGAGGTCCGCCAACGGGCACCATCTGAGCGACGCGGGCGGCAAGAACGGCCCTGCGCTCAGCACGAGCTCGACGAGCGTCGGCCATGGACACGATGAAGAAGTGGTACGTCGATCAACGGAAGAAAGGCTTCAGCACACCCCTACCTTGCGCGCCAAATGTCGGATTCTGGGTTCCGGCAAACCCTTTAGGTTCGAAAACTGGGGTGCACACGAAGATCTCTCTCCCTCTCTAGCTCACTCGCGTAACGATCTCAAGGCCTAGCTCGCCGAACCCAAAGAACAAGGGTCACAAGAGTTTATACTGGTTCAGGCCACCGTTCTGGCGTAATACCCTACTTCAGTGTGGTGTGGTGGATTGCCTTGTAGGCTGGGGATGAACATGTACAAGGGAAGAATAGCCTCCTAGGTTTGAGCTCCGTGAGCTTGTGTGTGTGTGGATGATCTGAATCCCGCATGTCCTCCCTATGGTGGTGGCTAGTCCTATTTATGGAGGCCCTGGTCCTCTTCCCAAATGTTAGGCGGGAAGGGAACCCACAACCGCCAATTTTGAAGGGAGACAACTAGTACAAGCTATCCTTACAAAAGGTGGTCTTCGCCTGCCAAAGGCTCTGGTGGTGATGTAGTTGTGGGCTCTGCGATCACCTCCGTCATGCCGTCCTGCTGGTCTTGGTCCTGTTCGACCGATATGGAAACCTTTGTCTGATGCCTCGGGACTCCTCGCCTGCACTTGCCCCTTTAACACAAAAGAGGCAACTGGTACTTTGCGCCCGCTAGCGCCCGCCTGGCTTCGGTCGTCATGGCTCACGTGATACGAACCTCTCGAGGTGCCCCTCCGCCTTGATATCTCCGCTCCTCCTGAGCCAGCCTAGCGAGGCTGCCCCTGAGGAGGTATTGTGTCGTCCGCCTCACGAGGCTTGGCCCCTCGCGAGGGTCTTGAGTGGTTGTTGACGAACATGGGCCAAAGGCCGCTGGTGGGGCCACACCGTGGGCCGCAGGTAGACAAGTCTGGGGACCCCCGTTCCCAGGGCACCGACTGAGGCCCTGGTCCTCTTCCCAAATGTTAGGTGGGAAGGGATCCCACTAGGGCCAATTTTGAAGGGAGACAACTAGAACAAGCTATCCTGACAAAAGTAGTCCTCGCCTGCCAAAGGCTCTGGTGGTGACGCTGTTGTGGGCTCTGCAATGACCTCTGTCTTACCGTCCTGCTAGTCTTGGTCTTGTTGCGCTGATAAGGAAACCTCTGCCTGATGCCTCGAGACTCCTCTCCTCGCCGTCTTGCCGCGACACTCATGGCGCCGATAAGGAGATTCTCCGCTGCTGAGAAGGGCAAAGTCCCCCGCGAGGGCTAGGGGCCGCTTCCGCCGAAGAAGAGGTTTGGCTGCTCCCGCGACGCTGGCTCGAGGCTGGAGGTGACGAGGCCTTGGTATGACCGGCCTCCTCCCGGCTATCCTCTGCCCTTGTACGCCCAAGCGCAAGGCTCCGGAGGAGGAGGTAGCGCCTCGCGCCACTCGCGTCACGGCCGTGGTGGCCAGGCTATGGTGGCATGAGCCGCCGACCTACGAACCCATGCCAAGGGCTCCTCGCGCGAGTTCGTGGTATGGGCGGCGATGCCACTGCGCACGTGGATCAAGCTTCTGTGGTTCTTTGCTGAGGAGATGCCGCCGAGAGGGCCGCTCGAGCTGTGGTTGCAGCACGCTGAGTGCAGCACTCCGGCGATGGGGGCGAAGGTCGAGGTCGTCTCCTCGGGCACGATCTTCATGACTCGTGGATGGGGCGAAGTCGCCCGCGCTTGCCACACGGAGGGGGCCCTCAGCATCCACTTTGAGTACGACGGCGCCTCCATGATGTTCTTCAAGGTCTTCGACGAGGAAGGCTGCCGCCTCGAGTGCTGCCCTGGAGGGGGCCGCTAGGATGGTGCAGCAGCAGGCACCGAGCCTGCCCCCAGTCCTGTCGACAGCTCCTCAAGCAGGAGCAATGGATCCTGGGAGTCCAGCGACTCACCTGAGCTTGACGAGTCTCCAGAGACGAGCGACGACAACTACGTGCCCCCGAGCTCTCGCGTGCCCGGAGCGTGGCAACGGCATCTGCTCGTCGTCGTCGATGATCTGGATGGTGTCGGCGTCAGCCCCTCGTGGCCCACTGTTGATGATGGAGTCGACGGCGACGTCCGTAGTTAGGACTTCCGGAAGCCTTCTTCTATTGTTCCCTGCGAGGAATCGAGATGAACCCCGTGGGGTGTGTAAAGAATCTATAGTGCTTTTGCACCAATGCTTATTATTCCCATTATGATGTTCGTGTTTGCGCGTGTTGCTTCAGCATTGTCCCCCCTTTTCGTCCTCGCAGTAGCAAAGCGCTCTACGCCGACAGGTCCCAGTCCCCAGGCAGGCTTCAGCTGTCACTGGTATGCCAAGTCGCGATGCCGTGGTCAAGGCCAGGAGGTGAGCGGCCCAAGGTCCGGTAAGAGCCCCCGAGGCGCGATGCTCGAGAGGTCCCCTTTGGCGTGCAATCAGCGTCCCAAAGATAGAAAAGGAAGGCGGCATTGCCAGAGCAAGGTTGCCCGAACGGAAAATTCCAATTGCGGCATCGTGCTAACGTGAATATGTGACTTATCTTGTTGAGGCTGAGGTGGTTCCTTGTACAGCACCCGATTTGCGCTTCAGTGGCAGTATTATTAGGTGAGGCTCACGCCGCCTTCCCCCTTCCTTGCTCATCTAAATGCTCTGCATCCTCGCATCCCGACCCTCGAGCAAGCTCAGCCATTGCTGGTATGTCAGGTCGTGATGCCGTGGTCAAGGCTAGGGGGTGAGTGCTGGAGAGTCAGTAGGAGCTCCTTAGGCGCGATGCTCATGATCCCCCCTTTAACGCGCAAGCGAATCACGTGGAAGGAGGGCGGTCGGCGAGGCCACCCGTAGACAAGCTCCGGAGGTCCCTGCGGGTTAGTTTGAGAGGAAGATATGGCTCGTAATCGCGCTTGCTGTCCTGCCGCTAGTCTTTCCGCAAGAAGATGAAGGCACTGAGGGTCTGGTGAGGTGACGTGCGCAGAGCGGGCCGCGAGCTAGAGCTCGACCACTCAGATTTTTCAGTGTTGCGGGGACGGACCCGAGCACAAGCACCGTGTCAGCATGCGTAGGGACGAGCAAGAGGCCGGTCAGCAACACGGGAGGCCGCGAAGGGCAACAGGCAAGCAGGTGATAATCATAAGGTAACTCATGCAAGGAGGCAAGTTAGCTCGGATAAATGCAAGGATGATACATGCTGCAGGGACAGACCCATGCGGCCTGGGGATGATGCGGCCCAAGGGGTGCCCCCAACAAAGTAGATGTAAAGACGCAAAAGGATACATGTCATAGGGACAGGCCCGTGCGACTTGGGGATAATGTTGCCCGACGGGCGCCCCTAACTGAATGAATCGAAAAGAGTCACCTGGCACCGTTGCTGGAGGGATGTCGAAGCAGCTGAAGATGCATGTTGAAGAAGTTACTCCTCACGAGTCGCCTGGGTCCTGAGCCTCGGGAGGTTTCGGGGGCCCGTGCGGCTCATGAAGAACCGTCGCCATTTCCACCAGAACTGCGTGATGCCTGGCCTTCTGAGCCGCCAGAATGCCCTGCAGGTGGCACTGGAAGGCGATAGCCGCGTCCGGTAGGCCGAATGGCATGCGAACATAGCTGTGAGGTGGACCCTCGCACCGACCAACGCGCGACGGCCAAAAACGCTCCTGGGTTGTGGCCCTATTGAGCCCTGGGATGTCAACACAGACGCACAGCTCGCCATCCTCGCCAGGACGAGGAGCTGCGCTGGGTGGTGGGCGGCAGTCCTCGTGCATGGTTCTCGCCTCTTGAAGTTCCTCGGTCGCCTTGGTGATGAACTCCTGAGCACCAGGCACTCCATGCCTTGTCCCCTCATGAGGGAAGCGTGCGGTGAAGCATGCCTGCACGTGGTGCCCGAGCAACTCCCTCGTGACATTGGCTATGTCAGAGGCCCCACAGAAGAGAGCCCCCGAGCCAAGCCTAAGGAGGGCACCGGGCGCACCAGAGAGGGAGGCGCCCCATCCATGGGCACAGCTCCTGAGGTGGTGCCGCTGGAGACACCGCTCTCCAGAGGCTCTTGGCGGAGCAACTTCTTCTTCTTCTTGGGGACTGCCTCAGGAGGGTAGATGGCACCTTCTTTGTCCGGGTCTTCAACTGTTGCGGCCTGGTAGGCACGCTCGAGGGAGCACACTGCGTCCTTTTCCTCACAGGCGACCGTGATGACGCCGCATCTTCCTGGCATCTTGTGGACGCTGTCGCCGTGGTGGGTCACCGCCATAAACTCGGCCAGGGCTAGATACCCAATGATGGCATTGTACGGCAGGCGGATGTGGGCGACGTCGAAGTCGATGAGATCGATGCAGTAGTTGTCGTGCTGGCCGAAGGTGACAGGGAGGCGGATCTGCCCTGTCGGGGTGGTGGAGCCGTCGGTCACTCCTGAGAAGGGCTTGGTGGGCTGCAGCTGATCATATGGCACTTGGAGGTGATCGAACGTCTCGAAGGAGAGAACGTTGAGTCCTGCACCGCCATTGATGAGGGTCTTGGTGACAAGGACATTGCTAATGATGGACGAGCAGAGCATCAGGAGGGCGCCGGCAGTTGCCGCGCACTTGAGCTGGTCGGACGAGCCGAAGGTAATCGTGCACTTGGACCACCTGAGCGAGCGTGTGGCCTCGAGCCAGGGGAGCGTTCACCTCACGAGCGAACTGCTTGAAGATGCGCTGGGAGGCTGGGGCCTGAGCGTCACCCAAGATGCAGGCGATGAAGCGCGGCTCCTGGAAGCCCCCAGCCCCCCTCGTCCTGGTGATGATCGTCGTTCCTCCTTGGCGGTGGTGGCAGTGGAGGGAGGCTCGCCTTGCCTTGAGGATGGTCCTCACGAGGCTGATCCCTCAAGGCACCCTCGCGAGGCTGGTCCTGCCAGCGGTCCTCACGAGGCTGGTCACGCCACTCCTGGCAGGGGCCGCGGTAGTCCCAGCGTCCTCCACTTCATCCTCCTCCTCGGTCGTAGCCTCGGTCATTGCACTCGGGGCTTCGACCAAAGCGCCCATCGCGGATGGCCCTGAGCTCCTGACAATCGCTGGTGTTGTGGCTGTGCACGTTACGGAAGGCGCAGAATGGACGGCTGCCCATGGATGACTCCGGGTGGTTGCAGCCGCACTTCATCTCTGGTTCAGCCACGAGCACGGCCACTCCCTTGCTGAGGGAGTCCCGGATTAGGGGGTGTCCGGATAGCCGAACTCTTACCGTTGGCCGGACTCCCGGACTATGAAGATACAAGATTGAAGACTTCGTCCCGTGTCCGGATGGGACTTTCCTTGGCGTGGAAGGCAAGCTTGGCGAGACGGATATGTAGATCTCCTACCATTGTAACCGACTCTCTGTAACCCTAACCTATCCAGTGTCTATATAAACCGGAGGGTTTTAGTCCGTAGGACGAACAACAATCATACCATAGGCTAGCTTCTAGGGTTTAGCCTCTCTGATCTCCTGGTAGATCTACTCTTGTACTACCCATATCATCAATATTAATCAAGCAGGAGTAGGGTATTACCTCCATCGAGAGGGCCGAACCTGGGTAAAAACATCGTGTCCCTTGTCTCCTGTTACCATCCGCCTAGACGCACAATTCGGGACCCCTACCCGAGATCCGCCGGTTTTGACACCAACATTGGTGCTTTCATTAAGAGTTCCTCGTGCGTCCGCCATCGTAGGATGCCTCATCTCGTCTTTAAAGACGATACCATCGCCAAAGAAGCCTTGGCCATCGGTCGACTCTTCGCTAGGCGGTTTTCATGACCGCTAGTTCGGCCGCTGCTACCGACGATGACCTCTCGAGTCATCGAAACCAATTCCATGTTAGTTCGAACTTGCGAACAATTAGATCCGATCGAGCTCTCCTCAGAACGAGCTCTTGATCGCACGCCGCCTCGAGTCGCCACAGACACGACCGATCGGGCCTAAAACCGATCCGAGAGATCAACTCTCCCGTGCTACCCATCATGTTGCTGTGATAGAGGAGCAATGCGGCGACTCTTCTCCTATCTTAAGGACTAGCTACGTCCGGATTCCCGATCCCTCCATGCCGGATTCATGCGGAGGACGGATGTCGATCAAGCCCTGAACTTAAAGTCAGGCGGCGGGTCAGACTCATTGGATAGCACTCAAAAATCCAAACTTTCGAGTTCGGAAACTTCCCGACCCTTGAGTCCTAAATTGGACGGGGTTCCGAATCTAGTGCCACCCGCCCACCCAAACATTAGCGATCTCTCTCGAATTCGGCAAAAGCCCGCCGAAACAGTACATCATTACTGGGCCAGATTCCTCCTGGTTATGAACAGGATAAAGGACTGCCGATAGGAGGACGCAATACCAATCTTCTGCAATAATTGCACGGACAAGGGAATCCTAAACGCCATAAGTCGTCATAAATTACACGCTTTGTTGACTTGGTGACCATCGTACAAAAGTATCAGTGCGATGGAGAGCGCTGAAAACCGAAAGTAAATTTTGGGATAAGCCAGCCCGAATACATCCCTAGTCCGGAACAAAAGGGTGCATCATTATCAAGCACCGGGTTGAATACCAAAAACCAAAACCCCTAAAGGGTACGGAACCGTCTTCGAGAGTTGGCTAAACGGACCTCGCAAAATTCATAGCACGTAGGGCGCCACTCCAACTCATAGCCTTCGTGCATGTTGGATACTACGGCAGTGTCCAAAAGTGGCGAAGAGCTTCTAGCTTCGTAATCCCAGCCCAAAGAACACCAAGACAAAGTGTTAACTGTCTTGAGACTTTCACATCAAATAACATGCAAACGACAACTCCACAACCTTGCCAAAGTCTACCAAGTAGCAACAATACATCCATGGAGTGACACTGCTATTACCTTCAATGCCGTGGATTTAACCTAAATTCGAACTGCCCGGCACCACCGCATTGGTCCTCAGTCCGATAGTAGACGGCTTTCGCCTTACTAAGGTACTCATGGATGGCGACAATGACTAAACCTCATCTATGAGGAAACCCTCCAAAAATGGAAATAGAGTGGAACCGCTTGAGTGAAGCAGCACAACCTTTGAGGAATAATCCCCACCGGAAGCATGCTGCACAGGAAAAATCACACCGACGAGTGTTCGCTCACCGGACAATTACAGGTCCGAGGAGGTCACATTTCAAGTGGCCCTGCTCAACAGCGGATATCATGCTTTATTAGGACGAGAGGCATTCACAATTTTTCAAGCTATACCCCATTATGGGTACATGAAGCTTAAAATGCCCGGTCCCAACGGAATCATCACTCGCTAGTGATCTGAACATAGCACTCAGCGCGAAAATAAGACAGCCGCACTAGCCCTCGAGGCACTATCCGAAGCCCTAGCGGCCGAGGAACTCACCGCGATGCGCTCCACGGTGAACATGGACGATGTGATACTTGATAAAAGATCCAAGTCCACCTCTTTTAAACCAGCGGATGAAATAGTCAAATTCCAAGTCCACCCAACGGACCCTGCAAAGACGGCCTCCATCGGGGCACAATTAAACCCTGATGTTGACGCTGCACTATGAGAGTTTCTACAAGAAAACTGGGACATCTTTGCCTGGCACCCTTCAGACATGCCAGGAATCCCACGTCAGCTGGCCGAGCACAGCCTAAATATCCTAAAAGGATTCAAGCCAATCAAACAGGCTCTTCGGTGCTTTTCCGAACCCAAGAGACAGGCCATGGGAGAGGAGCTAGACAAACTTTTGGAGGCCGGATTCATGAGAGATATAAAACATCCGGACTGGCTAGCGAACCTGGTGATGGTACCAAAGAAGGATAAATCCTGGCGCCTATGTGTTGATTTCAAAGACCGTAATAAGGCTTGCCCAAAGGATCCCTTCCCCTCCCTCGAATTGATCAAATCATTGATGCTACAGCAGTACACGACTCATTGTGCTTCC
This sequence comes from Aegilops longissima, assembly GCA_021605205.1. Lineage (NCBI taxonomy): Eukaryota > Viridiplantae > Streptophyta > Magnoliopsida > Poales > Poaceae > Aegilops > Aegilops longissima. The sequence goes on from CM038678.1 coordinate 281,158,896, forward strand.
TCGACGCGTACTCCGGCTACCACCAAATCAAGATGGCGGAGCTGCACCAAGATGCAACAGCATTCATCACTCCATACGCCCGCTCGCTTCAACACAATGCCCTTTGGGCTTAAAAACGCCAGCGCAACATATCGGCGCATGATTCGGACATGTCCGCAAACCAGATCGGCAAAACGGTGGAAGCATATGTAGATGACGTGGTCGTCAAAACCAAGCACGCCGAAACTCTAGTAGACGACTTGAGGCTCACATTCGACAATCTTCAAAATATGACATCAAGCTCAATCCGGAAAATGTGTCTTGGCGTTCCACCGGAAAGCTCTGGCTTCATTGTGTCCGTAGAGGAATTGAAGCAAACCCAGCCAAGATTCGAGCTCTGTCACAATTGGATATTCCAAAGACCTCAAACAAATACAAAATTGACGGGATGCGTGCGGCTCTAAGCCGCTTTATCTCCCGCTTAGGAGAAAAGGCATTACCTCTTTACCGCCTCCTCCGCGCACCAAACACTTCGAGTGGGCGGATGCCGCCACGGCCGGACTCGAAGAAATAAAGGCCATTTTGGCAACAAATCCGGTCTGGACGCTACCAACGTGGGCGAACCAATGCTATTATACATCGCCGCAACACATCAAGTTGTCGGTAGCGGTGCTCGTTGTTGAACGAGAACGGACGGACACCGTTCCCTATTCAAAACCGGTTTATTATGTGTCCACCGTCCTAACTCCATGCAAGTCCCGTACCCACACTATCAAAAGATAGCATCGCGGTGTTCATGGCATCCGGAAGCTGCGACACTACTTTCAAGAGTGTTCGATAACGGTAGCCTCGAAGTACCTCTTAATGACATTATAAACAACGCGACGACGACGGGCCGGATAGCTAAATGGGCCATAGAGCTCCTCCTATTCGACATAACTTATAAGCCACGACGAGCTATTAAGTCGCAGGTTTTGGCCGACTTCGTGGCGAATGGACTGAAGCGAACTCCCTAAAGAGTACGGCGCATACTCCAATTGGATCATGCACTTTGACGGCTCCAAAATGTTGGCTGGCCTGGGGGCTGGCGTCGTCCTGACGTCCCCAACCGGGGACACAGTCCAATACGTCCTTCAGATAATGTATACAGACTCCAACAACGCAGCTGAATACGAGGCCCTTCTGCACGGCCTCCCGGATGGCAGTCACCATGGTCATTCAACGCCTAGAGGTGCGTGGGGATTCAAACCTCGCAATATCTCAAATAAACGGAGACTTTGACGCCAAAGATCCGAAAATGGCAGCATACCGCAATACGGTCATAAAAATGTCAGCACGGTTCGAAGGGCTCGAATTTCATCATATAGCCCGGGATAACAATCAGGCGGCGGATATATTGGCACGCATCGGTGCAAAACGCGATGCCGTCCCACCCAATATCTTTTTGGAACGGCTGTTCAAGCCATCCGTACTATGGGAAGGGGAGTCCGGCAATAACAATCCGGACGCAACCGCACCGCCTGACGCCGAACACTCTGACACAACCGGAGGCTCCGCCCCCGAGATAACACCCTCTGCACACGAAATAATGGCGGTTATCGCCCCGTGGACGGAACCATTCCTAGCCTACCTAACTAGGCTGGAACTCCCCGAAGACCAAAATGAGGCTCGCTGCATAGTACGGCGCTCTAAAGCCTATAAAGTCCATGAGGGAGAGCTTTATAAGAAAAGCACTACCGGAGTCCTTCAAAGGTGTATCTCCGAAGAGGAAGGGCGAAACCTCCTGGCTGAAATTCATGCCAGACTGGGTGGGCACCACGCCGCTGCCCGGGCCCTTGTAGGCAAGGCCTTCCGTACAGGATTTTATTGGCCGACGGCCCGGGCAGATGCGCAGGACTTAGTCCAACGATGCGTCGGTTGCCAGATTTTTGCTAACCAAAGCCACATGCCACCCACCGCCCTTAAAACTATACCCATCACCTGGCTGTTCGCGGTCTGGGGGCTTGACATGGTTGGAATCCTCAAGGGAGGAACCCACAAGCAAAAATACCTATTGGTCATGGTGGATAAATTCACCAAATGGATAGAGGCCAAACCAGCTAAAACGGCCGAATCCGGACTAGTGATAGACTTCATATCAGGGGTAGTGCACCGTTACGGTGCCCCCCACAGTATCATCACTGACAATGGCACCAACTTCACGGCCGATGAGGTCAAATCATGGTGCAAAAACATGGGCATCAAGCTCGATTACGCCTCAGTCTATCACCCTCAAACCAACGGCCAAGTCGAACGGGCAAACGGTCTAATCATGAGCAGCATTAAACCCGCACTAGTGCGGTCCTCAAGGAATCTAACACGACTTTGGGTCGAGTAGCTCGACCCGTACTGGGGCTGCGGACCACGCCGAATCGCACTACCGGATTCACACCATTCTTCATGGTGTACGGCGCAGAGGCAGTCTTGCCTGCAACATAATACATGACTCACCTCGCGACGCTTGTATGAAGAAAGAGAAGCCGAGCTCAATCGGCAGGACAGTTTGGGCGCATTGGAGGAGGAGCGGACGTGGCAAAAGCTCGCTCGCATTCTATCAACAGCAGAGCTCAAGATATCAAAGCAGGAAGCACGAGCCAAAGCTTATAACGCTGGCGAACTAGTTCTACGCTGCGGACAAGAAAAGGACAAACTCAAGCCCAAATGGGAAGGTCCCTTCATCATCGACCAGGTCCTGACCGGCGGTGCATACCGTCTGCGAAACGCATCAGATAACCGATTCGAGCCAAACCCATGGAACGCAGCCCGTCTACGAAGATTCTACGCCTAAGTGCCGGACTCCAAGTTCGTCTCCTTCCTCCGTCCGCATTCTTTATTTTTGCTTTTTGCTGTCTTTTATTTATCTCCTTCCCCCCTTCTTCTTGTAGCCTCTAGATGCTCGTTTGCGCTTTTTCCGCACACACTTGACGCGCTGTCCGCGCTCATTATACCTGGGGGCTTCTTTAACAGAAGCTTATTTATACGGGCTTCGTGCCCAAAGACATGTGTTAAACTTCCGCATGTACCTTTTATTCACCATTATATGGATCGATATGACTTAAGTTTTGGCCAAGCTGGGTTGCTCGGCTCCTGTGCTTACCCCTCGCTCCCGATTGTTCGCTAGGTGGTAAAGGAGCACCTCTGCGATTACTACTGCCGGTCAGCCGGATGTGTACCTCGACTGGGTGAAGCCGAAAGCTAGCGTTCTTAAGGGAATATTTGGTCGGTGAACTGAAAGATGATTTTTAACTATTTACCCATCTGGCCCCAGATGATTTTCTGCTTTCATAGCAGCTTCGACATGCATTTTAGGGCATGCATCCCAGCGAAAGGAACCCTTAACGGAACTATTCTCCCTGGAAGATGTTTCTTACTACCCATGTAATATAACATAACTAGTTGGGCACTTGTCTGATACGGCAACAATGACCCCTACGCCTTGTCTCCATGCATACCACGGTTCTTATATAACCACGAAGGTATTCGGACACACTCCAAACTATTGGGTCCGGAGGTCGAAGCGAAAAGGTCCGCTACGACAAACGATCTACAATCCGGCTAGAAGACATTTTTTCATGTCATATTTTTACATAGTCAATTCGACTCATTGTATTCCTCCTCAATGCCATCTAATAGGCTATCTAATCTACAATCTTGCTGGGAATACTTGGCGGCCAATTCTACTTGGTCGTACACTAAGCTTACAGGGATCTCCATCCCATCCGGCCCCACAGGTCCGACCTCGGCCATGTGGTTTGGGTCAGCCTTCGTGTACCGCGTCTTCACCATGGCCCAGGCCTCCCTGGCGCCTTGACGGCAGGCCGATATCTTCCATAGCCGGAAGCCCCGCCGTGCTCCTTGAACCCGCTCCGCCAGCTCCCCAATGCCTTCGGGCAGGGAGATAGATGGCCACAACGCTTGGCCGATGCCTTTCATCACCTGCCGGACTCGATTGTGCAGCTGACGCAATTCGGGAAGAAGATCACCCGAAGAACTGGGCATCTCCTCCTCAGGACGACCTATGAGCAAACCTACAAACATGTTAGTGGCCTTCCTCGCCGAACTCTTTTCAAAGTTCGCTCAAGCACTTACTGAAAATGCCGCGACGAAGCCGCCGATTCTCCTTCTGAGTCGCACAACTGGGCACGAACGTCCTTTAGTTCCTCACCCAGCTTGGTGTTGGCGTATTGGAGGTTATTCTTCTCCTGCCGCACCCTCGTAAGCACGCTCTCGCCGGCCTTTAACTGGCGTAAGAGCTGTTGCTTGTCCGGATCTAGTCCGGCGCCATCTGCAATGTTTTGGTCAGATTTACACACCCGCCGCACTTTATAAACTATTTATTTTTTAAAGCATATATTACCAGAGGGGGCCTCTGTAGCTCCCCCTGTAGCGGCTAGTGCGGCCTCAAGTTGGGCCTTGCACTCTTCAAGCTCCTGGGACAGTCGGTATTCTTTTCAGTAAGATCTGCAGATAACAAATGATCCTTAAATCAGTTATTCTAACTATTTTAAGTCTCGGGACTCTTGGCATATATAATCTGTCAGATTTTCTTACCCGTATGTCCTTTACATACCGCTCCGTGGCTCGCTAGACCATCTTGAGCGGCACGGAGGTGCGATCTCCGAATCAAAGGCATTCAAAGCCTCTTGGGAGAAACATGCGTCCACGAAGAACTGTCCGGCGACGCCTGTGATTCAAGGCGCTCTCCACCTCGGAGTTGGTGGCGGACAACCTGTCGGCATCCTCTGTCGGAGGACCATTTGACGCATGTCTCGTGCTCGCCTCAGCCTCCGGACCCGTCTTTGAAGCTTGGCCGGTGAAGGTTCGATTGGCAATCTCTCCGGACTCAGTCTGGCGAGCGCTCTTTTTCCTGAAAAGAGCATCAGCGTTAGTACGCCTTCCAGGAATCAATCCGGGGAGTATGGTGACACGCTATACCGTTGCAGCGGAGTTTCGATCCGGACCGCACTTCTTTTTAACCTGCGGGGCCGCGCTGCCCCTTGTTGGCCAGCCGCCGCAGGCTCGGCTTCCCGCCTCGAAGGAACCCCCTGCGAAACACCATTGGTATACGGTGATCAAAAATAAGCACGGATGGGTCATTATCAAGGTTCTGGGATCTTGATCTCAGATTACCTGTGGGGCTGGAAGTATTCCAGGGTAATCGGCCGTAATGGCTACCAAAGCGTTGTCGATGCTAAGTTGGTAGAACACCCCGTCGATCAACTCCACCGTTATATCCGGATCCTCTTCGGAGGTCGGATCGAGGGACCGCTCCGGATCCTCGGGTTGTGGGGGTGGGATGTGTATCTTCTCCACAGTCCGGCGCACTTCCTGCGCAAAAACCATGAAATGAGATATTTAACTACAGGAACATGGATCGGACAGGTCACAAAGATGTTTGCTTACCCAGCTTCGAGGATTATTCGAAGAAAACTCCTTGATGGGTTGACACGAGGAAATCCTCCTCCTCTCCTTTGTACATGGCGACAAGATCTTCACCAGTTCGGTGACCGCTCCTGGCCCTTTGCGCCATGACGGGTGGCATCGTTCTCCCGTTGAAGTCCCACATGGGGTGGCCCTCAGATTGGGCGGCTGCACTCCTCATAATGCAGATTGCCATGACTCTATCATGGTCAATCCGGCATGAGCCAAGAACCTTATTCGCTTATCAAATAACGGACATCCGGTCATCTTCTCTCCGGGGCTCGAGGCGCCAGCTTAGGCGCTTCTTCGAGGAGCATTGCTGAACTCCGGAAGGCCGATCCGAACAAGATCCGCAGCGGACGTCCTCCATATAAAACCATTCCGAAAGCCAGCCTTCGGACGCCTTCTTTGGGGTTCCGGATAGGTATCCGGTCCCGGCGATGCGCCATAGCTCGGCTCCGCCCACTTGATATATTGACCCCTCATGAGAACGAGGTACTAGGCAGAATATTCTCTTCCACAGTCCGAAATGAGCCTCGACGCCCAAGAATAGGTCGCAAAGGGCCACGAAGCCCGCGATGTGCGAGGATGGAGGCAGGAATAAGGTGGTGCAATTGAGGTCAGAGAACTCCAAGAGCCCCGGAGAAACGGATGGATGGGAAATCCGAGGCCTCTTACTAGATAAGAGATGAAGCATACCCGCTCTCCTTTAGAGGGGTCGGGGACGCTCTCCGCTTGCTTTCCGCCCTTGTAGGTGACAAGTCCGGCTCGAACCGGAACCATGAAGGCCGGGGGGGGGGGGGGAATCCCTTGGCTTGGACTATGACTAGCTCGCTATGCGGGACAGAGCATCTCTCCCAATTTCCTGGCTGAGGGCTGGGAGCGCGAGAAGAGGAGCCGCGTCGACCGTCCATGATGGAATGGGCTTTGGTCGAGGCGCTCGATGAAAGCTTCATAAAGGAGGGATGGTGTGACTCAGATCTAGATCCTTGCCCCTTTTATACGCGGCTCATTTGCGCGGCTAGGGGGGTAATTGTAAAAATACCCTAGCTGTTCGCATTCATTCAAACACGTGGAAGATGGCCATTATTGGGTGTAGAAGCCGAGGAGCGCAGCATTTATCAGAAGCCGGACACTATTCGACAAGTATATGGAATTCGGAGAAGAACCCGCCTCGCAATGCCGAAGACAATCAACGCGCCGGACTCATCGTCATTGAAGCCTGGTTCGGGGGCTACTGAGGGAGTCCCGGATTAGGGGGTGTCCGGATAGCCGAACTCTTACCGTTGGCCGGACTCCTGGACTATGAAGATACAAGATTGAAGACTTCGTCCCGTGTCCGGATGGGACTTTCCTTGGCGATACGGTGTCACGCCCAAGATGCGACCCTATCCTAAAGGAACTCGAAGGTCCCACCAAGGATAGAAGCGCATCTTGAAGACGCTTTTGCAAGGTGGATATCATTACATCAACATTACATAATAGTGGGGATACACACATAAGGCACAAACACCCCAAGAATACATTAACATCATACAAGAGATCAACATCCGCCTACGGATGAAACATAAACAGAAACTCAAACGACATCCACCCTGCTAGCCCAGGCTGCTGACCTGGAACCTATCCCCTGATCGAAGAAGAAGCAGAAGAAGAAGAACTCCAACACAAGCAAACATCGCTCTCACGTCATGATCATCGCATAACCTGCACCTGCAACTGTTGGTGTAGCAATCTGTGAGCCACGAGGACTCAGCAATCCCATTACCATGGGTATCAATACTAGCAAAGCTTAATGGAAAAGGAAGGGGTAAAGTGGTGAGGTTGCAGCAGCGACTAAGCAATGTATGGTGGCTAACGTACGCAAATGAGAGCGAGAAGAGAAACAAAGGAACGGTCGTCAACCAGTAATGATCAAGAAGTGATCCTGAACTCCTACTTACGTCAAGCATAACCCAGAAACCGTGTTCTCCTCTCGATCAACCCCGAAAAGAGACTCATGGTTACGCACACGGTTGGTGTATTTTAGAAGAGTTTACTTCAAGTTTACTACAACCGGATATTAACAAATTCCCATCTGCCACATAACCGCGGGCACGGCTTTCGAAAGTTCAAACCCTGCAGGGGTGTCCCAACTTAGCCCATGATAAGCTCTCGCGATCAACGAAGGATATTCCTTCTCCCCGGGAAGACCCGATCAGTCTCGGAATCCCGGCTACAAGACATTTCGATAGCAATAAAACAAGACCAGCAAGACCTCCCGGTGTGCCGACATCCTGATAGTAGCCGCGCGTATCTCGTCTCAGGCCACGACCGGATGAGCAGTACGTACAACTAGAACCCAGCCCTCAAGTTTCCCCGAGGTGGCGCTGCAAGTAGCTCTAGTTTGGACCAACACTTAGACAAGCATTGGCCCGGGGAGGCTAAAATGAAGATGACCCTTGAGAGCGCGACTCCCAAGGGAAAAAGGGCTAGGTGAGGCAAATGGTAAAACCAATGTTGGGCCTTGCTGGAAGAGTTTTATTCAAAGCGAACTGTCAAGGGGGTCCCATAAATCACCCGACCGCGTTAGGGACGCAAAATCCAGGAACATAATACCGATATGACGGAAACTAGGGCGGCAAGAGTGGAACAAAACACCAGGCATAAGGCCGAGTCTTCCACCCTTTACCAAGTATATAGATGCGTTAATAATATAAGAGATATTGTGATATCCCAACATAAACATAATCCAACATGGAGCAATCTTCATCTTCACCTGCAACTAGCAACGCTATAAGAGGGGCTGAGCAAAAGCGGTAACATAGCCAAACAACGGTTTGCTAGGAAGGGTGACAAAGGTTAGAGGTTCATGGCAATTTGGGAGGCTTGAGGAGCAAAAGATAGGTAACGCAGCATAGCGATAGAACGAAGCAACTAGCATAGCAATGATAGTAATGAGATCCAAGGTGACGATCATCTTGCACGAAGTCCATAAGGAAGAAGAACGAGTCCATGAAGAAGATGAAGCCAGCGTGAGCGAGCGAATCCTCACGATCGCAACGAAACGGGAACTATCGAGAAGAAGCACACAACATGGTAAACACACCACATATGAATAAGGCATGATGCACAACAAGCATGATGCATGAAAAATCTACATGAAGCTACTCATAGCAAGAGATGATGCAAACAAGAGCAACATATCAAAGCAAGTTTAAATGAGGCCGGGAACAACATATAACAATTTCGGTAAGTCCTCATATGCAAATTTAGAAATTGGTCCAGATCTGAATAAACCCTATGTTCAAGTTTTTAAACATCAAGTTAAGATGCACCACGATGATTTACACGAAATTCTAGTCAAGTTACATATAAAGTTCATTAAATTCGGAGCTACGGCCTAGAAGATATGAGCAAAACAAGTTAAACATGCCATTGATGCTAAATGCATCCAAACATCAAGCAAACACCTCAAAACAAGGATGCAACATGGTAATATGAAACTTCATGCAATTCTAAGCAAGTTTCATATATAGCACACTCAAAACGGAGCAACGGTTCAACACATACTCTATACAAGACATAACAACAATCTGTCCAAAACAGCAACTAGGCATATTGCAAGCATCAAAAAAACATGCTACAGTACCACAATATGAAAACAAAAGGCATGGCCATGATGTACAGGTAAAGCATAACAAAACATGAACACTGAGCTATATCTAGAAATCACTAGAACATGCTCAAACACACATGGCAAGATTGCAAATAATAACAGTTTAGACTTATCAGGAAATAACATTAGGTTGCAATGTTTATAGATATCAAACAACATGCTACAGGAACTTATCATGGCAACTAAAGGCATGGAATGAATCTACTAATTGCATAGAACAGAAGTCCTTTAGTGACCATGAGCCAAAAAGGATCAGAAGATATGATGGCACCCATGTAAACATAGCAAGTTATAATACAGATTCATACATGGCAGGAACAACGATGAGTAGACATGTTGGTGAGCTTGAACCACTCACCACACAGCAATACATGGCATGTAAAGGTGACCAACAGTAAGAATACATGTTTATGAAGCTAAGCATGGCAATATAAAGTTCATAGGGTGCATGGATCACTAGCAAAACACATGGCAAAACTGAACTTAATGTTAACACACTGACAGCAACATTATGTAGCAACTTTGATAGCAAGATTACAACAAGTTACGGCAGGCTACAAATGCAACCAGGGGAATGATTGGATAGAGCATGACATGTATAACAAAACATCCTTAGTGAAGATCTCAAGATTATGCATAGAATGACTTGTAGCAGCAAGTTAACATATCATCATGATATAGCAGATTCAGACTAGCAAAACAGTAACACCAAGTACCCTACTTAACAAGCTCGATGCACTCACTACAAGAATCACAAAAATACATGGATGGCACCCCTATAAAGATTGCATGATGTAGATCAAGACACGTGTAGACATCAACCTCATAGGATGCACACATCAATCATGGCAAAAATGACAAATGAGCAAGTTATAACAGTTTCAGCAGATTAACATCATGAAGCACTCTTGCAACGACGATTAAGGCATCAAGATGATCTCAAATGAACATGGTGCAATGGAATGAAATGAAGTATTCGTCGAGGCGAACAATTTGAAATATTGCACGCACAAAACGGAGCAGTATGAAGGAAGTTATGATGCGATGAACATGGCATGATAATGGAAAAATATTACAGGACTTAGACGAAAATATACCCTCCAAAAGTCAACCCGGACGGAGGCGTGCGGACGAGGAGATCCGGCGCAGCGGGAGGCGTTGGTTAGAGGACTGGTGGATCTCATCCACTGGACGGATCTGACCGGAAGAAACTCCGCGAAGCTCTCCGTGGCCGGGCGGCGCGCTGGGCCGGCGAGGGCGGCCGGGCGGCGAGGGCGCTGGCGCTGGGCGGCGCAGACCGGGAGGCAGCCGTGGCGGGATCTCGCGAGGCGGCGGTCGGGCGGCGCGCTGATCGGGTGCGGGCGGGCGGGCGCCGGGCGGCGGGGAGGCCGGGCGCAGGGCGGTGAAGGGAGGAGCAGGATGTCGGCGCCGGTGCTCATGGGGCTCGGGCGAGCTCGGCGGCGCGGCGTAGGCGGGCGCTCGGGCCGGCGGCGGCGGTGGCTGGATTCGCTGGGGCCGATGGCGGGCCGAAGGGCCAGCCAAGGCAGCGGAGGAGGAGGGTGCCGTGGCGGCGCGGATTCGTCGGGGGCGGCGGCGCGGACACGTCCGGCGGCGGGGTTTTTGTCCAGCGGCGCGAGGGGAGTGAGGCTAGGGTTTGGACCCGAAATTTCGGAGGGGAAGGTCTATTTATAGATAGAGGGAGCTAGGAGAGTCCAAATGGGGTGCGGTTTTCGCCCACACGATCGTGATTGAACGACCGAGAGCATGGAGGGGAGTTTGCTGGGTTTTGGGCCACTTTGGAAGGGGTGTTGGGCTGCAACACAAAGAGGGCTTTACGGTTCCCCGGTTAACCGTTGGAGTATCAAACGGACTCCAAATGGCACGAAACTTGACAGGCGGTCTACCGGTGCTATACCAAGGCCGCTTGGCAAACCTCGGGCCATTCCGAGAAAGTCTAACACCCGCACACGAAAAGAGGTAAAAGGGGGCGCCGGGGGACATAGGAGTGCCGGATTGCAAAATGGACAACGGGGAAAGTGCTCAGATGCATGAGAAGAACACGTATGCAAATGCGATGCACATGACGACATGATATAAAATGCAGATGATGACATGGCAAAGTGCAACACGCAAGCACATGACATGGCAAGGACGGCAAATAACTGACGGACACCTGGCGCATCGAATCCAGGGCGTTACAACACTCCTCCACTAACAAGAGATCTCGTCCCGAGATCTTAGGACCGAGACGGAATAGAAAGAGGAAGAGGCGAAACAAGAACTCAATATAAGAAGCAAAGAATCGAGAGCACTCGATAAGAAGAGAGGAACGACGAGAATGACGAGAATCGAAGGCTCACGGAATCAGATAGGCTATGAAACCACTCCGGTTAGCACGAGATATGAAACGAATAAGACTGAAAGGATTTAGGCAGCACTCCGGCTGAAACATGGAGGAATAGAACACGAGCTTCAGAGGATGGAATGATACTTGATGAAGACATGACACAAAACCTTCGGAAAGAATTGAAAGAGTTGAATGAAAAGAACGGAGAAGAAAATGACAACTTCTTCGACGAATGAATTGAAAAGAATCCTTGCGAAGAAAAGATTGAACGAAGTTTTTGAGAAAATCAACAACAAAGAATTTGCTTGTTGTGGAGTTACGGATAGCGTCTCAAAATTATGAGGTGATAACCGACCACGAGCGGAAAATATTAAATAACTGGGAAGAAAGAAAAAATGCAAAAACTTCACTTCAAAAGAATATGGAGAATTAATTGCACTTCGAGATGCGAGAAGAAAAGATAGTTGAACTCCACCAACAAGAATCTTGATGAACTCTTTGGAGAATGAATTAAATCAATGACGATCCACCGTGAAGAACTCCGGTAACAAAAGGTGATGAGATAGAATGAAGGAGGAAAGAATAATACTAAAGCCTTGCGTTGATTTAGACGGAGGTTCCAACGAGATGGTCGAGTAAATTTGAACTCCGGAAAAGAAAAGATGAAAACTCTTAGAACCAAGAGATTATTCATCATGAACAATCTCCGAAGAAAAGAATTAATCAACTCGATGAAAGAAGAATAAGAATTACGTTATGCTTATCCTTCATCAATTAAATTGATGAGAAGCAATGGATTGCATATCACTTGTCCACATTGTGAAAAGATTAAGGGGAGATATACCGCCAAATTTGGGGAGATATTCCTGAGCCACCGGTAGGATTAAAAGAATGAATGAATTGAATATGATGAAAAACCGAAAAGAAATCTTCAACGAACCACCGTGAAAATGAAAATGAACAAAGAGAAGAGAACGGATCGCCGGAAAGAATTATAAAAGCACGAAGACACTTGAGGGAATTTAGAGAAAAGAGATCGAAGAGATCGCGAACTGATTAAAGAATGCTTGAACGCAGCACCGAAAGAATATTGAGACGAACGAAGGGGCACGGATATAGAATAATTGGAGAACAACTTTGATAACTTGGAACGAAGAAATCTTCCGAAAAGATGGCCTCCGGATGATTGAGACGGAAAGTAACTCCTGAAATACTCCGGATGGATGAAAAGAATTTGCATGACTGGAAACAATTAGATAGGATAACATCGAGCTAGCACCATGGATCTCCGGGGGAACGGACAAGATTTAAGAGAAACTCTACTTCGGTCTTAAAGGACGACGATAAACACCACCAAAATTGTTGAGATACTCCGGTAGAATGAAAAGCGAAGAGGTTGAGCCAATAATGAAAAGAATTTGAAAGAGATCTTGGGAAGGCGTCTGACTGATGAAATTCATTCTTACGTCAAACTTCAAAAAGAACTTGAGAATAACTCCGGAGTAATTAGAAGAGTCAGGTAAGATCCTGGGAAAAGACCTGTGGGTTAGGGCCCACTGATGAGATAACACCGTTGGAAAGGGATGTTGAGCAGATAGATGATGCACCGGAACAATTAAATATTTGAATGAAGTGACAACCTCGAATTAATTTGAACACAGGCGAATCTCCTGAGATGTCTTCCAAACTCCGGAATGATAAACTGGCGAGAGGCGAACGAGCAGGGAAAACACTTTAACCAAGGAAAAGAATGTGATCAACTCGAAAAACTTGAATTGAATCCACCGGAAAAGAAAAGAGATGAAGAATGTCGTACAAAACAAGAATTCACCGGTTGAGATAATTTACGAAAGACTGAAGAGGTTCCGAACGAATGAGATAGCTGGTCGAGAGAGAGTCAGACTCCGGGAAGAAAAAGGGTTGGTGGGCGGGAAAAACAAAGGCAACTCGGGAGGGGAAACGACGAATATCTTGAAGAGACAACACCGGTTGAAAACATTGAGGAAAGAAAGGCAAAGACTTTGCACGAGTAGGATGGATACTCGATTACGGGCTCCGGTTCCGAGAAGAAGAAGGGTGGGCGGGTGGGAAAATAAGACAACTGAGGATTGAATTTGCAAAGATGAAGGGGTTCGAGTCGACTTGACGAGAAATGCACCGGATAAAAGAGCTGAGGAACAACTACCGAAAAACCAACTGCGTGATCCTAAAGAAAAATTTGAGGGGGAAGAGAAGTAATTCAAAACACCTACGTCAAGATTCCTCACTAGAGTGACGAAGGGGCAGAGGAGTAAAAAGAAATCCTACTCTCCGATATAACTAGACTCCAAAAAAAGTTTTCTTCTAGACTCAACAACGGCCAAACTACACGATCAATCAAGGGGGCTCCTAGGGTCAGTCGAGGCTCTGATACCAACTTGTCACGCCCAAGATGCGACCCTATCCTAAAGGAACTCGAAGGTCCCACCAAGGATAGAAGCGCATCTTGAAGACGCTTTTGCAAGGTGGATATCATTAGCATCAACATTACATAATAGTGGGGATACACACATAAGGCACAAACGCCCCAAGAATACATTAACATCATACAAGAGATCAACATCCGCCTACGGATGAAACATAAACAGAAACTCAAACGACATCCAACCTGCTAGCCCAGGCTGCCGACCTGGAACCTATCCCCTGATCGAAGAAGAAGCAGAAGAAGAAGAACTCCAACACAAGCAAACATCGCTCTCACGTCATGATCATCGCATAACCTGCACCTGCAACTGTTGGTGTAGCAATCTGTGAGCCATGAGGACTCAGCAATCCCATTACCATGGGTATCAATACTAGCAAAGCTTAATGGAAAAGGAAGGGGTAAAGTGGTGAGGTTGCAGTAGCGACTAAGCAATGCATGGTGGCTAACATATGCAAATGAGAGCGAGAAGAGAAACAAAGGAAAGGTCGTCAACTAGTAATGATCAAGAAGTGATCCTGAACTCCTACTTACGTCAAGCATAACCCAGAAACCATGTTCTCCTCTCGATCAACCCCGAAAAGAGACACTCACGGTTACGCACACGGTTGGTGTATTTTAGAAGAGTTTACTTCAAGTTTACTACAACCGGATATTAACAAATTCCCATCTGCCACATAACCGCGGGCACGGCTTTCGAAAGTTCAAACCCTGCAGGGGTGTCCCAACTTAGCCCATGATAAGCTCTCGCGATCAACGAAGGATATTCCTTCTCCCCGGGAAGACCCGATCAGTCTCGGAATCCCGGCTACAAGACATTTTGACAGCAATAAAACAAGACCAGCAAGACCTCCCGGCGTGCCGACATCCTAATAGTAGCCGCGTATCTCTCGTCTCGAGCCACGACCGGATGAGCGATGCGCACAACTAGAACCAGCCCTCAAGTTTCCCCGAGGTGGCGCTGCAAGTGGCTCTAGTTTGGACCAACACTTAGACAAGCATTGGCCCAGGGGGGGCTAAAATGAAGATGACCCTTGAGAGCGCGACTCCCAAGGGAAAAAGGGCTAGGTGAGGAAAATGGTAAAACCAATGTTGGGCCTTGCTGGAAGAGTTTTATTCAAAGCGAACTGTCAAGGGGGTCCCATAAATCACCCGACCGCGTTCGGGACGCAAAATCCGGGAACATAATGCCGATATGACGGAAACTAGGGCGGCAAGAGTGGAACAAAACACCAGGCATAAGGCCAAGCCTTCCACCCTTTACCAAGTATATAGATGCGTTAATAATATAAGAGATATTGTGATATCCCAACATAAACATAATCCAACATGGAGCAATCTTCATCTTCACCTGCAACTAGTACCGCTATAAGAGGGGCTGAGCAAAAGCGGTAACATAGCCAAAAAACGGTTTGCTAGGAAGGGTGACAAAGGTTAGAGGTTCATGGCAAATTGGGAGGCTTGAGGAGCAAAAGATAGGTAACGCAGTATAGCGATAGAACGAAGCAACTAGCATAGCAATGATAGTAATGAGATCCAAGGTGACGGTCATCTTGCCTGAAGTCCTGCAAGGAAGAAGAATGAGTCCATGAAGAAGATGAAGCCAAGCATAGACGAACGAATCCTCACGATCGCAACGAAACGGGAACTATCGAGAAGAAGCACACAACATGGTAAACACACCACACATGAACAAGGCATGATGCACAACAAGCATGATGCATGACAAAGCTACATGAAGCTACTCATGGCAAGAGATGATGCAAACAAGAGCAACACATCAAAGCAAGTTTAAATGAGGCCGGGAACAACATATAACAATTCCGGTAAGTCCTCATATGCAAATTTCGAAATTGGTCCAGATCTGAATAAACCTTATGTTCAAGTTGTTAAACAGCAAGTTAGGATGCACCACGATGATTTACACGAAATTCTAGTCAAGTTACATATAAAGTTCATTAAATTCGGAGCTACGGTCTAGAAGATATGAGCAAAACAAGTTAAACATGCCATTGATGCTAAATGCATCCAAACAGTAGGCAAACACCTCAAAACAAGGATGCAACATGATAATATGAAACTTCATGCAATTCTAAGCAAGTTTCATATATAGCACACTCAAAACGGAGCAACGGTTCAACACATACACTCTATACAAGACATAACAACAATCTGTCCAAAACAGCAACTAGGCATATTGCAAGCATAAAAACAACTTGCTACAGCACCACAATATGAAAAAAAAGGCATGGCCATGATGTACAGGTAAAGCATAACAAAACATGAACACTGAGCTATCTCTAGAAATCAATAGAACATGCTCAAACACACATGGCAAGATTGCAAATAATAACAGTTCAGACTTATCAGGAAATAACATCAGGTTGCAATGTTTAGAGCTATCAAACAACATGCTACAGGCATGGAATGAATCTACTAATTGCATAGAACAAAAGTCCTTTAGTGACCATGAGCCAAAAAGGATCAGAAGATATGATGGCACCCATGTAAATAGACTGACAGCAACATTATGTAGCAACTTTGAGAGCAAGATTACAACAAGTTACGGCAGGCTACAAATGCCACCATGGGCATCAATGGATAGAGCATGACATGTATAACAAAACATCCTTAGTGAAGATCTCCAGATTATGCATAGAATGACTTGTAGCAGCAGGTTAACATAGCATCATGATATAGCAGATTCAGACTAGCAAAACAGTAACACCAAGTACCCTACTTAACAAGCTCGATGCACTCACTACAAAAATCAAAAAAATACATGGATGGCACCCCTCTAAAGATGGCATGATGTAGATCAAAACACGTGTAGACATCAACCTCATAGGATGCACACATCAATCATGGCAAAAATGACAAATGAGCAAGTTATAACAGTTTCAGCAGATTAACATCATTAAGCACTCTTGCAACGATGATTCAGGCATCAAGATGATCTCAAATGAACATGGTGCAATGGAATGAAATGAAGTACTCGTCGAGACAAACAGTTTGACATATTGCACGCGCAAAACGGAGCAGTATGCAGGAAGTTATGATGCGATGAACATGGCATGATAATGCAAAAATATTACATGACTTGGACGAAAATATACCCTCCGAAAAGTCAACCCGGGACGGAGGCGTGCGGGATGATGAGATCCGGGCGCAGCGGGAAGGCGTTTGGTTGGAGGGACCGGTGGATCTCGTCCCACCTGGACGGATCTGACCGGAGGAGAGCTCCACGAGCTCTCCGGCGAGGCTGGCGGCGCGCTGGGCCGGGCGGGGCGGCCGGGCGGCGGAGGGCGCTGGCGCGGGCGGCGCGATCGGGACGCAGCCGTGGCGGGATCGCAAGGCGGCGATAGATCGGCGCTGTTCGGGCGGCGGGCGGCGCTGGCGGCGGGAGGCCGGGCGCAGGGCGGTGGCGGGAGGAGCAGATGCGGGCGCCGGTGCTCATGGGGCTCGGGCGGAGCCAGCGGCGGCGAAGTCCGCGGGCGGCGGGAGCACAGGGGCGGCGGAGGCGAAGTCCGCGGGCGGAGCCGGCGGCGGCGGGCGCGAGGCGGGCGCCTCCCGCCCGCGCGGCGGCGGTTCTTTGGGGCCGAGGCGGGCCGAAGCGGCCAACGCGCGCGGAGGAGGAGGGTGAGGTGGCGGCGGCGGATTCGTCGGGGGCGGCGGCGCGGACACGTCCGGCGGCGGGGTTTTTGTCCGGCGGCGCGAGGGGAGCGGGGCTAGGGTTTGGACCCGAAATTTCAGAGGGGAAGGTCTATTTATAGATAGAGGGAGCTAGGAGAGTCCAAATGGGGTGCGGTTTTCGCCCACACGATCGTGATAGAATGACCGAGAGCATGGAGGGGAGTTTGCTGGGTTTTGAGCCACTTTGGAAGGGGTGTTGGGCTGCAACACAAAGAGGGCTTTACGGTTCCCCGGTTAACCGTTGGAGTATCAAACGGACTCCAAATGGCACGAAACTTGACAGGCGGTCTACCGGTGCTATACCAAGGCCACTTGGCAAACCTCGGGCCATTCCGAGAAAGTTTAACACCCGCACACAAAAAGAGGTAAAAGGGGGCGCCGGGGGACATAGGAGTGCCGGATTGCAAAACAGACAATGGGGAAAATGCTCGGATGCATGAGAAGAACACGTATGCAAATGCGATGCACATGACGACATGATATAATATGCAGATGATGACATGGCAAAGTGCAACACGCAAGCACATGACATGGCAAGGACGGCAAATAACTGACGGATACCTGGCGCATCGAAGCCGGGTCGTTACATACGGATATGTAGATCTCCTACCATTGTAACCGACTCTGTGTAACCCTAACCTATCCGGTGTCTATATAAACCGGAGGGTTTTAGTCCGTGGGGATCGAACAATAATCATACCATAGGCTAGCTTCTAGAGTTTAGCCTCCTTGATCTCGTGGTAGATCTACTCTTGTACTACCCATATCATCAATATTAATCAAGCAGGAGTAGGGTATTACCTCCATCGAGAGGGCCCGAACCTGGGTAAAAACATCGTGTCCCTTGTCTCCTGTTACCATCCGCCTAGACGCACAGTTCGGGACCCCCTACCCGAGATCCGCCGGTTTTGACACCGACACTTGCGCTTCACATCCTTGGTCTTGGCCTTCTTGTCTTCTGGGTCGGCAGCTGGAAGCTCGAGGAGGGAGAGGCGCCCTTCCTCAGCTCTCGCGCACTTGTTTGCCTTGTTGAACATCTCCAAAGTTGTGCATAGGTCCTCGTGTATGGCGAGCTCTTCCTTCGTCTTGATGTCGCGGACGCCATCAGAGAACACGAAAATGATGGCCTCGTCCATCACCTTGGGGGTGTTGAGGCGAACATTGTTGAAGCGCTGGATGTACTTCTGCAGGGTTTCCCCTGGCTACTGCTTGATGTGCCGCAGGTCACCCGCGGCCGGCGGGCGGTCACGAGTGCCCTGGAAGTTTGCGACAAAATGCTCACGCTTCTCGCCCCAGGAGGAGATCGATCCCGCGGGCAAGTTCAGGAGCCACGAGCGTGCGCCGTCTTCGAGAGCCATGGGAAACCAGTTCGCCATGACTTTCTCGTTGCCGTTGGCTGCCTCGATGCTCAACACGTAGAGCTGCAGGAACTCAGCAGGGTCGGGGTGCCGTCATAGCGTGGGGGCAGTCGGGCTTGAACTTCTCAAGCCATATGACGCTGCGCAGCTCAGGAGTGAAGGCACGACAGCCTGCTGTAGTCACAAGAGCCCGTGGTGGGGGCGGAGCCTTGTCTTGGTACCCACACGCCGCCGCCGCAGGTGGTGCACGGTCTTGACGAGGTGGTGTTGGGAGTGCTGGAGCATCTTCTTTTGGCCGAGGGACCTCCTGGCAGCTTCCTTCTTCATGCGCGGGCGCCATGCGCGGTGGGTCGTGCCGCGGGGCCGCGTGTCTTGGTGCGAGGGCGACGTCTTGACGCGGAGGTGGTGGAGGCGCTCCGTGGGCCACGTTGCCCACAGCAGGAGGCGGACGAGGCAGCGAGAGGGATGGTGCATGAGAGCCTCGAGCGGCACTGACGAGCTCGGCGATGCGGTCCATCCAGTCCTCGTAGAGGTCATCAACGGGGCGGTAGCGCAGGAGCTCGCGCTCCATGAGCAGCACAGTATGCGCGTCCGCAGGCCCGCGGCGAGCGTGGGATGACGAACCCGCCAGAGTTAGTGACGGAGTGGCGGTGCGTCCGTCCAGCCGCACGGAGGGGTGCAGCGATGAAACCTGCTGCTCGTTCCCCGCCGTGCCGGTGGCGGCGTTGGCAGAGGGTGATGGAGAGCAATGGGGATGCCCGCCGACGGGCGCCGTCTGGGTGACATGGGCTCGGCGCTCAGCACGGGCTCGACGAGCATCGGCCATGGAAGCGGTGGAGCGGTGGTGCGCGGATCGACGGAGGAAAAGCTTCGGCGCACCCCTACCTGGCGCGCCAAATGTGGGATTATGGGTTCCGGCAAACCCTTGTGAGGTTCGAACTCTGGGATGTGCACGAAGGACTCTTTCTCCCCAGCCTTCCTACCGAACGATTCCACGGCCTAGCTCGACGAACCCAAAGAACACGAGACACAGAGGTTTATACTAGTTCGGGCCACCGCATGGTGTAATACCCTATTCCAGTGTGGTGGTGGATTGCCTCGAGAGCTGAGGATGAACTAGTACAGTGGATGAACAGCCTCTGGAGGAGAGGTGTTCTTGAGCTCGATGAGTTGGTGGGTGTGAGGATGGAATGGATCCGTTCCAAGATGATCTCTCCCTCTCCTACGGTGGTGACTAGTCCTATTTATAGAGGCCCTGGTCCAATAATGTTAGGCGGGAAGGGATCCCACAATGACCAATGTGTGTACTGATGTCTATTATGCAACTTTATTCTTGTAGACACGTGTTGGGCCTCCAAGCGTGGAGTTATGTAGGACAGTAGCAATTTTCCCTCAAGTGGATGACCTAAGGTTTATCAATCCGTGAGAGGTGTAGGATGAAGATGCATGGTCTCTCTCAAACAACCATGCAACCAAATACAAGAAATCTCTTGTGTCCCAGACACACCCAATACAATGGCAAATTGTATAGGTGCACTAGTTCGGGGAAGAGATGGTGATAAAAGTGTAATATGGATGGTAGAAATATGTTTCTATAATCTGAATAAATAAAAACAGCAAGGTAGTAAATAGTAAATGGGCACAAAAACGGTATTGCAATGCTTGAAAATGAGGCCTAGGGTCCATACTTCTGCTAGTGCAACCTCCCAACAATGCTAACATAGTTGGATCATATGATTATCCCTCAAAGTGCAATAAAGAATCACTCCCGAGTTCCTATTAGCAGAGAACAAAATATAGAAATTGTTTGTAGGGTACGAAACCACCTCAAAGCTATTCTTTCTGATCGATCTATCCTAGAGTTTGTACTAAAATAACGCAAGCTATTCCTTCCGATCGATCTAATCGAGAGTTCGTACTAAAATATCACCAAAGCAAATTCATATTCATAATACTAAATCCACACAAAGAACTACAAAGAGAACCAAAAGTTTCTATCGGAGAAAAGATAATAAAAATGTGCATCAACCCCTATGCATAGATTACCCCAATATCACCTCGGGAATCCGCAAGTTGAGTGCCATAACATACATCAAGTGTATCAGTACGATATCCCATTGTCACCTCAAGTATTCATACCGCAAAACCTACATCATGTGTTATCATATCTGAATATTCAAGCCAACAAGACAAAACTTCAAAGGGTGAAGATTCAGTTCATCACAACAAGAGTATAGAGGGGAGAAACATCATATGATCCATCTATATTAACAAAGCCCACGATATAGATCATGAGAGAGAGAGAGAGAGACTAAACACATAGCTACTGGTACAAACCCTCAGCCGCGAGGGTGGACAACTCCCTCCTCATCGTGGTGGCCGCTGGGATGATGAAGTTGGCCACTGGAGATGATTCCCCCCTCCGACAGGGTGCCGGAACTGGTCTAGATTGGTTTTCGGTTGCCATAGAGCCTTGCGGCGGCGGAACTTCTAATCTAGGTTAACCCCGAAGGGTTTTGGAATATTTGGGAATTTTGTGCCACCCCGGCTCAGAGAAACCGGAATGCCCCTTATTCCAGCCCAGAGATTGAGATGAAGTCTTCTGGAATACGGCACTGCTTAGCATAGGACAAATCAGCTCTTTATTACAATCTATTTGGGTACAAGGGTTACATCGGCACGGCGACACTATGCCTGCCGCAGTTGGTCTATGCAAGCAGCAAAACAACTCGAAGCAGCGGAAAAACTTCTAGCAACGGAACAACGATGACGGTGATGAACTCCACTCCGCGGGGACTATGGCTGGAACGCTTATCCTAGCTCGCAAACAAGGAATCCACGGCAAACAAGCAATCAAATCCGACATGACCTGCAAACTGGCATGACACGCCAGGTCAGTACATTGAATGTACTTGCAAGCTCACAATAACCAGAAGCATTCAAGACAAACAACAGCATGGCAATTACAGGTTAAGCAGGAATTATCATGAGATCATCAGGATAGCATGGCATGAACAACATGAACATGACACAGCTAGAACAATATGAGCATGGCATTAACAGATAAATCTGACGATAATAGCATGCAACATGGTGACACTATATGCACCACTTATTCTGCTCGGGTTACCTCGTAACCATCACATGCATCACTTACCAACCTCGGACATCACACGATCATCTCAGGATCAAATCAAGCTTGGTATAAACAATACCGTAGTAATCATGAAATGACCACAAAGAGCTTGATCTTTACCCACGATTCTCACGCAACATCACGAATATCCAACAACTCGATATCCTCGATACCACGATGATCATTCACGGATCACAAACGGAACCACTCTTGGCTCAACGGGTTACCTCGTAACCAAACGGTGATCATTCACGGATCACAAACGGAACCACTCTTGACTCAGTGGGTTACCTCGTAACCAAATGGTGATCATTCACGGATCACATAACCAACTTATCTCACCATCAAACCAGGGTTGTTATTAAGCACATCATTATTATTACTGTTGACCGATAGTGTGACCAACTACGAACTGGGCCCTTATCCGTGGGCGTGGCTATCGATAAATTTAGTATACACTCTGTAGAGGTAGCGCATTGTACCCACACCACGCAACCCGTGGCCTCGCGCTCCCATTCGGGTGGACCAACGGCATTCCCACAAAATCGTCCTACTGCCATGACACCCTCCCGGCCACTCCGACAAACTCCCCTCTGGGATAAGTCCTGGGTGGTCCCATACCTACCAAAGGCATCAACGGACACCATCGTGGCAAAACGGCCACCGTCATGGCAAAACAAAAATGGTCCCAAACGGGGACAAGCCGGCTACAACAACTATGGGCACACAAGGCTTATGCCGTCCTACCTGGCCAAGGTAGCGCCCGCGCATAACCTTCCCTCAATGGAGGCATCGGCGAGAGGCATGACAACAGACCCAGTTAGGACCTCCCCGTAAAAGGCAAATGTGGTTGCACTGGTCAGCTCGATATGGTGGCACCATGACTCAGCCAACAGTTGTTCAAGTTCAATTTAATCCGGTTAAACTTGAATGCAATATGTTGAGCCATGATAAAATAACATGGTGCAATTACAATGCATGAGCATGACATCAACATAAGCATGGCGGTGCAACACAACTATCAACCATATCAACAATGACTCATATCAAACTGAGCATGGCATAACGATGAGCATGAATATCACAAGTATAACAATACTCATAGCATTACATGACCACTAGCATCAACAATAAATACCATGCAAGAACACATCAATAACATTACCGAGTAAACACTCAACCAGCTAACAGCAAAGGAACAATGCATGTCAACGGTACTCGGTAACCGACGACAATCATGCACCGAAGAACATGACCAACCCAACATGTCTTACTACCAAACATGGACAATATGAAAGTAATACAAGCAAGTAGAACATGATAACAGAGTGCAAGAAAACATAGCATGACGGTAACCACCGACCCATAAGCACAACTGAAATAACGACAATAGTAGCAAAACAAACATACAGTTATTAAATGTTCAAGTTGAAAACCAATGCTACTGCATGACTATCAAGCAAATGGTGGTTGTGGCATTCCTGGGAATGAAGAATGCATCGGGGAGAAGTGCGGAACGATCATGGAACAAACCGCCGGAAAAGTTTCTCTCCCGATGGGGGCAGATTAAGCGCAAGGGAAAATGGTCATTTTCAGAATACTAAAACATAGTGAAAATTATACCAACAGAACGGGCTCGGCGAGATGAAGAAGTGGGCTTTGGAATCACCTCATTTGGAGTTGTGGTTGAAAAGATACGGTCGTTCATTCATTAGGCAGAAAAAAGAAACAGAATATGTTCATTTCTGCCCTAAACAGATGAACGTTCACAAAATAGGGGTATCGGCCGGCGGCTGGAAAAAGAGAAAGCGCCTTTTTAGAAATACGCCTTCGGATCAGTGAAAACGTATTTCGGTCTAAAGAGAACTAGAGTACGCTTTCAGACCTGGAAAACATATTTATGTGGATACGTGTACACTTATCCACGTCATCAGCGCCTGGTCAACGCGGGCGGAGGCTGACACGCGGGGCCCGCGGTGAGGTGGGGCCACCTGGCCCGCGTCTCCTTCTTCCTCCATCAGTGCCCGACGGAGACAGAGCAGAGGCTCCACGCTGGCGCTCGTCCCGGCGGCTCGGGGTGACTAAGGCGATGCCCCGGCCACCGGAATGACCAGCGCGTGGAGGAGCACCCGCCTGGACTTCTCACGCACGCCTGCGAGCGCTATGGAGGGCAGAGCCTCTGCCGCGGCAGACGGTGGCTGCGGCCAGTGATGGACACGGCTCCCTGGCGCGTCGAAAGATGAGGGAAATGGGAGGGGAGGATCGCCGGAGATAGAGAGGAGCTCTGGTAGCGGAAGAAAGCAAGGAGGTAGACGGCTTTGAGCGAATTTAGCCTGGCATGGCCGGCGGCCATGGCGGCAATGGTGGTCGTGGAGGGCGGCTCGAGCTCAGGGAAGTGGTCAGGGAGGCTAGAGGAGGTGCGGTGAGGTCGATGGCGCAGAGAAACGGCACCGGGGCGGCCTTGTATAGGCAGGGGAGGGGTGTGCCGCGTTGTCGTCGCCGCGGACGCGTGTGCACGCGCATGAGCTTGGAGGTAAGCGACGGGAGGGAACAGGAATGAGCTCATGGGGCAGAGGGAGCCAAGAGAGCACGGGGAGGAAGGGACGAGTAGGAAGACGACGGTCGGCGCACTGTGCTCCTGTGGGCGTTAGGAGCCAAGCGTCGGCGAGGAAGGGGATGGAGGGGGAGAGGGGTCCTGTCGGGGATATACCCCGCGGTAGGACCCGGCCAGAGTTATGACCCGGCCGGACTTGGCGATTCACCAGAAGACCCGGCTGGAGCTAGGCGACTCACTGGCGATCTGCCTGGACATGGCGGTTTACATATAACTCGCCTGGACATTGTGATTCACTTTGGAGACCAAGGGCGGGTCAAACGGACGACAATGCCCAAGGCCCAGTAGGCCGGTTCATGTGATGGTGAGCCGACTTAAGAAGAAGGTGTAAGGAATATTTCCCTTACAAGGAATCAAGACCCGGACTTGTATCCGGCTTGTAGTAGAAGATAGGCTTGTCCTAGTCCTACTAGGACTCCACATGTAACCCGCCCCTCTAACTTATATAAAGAGGGGCAGGGCTCCCCAAAGGGGGACAAGAGAAGAAGAAACAATATCTAGGGCTAGACACAAGAGCCGGCCGACAGGCGACTCCCTCATGATCATAATGAGACCTAGCCACAAACAGCATGTAGGGTTATTACCAGATGATGTTTCCCGGGGCCCGAAGCTGTCTAAACCCTTGTCTTGTGTTGCGTCTCTCGATTCCGCTCAACCCCTCTCAAGCTACCACATAGATGCGTTGGTCTCGCGACTAAGTCCTCACACTAAGGACATCTGTCGTGACAATTCCACGACAGTTGGCGCCCACCATGGGGCCCGCGCACGATGGTGTTGAGTTCTTGAAGGGCGCTATCCCAGGGATCAAGAAGCTCCGCCCAGCTTATTTAAGAAGTTCCGGTCGACTTGTCGGAGAGTTCCAGCTAGCTCATCAAAAAAGTTCCGACCGCCTTGACGAAAGGTTACATCTAAATCGCTGAAAAAGTTCCGACCGCCTCGAAGAAAGTTTCCGTCTGAATCACCAAAGACTTCTGATCGCCTCGACGAAAAGTTCGGTCCGAATCGCCGAAGGGTTCCAGCCGAATCGTCGAAAGGTTCCGTCCGATTCATCAAAGAGTTCCGACTTAGGCTACAGAAAAGTTCCGGATTATCAAGAGGTTCCGGTTCAAAAGTTCCGGATTATCAAAAGTTCCGGCCGGATTATCAAGAGGTTCCGGTTCAAAAGTTCTGGATTATCAAAAGTTTCGGCCGGATTATCAAGAGGTTCCGTTTCAAAAGTTCCATATTATCAAAAGTTCCGGCCGGATTATCAAGAGATTCCGGTTCAAAAGTTCCAGATTATCAAAAGTTCCGGCCGGATTATCAAGAGGTTCCGGTTCAAAAGTTCCGGATTATCAAAAGTTCCGGCGAGATTATCAAGAGGTTCGGGTTCAAAAGTTCAGGATTATCAAAAGTTCCGGCCGGATTATCAAGAGGTTCCGGTTCAAAGGTTCCGGATTATCAAAAGTTTATCAAGAGGTTCCGGTTCAAAAGTTCCGGATTATCAAAAGTTCCGGCCGGATTATCAAGAGGTTTCGGTAAAAAAGTTCCGGTTTATCAAAGGTTCCGGCCGGATTATCAAGAAGTTCTGGTTCCGAAAATTCCGGCTCAAAAAGTGCCGGTCGGGTTATGTGGAGAGCTCAGGCACTAGAAGACATAGAACCAACTAACTCTTTTGTCAAAAAACAAAAGCAGCACTATGCATTATCCAGCGCCAGCATCCGGCAAAAAATACCAGGTGATATCCATCCAGTTTACTTTTATTAATATTTATTATTTTTTTGAAAACAACCACTCTGTCTATAGTGTTGGTATATACCGCCATCGCCCCTGCGGTCCGGTTTACATCAACGCGCTGACCGGCTCGCCCGTCAGCTGCACCTTACAACGCCCCGGACGACTCGCCCGTCCTCCCTCGCGGCCGGTTCACGCGTCCTCACCGGCTTACAACGTGGAGGACAACTTGCTCATCTGCACCGGCTTACAAACGCCATGGCCGATTTATCTGTTTGTTCCCGCGGCCGATTCACCCGTGAGGGATTTCAGTTTCACCTAGGGATCATCAACTTCTTGGCGGATTATTTTCGGCCTAAACAAATCAAGTGATATCCATCCAAGTTTGTTTTATTATCACATGTTGTTTTTGTCAAAGAATAGGTTTATCCTTGCCTTGGTCTGCAATATTGCTTATGCAGGGCAATTATTTATGACAAAAAGTGATATTATACCGCGGAGGTGGAGGCATGCCAACATCTTTTGGCACAGGTGGTCGTCATTACTCAACGGACTCCCGCACCGGCTTACAATGTCGTGGCCGTCTCTTGCGACCGCGCCGGCTTACAACGCCGTGGCCGTCTCTTACGACCACGCCGGCTTACAACAAGGAGGACAACTTACCCGCCCGCACCGGTTTACAGCACCACGGTTGATTCATTTGTCTGAGCCGCCTTTGATATTGCGGTCGTTTTACGTTCCGTCTCTCGCGGCCTGGTCTACATCAACACACCGGGCCGCATTTTTCTAGATGAGCTGTTTATTGAGTATGAGCAAGTCACTACATGAGAAGCCCGGTTTCTCTTCCAACAAATTGGAGGCAAATTATCATATATTATCAACCGTCGTCTGCACTGGATGGCTCAATGGATAGGTGCACAAGTCACCGGCACTACGGTTTGGTTAACTTCAAACAGCCAGTTGGAAGGAACCATTGGCCGAATTGCTGACACGGCTCATAAGGGATTATTTATAACCCGCCGCAGTCATCTCAACCTTCTGTGGATAATCACTAGCCTAACATATCAGATGAAATCCATCCAATATATTTTATATTACATATTATTTTCTTCAAAAGAGCAATTACTTTGGTTTGCAAGTTGTCCCATGCAGGATTCAAACCGGTTTATATCACGGTTAATTATGGAGAATCTCAAGCCAACTCCTCAAGTCGTCTTGAGACTCGGGGGCTACATTGATATGACTCGGCAAAATTAGCCGGTTTCAATAAATTCAAGATCATTGAAGGGAAAAATAACCCGCCCCGAGATTACTGCTAGATCGATGAAAATTTAAAAGCCGTCAGAAGATTTCCGGCTCAAAATAAGGACTCTGGTTTAAAATCCGGCTCAAGAGACATCTTTCTCCCACAAAGCACTGAAGCTCTCAAATCCGGTTCAAAATACGGCTCAAGGTAAATTTGTCCCTCACAAATTTTTGAAGCTTTCAAATCCGGTTTAAAGTTCCGGTTCAAAAAGCATTAATCTCTCGCAAGTTTGAGTTCTCAGAAAATTTAAAGGTTGCCAAAAGAACTTGCTGCCATGATGCGCGGTTCAAACTTGGGTATCCTGCCTTACGGCTTATCTTATTATGATCACTTGGGGGCTTCCTGCTCATCGAGCATAGCTATCAGTACCCTTTTGATCGGCGCAATGCCAAAACTTATATGATCACTTGGGGGCTTCCTATTCAAACATAGGTCGTATTCGAACCAAAGAGAACATAGCTGTCGATACCCTCTTGATCGGCATACTGCCAAACCAACTAGGGGGCTTCTTGATCATATCTGAATCATAGCTTAACCCCTTTGGGTCTGACGTGGGACGTATTTGAACCAGCGTCATTAAACAACTCTTATGGTCACTTGGGGGCTTCCTGTTCAAACATAGGTCGTATTCGAACCAAAGAGAACATAGCTGTCGATACCCACTTGATCGGCATTGCCAAAGCCATTGGGGGCTATATGATCGTATTCGAATCTTAGCTTAACCCCTTTGGAATGGTTTACTGATCGTATCCGAATCAGAAGCCTCAAAAAGTTTTATTCTATCTCTGCTAATGTTTATTGCAACCACAATTACTTAACTTGAGACCTTTTGGGGATTATATCTTAAATGTATATAAGTGTTTTATGATTAAACCTGGCTTGACTTTTGACTATAAGTCGCCAGCTTATGGCAACCATCATTTATATGGAAGCATTGGCTTTTAAGGATTGGGTTATCACCCTTACTACACAGGTCATGTAAACCGGTAGTACAAATTCAATATCACAGTGGTTATATGTGAGGTATTATGACCCGCCCTGCGGTAAACCGCCAAGGGTTTTGGTGATCTACTTCTGTGCAGGGCAAGACTACATTTTGGTGGTTACCCACCCTGGCTTTTGACGTTCAGTCACCAGGGCATATGTTGTTTAAACTTTGTGCAGGATTTGCAGAACTATGACATATAAATGATTAAGTTTAAGCTCATTACCAAAGTTGATGCTTCAAAATGATTATCCGTTCTGGATTTTTCTCAAAGGCTATAAGCCGCCGGGTTATAAAAATGCCGGCTTACAATGAATGCGCATTAAGTTTCCATCGGCCAAAAGCCGCCGAGTATTTAAACTTCGGATTTACTTGTCAACCGATAAGGTATTCAGATCTTTAATAGCCAAAACTGGCTGGATTTTCATGATGATATTGAATGATTGAGGTTTTCATATCGGATTATATTATTCAAATCTTGAATAGCCAACATGGCTGGATTTCTATTGTGATTATCAATAACCAGTGTTATGATTGAGGTTTTCAAAGTCGCTTTAAGCACAATGGCTATTATTTTTATCAATGGGCATGATTTATTTTACAATGGAGAAAATAGTCCCGAGTCGCTGCAGGCTTACGACCCGGCACTTGGGGGCTACATTGTTCAAATCGAGATTACATCGAATATACAAGTCCCATGTCACTGCCAGCATGCACCATGGCACTTGGGGGCTAATGCAAAGTCATTTTTATTGGCCTTATTGAGCCGGCCCTTGGGGGGCTACCAATTGCTCCTGTTAAAATTCAAGGTACACAAGCCTTATTCCATTATATTGAAGGATCCACTGCTCAGTTGGTAAAGCACAAAGCTCTTAACCTTGTGGACGTGGGTTCAAGCCCCAGGATGGGAGTTACATCATATGATATTATTTTCAATGAAAAGTCCCAGCTCAAGATTATCTTACTAAGCCGCCCTTGGGGGCTACACGCTCTCGCTCAAATTTACATCATCATATTTACAAAGTCCCCGCTCATCATTACATAATGACCCGACACTTGGGGGCTAATGTATATTATTCTTTGTCAAGACAATTCTATGATGACCCGGCTACACTACTATGACTATAGCCGACTCATGGGGGCTACACAACTGGATTTTATTTAAAGCCCTGGTGATAAGTCCCGGCTTATTCATGCTGATTAAACCGGACCTTGGGGGCTACAGGTAATATGGATATAAGGGAGTAATATCTTCAAATTCTCAGTTTGAGTAAATCAGATTGACCCGGTATCTGCAAAAATCATAAACCGGTGTCGGCGACAATTATGAATCGGCATCATCTATTTATAACCCGACAATTTTGGTAATCATAAACCAGCAAGTTTTATATCTTCAAGCCGGCTGAATATAAGTTGAATATTTAAAGACCAATATTTTTGTTAAGTCAGAGCATTGAAAGCAGACTCAAGTGGATTAGCTCTTACAATATTTCTCAACAAGAGACCAATGTTAGCAAATTGACTCTGAAGCTGGCCTGTTGACCCAGATTTTTCAAAGGAAGTATCTGGATTTTTTGCATTGGCAAAATTTGAACATATCTTATAAAGAGGTTTGCTATGAGATTATGGATACATATCAAGGAGGAAATGACAAGGACTTAAAGATGATCAGGTGCTGGTTCAGGAAAATATTTAACCCAGAGCACAACCTATCAAGTTGTTCTGGTGTTTATTTTGCAGGATCAGTTTAACATGGATAAATCCAAATTAAACTGGGGGCTAATGTCGGGGATATACCCCGCGGTATGACCTGGCCGGAGTTATGACCCGGCCGGACTTGGTGATTCACCAGAAGACACGGCTGGAGCTAGGCGACTCACTGGCGATCTGCCTGGACATGGCGGTTTACATATAACCCGCCTGGACATTGTGATTCACTGGAGACCCGGCGGGCGGGTCAAACGGACGACAAGGCCCAAGGCCCAGTAGGCCGGTTCATGTGATGGTGAGCCGACTTAAGAAGAAGGTGTAAGGAATATTTCCCTTACAAGGAATCTAGACCCGGACTTGTATCCGGCTTGTAGTAGAAGATAGGCTAGTCCTAGTCCTACTAGGACTCCACATGTAACCTGCCCCTCTAACTTATATAAAGAGGGGCAGGGCTCCCCAAAGGGGGACAAGAGAAGAATAAACAATATCTAGGGCTAGACACAAGAGCCGGCCGACCGGCGACTCCCTCAAGATCATAATGAGACCTAGCCACAAACAACATATAGGGTTATTACCGGATGATGTTTCCCGGGGCCCGAAGCTGTCTAAACACTTGTCTTGTGTTGCGTCTCTCGATTCCGCTCAACCCCTCTCAAGCTACTACATAGATGCGTTGGCCTCGCGACTAAGTCCTCAGACTAAGGACATCTGCCGTGACAATTCCACGACAGGTGCAGAGAGGTGGCGACGACGAGGTGAAGCCACTGGACATGCTCACACGCGCAAAGGCGACGAGAGGAAAGAGGACGAAGCAGAAACGGTGCTCTGGACGCGGCCACAGCGCATAGAGCGCATGCACACGCACGCCATCGCCATAGTCACCACTTGAACCAGGGCATTCAATGCTCTATAGCACCCAAAACGTTGTCTAGATGATAGTCCCTCCAAGATGGAGCATTAATGAGGCTATGGCTTGATCTTAGGCACAGTGGTTTGGTTGGAGCTAAGCTTGGACATGCACTGCTGATCAACAGGGAATGGACTGGGAGCAATGGAGTTGTCTGGGAGGTGTAGGTTAAGAGGGACTATAATCCTGTTAACTTTGAGAAGATTTGGAACAAGATTTAATATAGTTTTTTTGAAACTTTGGGACAGTGAGGGCACCCCCCACTAACTTTGTATTAAACGACCGCACAAAGAGTTACATGTTTGAGATTACATGAGGGGAGGGGGAAGTGATTAGAAGAATCCGTATACAACAGAGTATAGAGGAACTAAACTAGGTCAGGTTGGCCACCTGCCGAACAAAGGGCACTAAGGCCTCTCTGACTCTATAACTCATCATACCGAAGTCCCACTTGCTCCATCCATCCACAGTGGGCACGATCCCTCTAAAGTGCTTATTGTTACGTTCCTTCCAAATGCTCCAAGCTGCTACAATGAAAATGTCCATGAACATCGGTCCAAACCACACACATTTCGCTGCATGCAGAAGTTGTAGCCTGTTGCCTTGGGCCGGCCAAATGATCCCCAACTTCCCCCAGCATGATCTGCTAAAAGCACACTGAAAGAACAGGTGTTCCACTGATTCCTCGGGAGGTTGGGGGCATAACATGCATGCATAATTGTCATCCCTCAGTTTCATATTCTTCCTTCTGAGCAGTCCTCGAGTGTTTAACCTATCAGCGAGAAGCAGCCAAGCAAACACCTTCCACTTGTTAGTGCATTTTGTCTTCCAGATCCACTTGAATGCCACATCTACATCCTCATCTCGGAAGCAGTGAAGATAAATTTTGTTGGAAGCGAGCCCTTCTGATCCCCACATGGCCTTCCAAACGCCAGCCTGCTCTGTCAGCTCCACCGCGGCCAAGACGTTCTGAAGATCTTCAAGCTCTCCTCTAGCCTGAACCGAGAGCGGCAAGTGGAAGTTTTGGCCGAGCGTTGTCGTTGTTAGCAACTTCTGAAAGGAAACATCTTCATTTTTAGCATAGGAGAACAAACGGGGGTGGCTGTCTGCCAGAATTTCGCCATGCCAGTCATCTTTCTAGAACAAAACTGAACTCCCATTCCCCACCTTGACGGATGTGACACCTCCGTATATTGGCGCCAGGTCCACGACGTCCTTCCACCAGAACGAACCGCATGGATCAGAGACATGCAGGACACTGCCCTCATAATACGTATCCCAAACCAGCTGAACCCATGGTATATCCATGTGGTTATAGCACTTATGCAGCTGTTTCAGCAGCAAACCTTGGTTTTGGACCCTGAGGTCGAGCACTCCGAGCCCCCGTTTGTGTTTAGGTCTGCAAACCAATCCCCAAGCCTCCATTGAAACATCTTTAATATAGTTGCTTTGCAACTGCCAAATCTGGTCAGAAACTAAATCAAGACGGCGCACTCACATGAAGCATCAACTTGAGCTTAAATTGATCAAGGCAGGGTTATCTGGCCATATGAAGATGCTGTAAAAATTTCATACCAAATGGACAAGCCAAAGTGGTACTTGTTTCACAAACATTCTCACTGACCAGAAACTTGGAATAATTTTGGTGATCAAATAGCTCAATGAATGATCCCAAATTGGGTGGAGAGATGTTATATAGGTAGGAGCATGATCTGGTTATTTATCAGGATTTTTGAAGCAATATAAAATGCACTTGCTTCGCAACCTAGGGCAGATAGGGTCATTCCTTTAATAGAAAAAGGAATATTCCCTAGAAAATATTTTAGGGTTTGGTCAAGGAGTGAAGTGACATGATCTTGGCAAGGTTTTGAGAATGATGAGACACTTGGGAGGGGGAATGAGGATGATTTCCCAGGTGGCAAGGCCAGAGAACCACTCCAAAAAGAAAAACAAAGCAAAAACCAAATAAATCAAAAGAAAAAGAAAAGGGCCAAAACCAGGCTGTTACAAATTTATAGTGCAAAGAGGGGGTGCGGCAGGCCACCGAGGTGGGCACAACCCACTTGGGCACGCTAGGGGGCCCTGGCGCGCCCTGGTGGGTTGTGCCCCCCTCGGGGCACCCCCCAGGTGCTGCTTTGGCCCAATGGATGTCTTCTGGTCCATAAAAAATCTCCGTGGAGTTTCGTTGCAGTTGGACTCCATTTGGTATTGATTTCCTGCGATGTAAAAAACAAGCAAAAAACAACAACTGGCACTAGGCACTGGGTTAATAGGTTAGTCCGAAAAAATGATATAAAGTTGCTATAAAATGATTGTAAAACATCCAAGAATGATAAAATAACAGCAAGAATACTTCATAAATTATAGATACGTTGGAGACGTATCAGCATCCCCAAGCTTAATTCCTACTCGTCCTCGAGTAAGTAAATGATAAAAGAAATAATTTATGAAGTGTGAATGCTAGCAAAGTGCATAAGTTTGATCGATGATAATTTCAATCACTTTTCCTAGCATCATAATAGCAATTCTTTTTTATAAAACTTCTCATCTTATAGTGGCAACCAATTCACATGTTAAGGTTCAAACAACGAATTCTCTTGAAACCCAACAACCTATGTTCTTAATCACCAAGCAATTGCAATTCAACTTATTCAACGGAGTCTAAGTAAGAGCTCCACATACTCAACCATCATATAGTCTTCTATGATTGCTAACACTCAACGCATACACATGAGCAAAACGTTTCAACCGGACACATAGAAAGATAGGGGCTTATTGTTTTGCCTCCCAGCGTATTCACCTCAAGGGTGATGTCAACAATAATAATTCATGATACCACTACTGCAGGATGCTGCTAACGCGACACTATGATCAGAGACCCTTCGACGAAACTGTATGCGATGCCATAATCGCAAACGGTGGTGTAAAAACAACGTTAAAAAAGGTGCAAAACATTTGCGATGGCGGAGCCATCAAACACGGTTCAGAATTTAGTTGCGTGTGTGATGCAGGGCATACGGTTCAGTTCAATTAACTGTTTGCGATGAGGAGGAACAAAAGAAACAGGCAGCCAGATGGAGGTGTGTGCGATATACAGCATACGGTTCACTCGGATGAACTGTTTCTGATTAGGCAACACAAAAGAAACGGTCAGCCAGATGAAGGTGTGTGCGATATACGACATGTGGTTCCCTCGGATGAACTGTTTGCGTTGAGACAAGAGAACATAAACGGTTCAACTTAACAAGATGTGTGTGTTACGCGACAAACAGGTCTGTAATCAGAAATGTGTGTGAAGACCGATAATAACACAGACGGTTGCTGCTAATACGACGTGCGGGTTGTGCGATGGGATTGCATACAGAACAACAACATACACACACACACACACACACACACACACACACACTTATAAGGACATGCTTGCATAACCAAATTAAACATCCACTTACATAGGTGGCTACTACAACCATGGCATTTGCACACACCAAAGTAAACTATTACATGCATAATTACATAGGTGGCTACTACACACATGACATTTCCACATACCAATAAAGTAAACTACATATTACATGCATGATTAACTAGCATAAACGATCATCTGATCATCATCTACTTCTTGTGACGTTTGCTCTGCTTATGGCTCGATCCGCGCTCGTCGATTTGGGTAACGAGGCACTTCCTCATGTCAATGATCCGCCTGTGCATCTCGTAGCATGTGTACATGCTCTTGGCCGCGAACCTGAGATGAGGTTTATCCAGTTGCCGCATCCAGGCCCTGTGCCAGGATAGGGGACTTGTTCTCTAGGCATCCTGCTTCATATTTTCGTAGTAGGGGTCGATGATGGCCGAGGCGAGTTTGACTAGGGAGTCCTTCTTCTTGCTGCCCCAGAACCTGTAGTGGTCATGGATTTCGACAAGGTTCTTGAAGGCCAAGCCCGTAACACTGAGCGCTTTTACATCGTCGGTGGTTTCCACCGTGGCGAATTCATAGTCGGTGTTGTTGACAAACCTGTTGAAACGGTCGCAAGGCTCTGTGGCCATGCAGTAGTGGTAGATGAGGACATGATGGCGCACGCACAACTGGGCGACGACAACCTTCTGATCTATGCCGGAACGACCGGCGGCGTACTGGACGTCGATGACGACCACCTTGTACTTGTCTCCAGCAAGCAACTGCTCAACATTGTTGATGTGGTCGTCCACCACGGTCGGGTCGATGGTGTACACCACCGAGAGATCTGTCTCCCTCGCGTGGGTCTCCACGCTATGCTCGCCGAACTCCATTGGAGCGCCACAGGACATCCCATCTCTATGTGTCATCGTGGGTGTGCTTGTTTTGTTGTGGGGTGCGATCGAAAGGTTGAAGAGACTAAGGTTATAATGGCCGCGGGAATTAAAGGGGAAGCCGGATGGCCAGGAATATCGGCAGGCCCTGATGCCGGTTCTAGTTTGCAGTGCGTAACTCCATTGTGCCACACGTAACTGCATCGCGCGGCAACGCGTGCGGCAAAACCGCATGCATATGGGGCCCCCGACGTGATCGTGCGCACGTCGAACCGCTGGCAGAGCACGTGTGGAGGGACGCGAGCAGAGCGCTTCGTGGTCGCCTCACGGCGAAAGCAACTATATATATATATATATATATATATATATATATATATATATATATATATATATATATATATATATATATATATATAGCAGTTGAACGCACAAGGAAAAGCTGTCCACAAGCCGAGCACGCCGACGGACGCGAGCAGAGCGCGCTGCTGCGCCTAACAGCGAGCACAGCGCACTGTGGCGCCTAATAGCGAGTAGAGCTTGCCGAGGGACGTGAGCAGAGGCGATACGTGGCAAATAAGATGAACTGTGCGAGCGATGTCGGAGACATCAAGCACGAATCAGATAAGAGTTGCGTGTGCGATACGTGGCATACAGTTGATCCATCCGAGCTGTTTGTGATGAAATAAGCCGTGTGTGTTGCGGGCAAACGCTTGCTGGTATATAACCTTAAATTTAACCAATAAAGTGCTAATGCATCTTACAAAAAATGTATAGCTGGAAACTATGTTCAAATACGACTCCAACGATATAATCTTTGGCGACATGCATTTGTATTTTATTAGTTAAATCCTACTTATAAACCAGGACGGTGGTATAGGAGGTAATTAAATCGCAAACGTCTTTTTTTTGTATTAACCGTATGTGTACGTGTCCTTTCGTCCTCCTCTCGCACGTCTTGTCACCCCGCTGCCACAGACGGCTTACAGCGCACGCTTGTGCAGCACAAGGGGGCATTCTTTTGGCCAAATAGTGGCGCCAATTAATCGTCGGTGAGCCTGTTCCCGCGCAACCTCGCAGGTTGCCGCACAAGCTTCCCGCCCGACTCGGTGAAATCCCCCAAAATCCCAATGCTTACCGGCCTGCTATAAAAACCCTCACGGCTGGCGAGTCTTGTGTCGCATTTTCCCCTCCCTCCCCGTAGCTTATCTCATCTGCTTCTCCCACAATCGCCAATGGCACCGGTCCGTCGTCGTCGCTCAGCCACTCCACCGTCATTAGAGGATAGCGCCAGCTGGGAGGCTACCCCGCGGTGGCGGCGTAGTCCCCGGCATAGTGTAGTGCACGTGACGTCCCTGTTGGCGGTCGCCATTGCCGCCACACCATCGTCTAAAGCCAGGGCCATCTCCCGTTCCGCCGCCACAACCCAAAGGCGGGGGTGGCCGTCATGGCCGCCACCCCACTGCCGGCCACCATGGCCATCACCCGCTCCGCCACCGCGGCACGAAGGCGGGAGGTGGTGGTCATGGCCGCCACCCTATCGTCGGCCGCCGTGGCCGCCAGCCCACCATCGACCGCCGGGATCATCACCCGCTCTGCCACCGCCGCCTGAAGGAGGGAGGCAGAGGTGGAGGCCCGCATGTGCGTCAGCAACCTTGCTCGCTACATTGAGATCCTACTGGAGGAGGAGGAGCGCCTCGTCGAGCATGCAAAGAGCCTTACCATAGCCATGGTTGTAGCACACGCCAACGTAGAGGCGAGGAATCAGGAGATCTACGAGCAGTCTGGCCGCTTCGAGAGGGATCATCTGGAGCGGCAGTGGGCGTTCGAGCTGGCGAGCGTCGCTAAAGGTGCTGCAGCAGCAGGCACCGTACTACATTTCTCCGTGTCATCTGTAGGCTCCTCCTCCTCCTCTGCCTCTAAATGAGCGCGCTCGGCAGAGGAGAGGCTGCCGGAAGTAGCACAAAGCCCCTTCGTGGTAGTAGTAGTAGTATTTAGGGGCTATTTTGTTCAGTTTATCTGACTATAGATGTGTGGTCGAACTGTACAACATACTTAAAATTAGCTAGTATATATAGTTGAACTAGCTATTTTAGTACGTGGTTGGCAACAATTGGGGAAAAGTTTGGCCGGTTCAGCTGCCGAGTTGAACTATTTGTATAAATTAAGAACGACTGCTTAATCTATGAATGAAATCTATGCTTAATCTATGAATTTTAGTTGCAAAACTTAGATAGTGCTAGTGATTTCTAGATGCATATTTTGACAAATTTAAAGTGCGTTATATCGACTAGAGGGGGGCTGAATAGGCGATTTTTAGAAAATTTTACAAATTCTTCACTGAGGAATTTGCTGGTGAGGAAATTCCTTAGCGAAGAAATACATGCAGCGGAATAAGTACTCAGAAGTAAGCATAGCAGATTACATGCATAGTCATCATGATGAAATGAAGACAATCACAGAGTACAGAAAGCGTAATCACAGGATAACACAATATGAAGACAAACAGACTGAAGAAATTGAACTGAGGAAATTGAGAAAGTCTTCAGTCAAAGTCTTCAAACACAGATATGACAAACACTCAACACAGTAATGAGGAAATGAAAGGTTGAGGAAATAGAACCAGTTAGGTTGGTGAAGACAATGATTTGGTAGACCAGTTCCAACTGCTGTCTCAGTTGTACGTCTGGTTGGAGCGGCTGAGTATTTAAACTCGAGGACACGCGAGTCCGGACACCCACCATCCTTGAGCACGCAGCTCAGACACCAAGTCCTCACCGTATTCTCCTTGAACTAAGGTCACGCAGACTTCGTCCAATCACTGTGGTAAGTCTTCAGCGACTTCCAAACCTTCACATACTTGGTCACTCGGCGATCCACAATTCCTCTTGGATGCTCTAGACCTTGACGCCTAACCGTCTGGAAGAAGCACAGTCTTCAAAGGTAAAAAGTGTCGGATCCACGCGGGATCAATTTCTTCAGTGATGCTCAATCACTTTGGGTTTGTTGGGGTTTGGTTTTTGGGTTTTTCCTCACTTTGGGTTTTTCCTCACTTTTGGATTTTTCCTCACTTGATGATCTTCGCTCAAATTCCTCAAAGGGTGGGTTGCTCTCAAATGACAAGTGTCAAGTTCTCTCGGAGCAGCCAACCAACTAGTGGTTGTAGGGGGGCGGCTATTTATAGCCTAGGGAGCAGCCCGACATGATAAGACATAAATGCCCTTCAATGATATGACCGTTAGGTGGATAAGATATTTGGGACAGCGGTAGAAGCACAACAACGGTCGGAATTTTGAATATCAAATTCTTCGTGGCTATCCTATTCTCACTGTAGGCAACTCAAGACCGGCGAATTCCTAACTCCTCGGTCGAATAAATTCTCAATGACTGAAGAGCTTCGTCTCACATCAAGAAGTTGACTGATCTGTATGAGATTTCCAAAAGCTTCACTCGAAGGGATTGGTAGGTGTAGGATTTTGAGTTGAGCATCAAATGGAAATTTTTCCTTAGTATTTCCTCGACCCCCTTTAACAGTACGGTGTTTCCTATGACTCAAGAAAGAGAAATGAAACTACGAAAACAAAAGTCTTCACGCTTCATGTTCCTCAAATGAATACCAAGTCTTCAAGGTCACACCAATTTCTTCACTTTCAAAGTCTTGAAAGTCTTCGAATATCAAATTCTTCATTGAAGAACTTCATTTTAGGGTCGATTTTCACTTGTAAATATCAAACTTCTCATAGACTTATAGACCTGTGTACACTCACAAACGATTAGTTACTTAACCTATAAGTCTTCAATACACCAAAATCACTAAGGGCACTAGATGCACTTACAATCTCCCCTTTTGGTGATTGATGACAATATAGGTTAGGTTTTCAATGGGGATAAACATATGAAGTGTAAATCGATAATGAGGAATTTGATTGCAAGATATAGAAGAACTCCCCACAAGATGTGCATAGTGAGGAATTTGCTTTTGAGGCAATGCACATTTGAAGAATTGAATCATGGAGATCTCCCCTATATCTTGTAATTCATACACGATTTGTCATATAATATGAGGAATTTGAAATGCATGATGAAATATGGTGCTTGATGATATGCGAGCATGCAAAATAATGCATAAAGAGTATCGAGCCCAATGCGTATGAGGAATTTGAAACTTTTCATGAGTATCGATCCCAAATCGATTTGAAGATTTTCAACGAGCTCATGAGGATGAGAGCATAACAAATATCGAGCATATCAACACTATCAGTAATCAGATCATAGAGCAAAAACATAATGCATCAAAAGTATCAAAGCACCATCGGGTTTAAGATTACAACTCGATCCAATAAAAGGTTTCGTAAGAACGAGAGTTGTAACTTAATAAAATTTTGTATATAGACAAAACGAGACCCGCTTGAAGACTAACTCAAATTTCTCCCCTTTGTCATCGAATGACCAAAAGGATGGCCGAGGACTAACGCTCTTGAGGAATTTCAAGTTGAAGACGGAGCGCCAAAGATTGTCGGGTTGTTCGTTGAAGTAGGACCAGCAGCAGTGTCTTCCAAATCTTCATTTTCATCGATGTCGCGAGATGAAGAATAGGAGCTGGCCACCAAGGAAGGAACTTTGACTTTCTTGAATTTCTTCGAGGAGGTGCGAGACCAGTCAAATTCTTCCTTGAGTCCCATTGATTGTAGTTCTTCTTCATTGTAGACATGTGAAAGAACAGCCCAAAAGCGCTTGAAGGTTTCATGAAGATAGTAGTGGTTTTTCTTCACCGCATTGTGAGTTGAGGTCAGTTGTAAAGAAGAGTACCAAACGGCGTTTGACCCACTTATGATTGCGATCAACCTTCCGATGAAGACCGAGGAGTAACTCACGATCAGTCATCACCACAGGTGCGAGCTTGAGGACTATGCTTAATCGAGGTATTTGCTTCTTTGGGTCATGTGTGGCGAGTCATCATTGGTGGAGTAGGATGCTGCTTTGGCTGTCCATCCAATGGACGTGTGCCTTCATCTATCACAGCAGTAGCCTTTCCCTTTTCATCAGCTGAGGTAATTGGCCGTTTGAGGACTTCAATCGGGGGCAGGTAGCTGCAGTGGTTCAAAGTGTCAGCCTTGTAATTCAGTGAAGATCTTGACTGATGAATCTCATAATCCAAGGCGCATAAGGCTTCACTCAAAAGGTGACATGGCAATGTTAGCCAGAGTCCTCATGAAGAAATCATGGAAATTGACGGGAACGCCATGGATGATGTTGAACAACATATTCTTCATGATGCCAACGACTTCTTCATCATTCGAGTCGTGGCCCTTGATAGGACTCATAGTCTTCGTCAAAATTCGATAGACTGTTCGAGGCACATATAATAATTCCTTGACGAGGAATTTGGTCCTGGAGCTTGCCTTGGTTTCAAAGGCTTCATCAAGACTTGCATATAGTGATTTGAAAGTTCCTTTTCTTCATAGATGCGACGTGCACCATCAAGCGGGGACCGAGTGGTAGGGCACGGCAATTCACTTCTTTGGAGCCTTGTAGTGAGTATTTTCGGTCATCCAATCCAAGACCCATGAAGTTACATCTTCAGCGTCTCCGGTGATGTGCGGGTTGCATAGAATCAAGAATTAGCTCTTCGTTCCATCCACGTATATCGGTCAGAAGTTTAGAAGTCATGCGTCGTGAAGAACACCGAGGACGGGCTCAAAGCCCGGCAGCGACTCCATATCCACATGAGGAATATGAGCATGATCGAAGATTTTGTCCTTGTTGAAAAGCACTGAGGAATAGAAGTTGGCTTGACTGGCAGTCCAGAAGCGCCTCTTCCTAATTCGAGCAGAATCATAAGGATTATATTCAGTGAAGAACACGTGCTCGGCAAAGAAATCTTCAGCCTTGAACTTTTGCTTGGTTGAGAACGGATTCTTACGCTTTGGCGAGAGGGTGTCGATAAGTTGCATCACCACCTCAGGAATCGTAAGTTCAGGTTCTTCAGCTTGAGGAATTTCTTGGTCCTCAACTTGTGCAGTCTGAGGATTTTCAGCAGCAGCAGCAGTTTCATCAGCACTAGTGGCTGGAATTTCTTCATGCACGTAACTCGTGGGTTGATTTTCTTCACCGTCTATTTGGACAGATGCATGCGTGGGAGTGAGGAACTTGTTGAAGCCGGGTGAAGAGAGGAGTATTGGGATGTTGACTTTCCCAAAAGTCATCATTGATCACCGGAGTGGTACATCCAATATCCACATCTTCATTTTCAATTTCCTCGAGACCACCTTGAGGAATTTCATGGTCCGATGAGGAATGACTGGGGTTGAAGGGATTGCTTCCACTTCAATTTCTTCATCAATTTTCTCGACGAAGCGTGAGATTGATGTTCTTCATCGATCCGGTTGGCACCTCATATTCTTCTCCAAAAGGAACTACTTCCTTTGATGGTATGGAGGAAATTGGAACAGCATCAATTGGGTTCTCAACGGAGCTGGTCATTGGCTTCATTTTCTTCGCAGCCGAAGAATCTGACGCAATGATGCTTTCCTTTTCTTCACAGCAGCTCGTTCAGCCCTTGGTTTCTTCACATCGAAGCGAGATGGAAGAATTGGAGCTGGAGTTGGCGCAGAGAGAGCTGAGGAATTTGGTGCAATTTCTTGAGCATGGCGATGCGATTGCCTTGACTTGAGCAGTTTCTTGAGCGCACCACTAGTGGGTGCCCTGGCAGTTTCTTCAAATGGCTGGAATTTCTTCATCAGCCCAGAATCAGCATTTTCTTGATGGGCTGAACTGATGCTTCAGCTGAGGATTTTCACGTTGCACAGGTGTAGCAACACTTGTGATTTTCTTCGTCAGATCGACGAATCTGGTCTTGACTACTTGCCAATCAGCATAGTATGTGTCAAAGTTCTTGCCGAGGTTCGAATGTCGCTTTGGATTTGAAGGAGTTCCTCGGTGTCATCTTGACAACATTTTCTTGAAGAACCTCTCCTTCTGTATTGAGCCTTCTTGATTTCCCTCGCCTTCTCAAACTTCCATTTTTCATCAGCGATGAAGTGAGTCAACATGACTTTGACCAGGTGTCAAAGGAAGATCGAGCGAGGGGTATTGGGA
Source organism: Aegilops longissima (assembly GCA_021605205.1). Lineage (NCBI taxonomy): Eukaryota > Viridiplantae > Streptophyta > Magnoliopsida > Poales > Poaceae > Aegilops > Aegilops longissima. Next base: position 281,201,608 of record CM038678.1, read on the forward strand.
TCATTGTTCCAGAGGTCGATGAAGTCGAGGACTTTCTTTGGGTCCAAAAGCGATGGCACAGATGTACCTTTGGCTCTAGCGGCCCTAACTTGGCGGTCTCTGATGATTTCTTCAAGTTCTTCATCGATGCCTCATCATCGATGGCACGTGGACTCCAAGTTGTTTCTTCCTTGGCTAGGCCGAGGAACACGCCCATTGTTGCTTTTGTCTTCAGCAGAGTCGGGCCGATGAAGAATTGAGGGCAGGTGAGGAACTTGCGAGATGCTGAGGCAATTGAGAAACCAGCAGTCCTTTGACAAGTAGCTAGGTGCACAGAACCAAGGTTTGGACGGAGCAGTTGAGGACTTTGATGGAACAGTGGCGGTGTGAGGAATTTGTCTTGAGGAATTTGCCCGAGGGAGCTGCTGATGAACTTGGCCGTGAGGGCGCAGATGATGAAGCACTTGGCCTATTAGCAGACTTCTTTTGCATTGATTTCCTCGTTTTGACCGAGACCTCTGTGGCAGCAGCAGCGGCAGAATCCTCATTGAATTTCTTCACCGCTTCCTTTGCTTGCTTAGCCAACTTTGCTTGGCGTTTAGCCCACTCATCAGGAAAGTCCTCACTGCGTTTGACGCTAGTGGGATCAGCTATTTGGCCAGGTGCCAAAGGAGCTCTTGGGCATGGAGGATTCAAAGCGAATTTCTTCATGTACTTAGGTGTTACATATCGGTATTCCTTCCATTCCGTGCCCATCTCCGTTCAATCTTCTGTATCGCACCTTGCGTTGATTTTTGCTTTCCTCATCGGTGTCAATGAGTCAGCATATATTTCCTCGTGGATTTGAATGTTGTCATGACCTCGTGTTTCTTTCCTCCCTTCTGCGGCTTCTTACCATCTGCCATTTTCTTGATTGAGGAAATTGAACAATTGAGTTCTCTGAAGAAGTGTGCAGTTTTTCTTCGAGGAACGCTGCAAATGAGTTAAGTTGATGAGAACCTAGGGATTCAGCAGCGGACATTTGTACCGTGAACAGAGTATAGGTGCGAGGAATTTGAAGAGGTCATATCGTTCTCAGAGGGTTTTTCAAAAAGAACAAGTTTGAGGATTTTGACCAGATGAGCCTTGAAGAATTTCAATAAGCGTTCTTTGCCTTAGGTTCCAGAGTTGTATAGATCGAAGATCCACACAATTGAGGAATCTTGAAGAAAATCATTGCTTAGAGAAATGAGTCAAGAGATTTGAGGTGTTCATATGTATGAAGATTTGGAGAATAAACACCTTTGAAGAATTTGAAGAAAATTTGAGAATCAAATCGAGTAGTAAAAGTAACTTTTAATTTACCCGAAGTGAAGAACACGACGAACTGAGATGAACAGTTGGGAAGTTCGTCCGTTCAGATCTTCTCCGCCCTAACTTGGAAGAGGAAATCAGCTACGGCAACGGCGGAGTGAAGATATTCCACGGTCGGCGCGAGTACGTCGGCGAAGAGGTCAAGGCAGTGAAGCTTTTCCTCACCGGCGACGATGGAGTAGCAGCGGCGCTAGGGTTTTGAGGAGCTCGAGCGGGAGAGAGGTCGAGCGAAGTAAAAGAGTGAGGAAGGGAGAGAGGGGTATTTATAGCCACGGTGAAAACGGATCGTCCGAAGATTTAGGACGAACGTGCCCCTGACCGCTTCCCTTCTCACGACATGTGTCACCCACGTACTGTGTAGTGGAGATCGTGTGCGATCGTGGGTGAATATAATAATGCATCGTGGGATGCGGAGCGGTTTGAGCAGAAAAGCGACGGTTTGAATAAGATTTGTTTTAAAGTTCCGTTGCAATTTCTTCAGCTGTTAAGGACACAAAGAAGAATTTGAGCGAGTTTCAAAGTAGAACGCACATGAAGAATTTGTGAATGGATTGGGTTGAGTATAGCATAGAGGGGGAAGGGTCCGATCACATTCACTTAGCAGAAAAAGCGACTTGAAGAAATAACCATAAGTGAATGCTGTAGAGGACATAAATCCATATATATATATAGCCAATGAAGAAAGACGACGGAAGCAGTGAAGATTTTGCAAAGTTGAAGAATTTGAAAAACTGAAGAATTTGAAAAACTGAAGAATTTCATACACCGCGTACAATTGTCGTAGGGTTCTGAGAATCGAATTCTTCATTAATTTCTTCACATTTAGAGTGTTATTCTTCATTGATTGAAGAAAAACGTTTCTTCATGTGTTGCACATCTAAGTCATCAATTTTGCATGAGTGTTAGGATGTGTGTCCTTTTCAAAGAAGGTTCGAAGATTCTAAGATATTTATCTCACACCGCAACTTGCTAAATCTCTTCTCATCCAAGGGCTTAGTGAAGATATCAGCTAGCTGTTCTTCAGTCTTCACGTGCTCGATGGAGATGTCGCCCTTCAACACATGATCACGAAGAAAATGATGACGAATTTGAATGTGCTTTGTCTTCAAGTGCTGAACTGGGTTGTGAGCAATCTTGATGGCACTTTCATTGTCACAGAAGAGAGGCACATTCTTCACGTTGATGCCATAGTCCTTGAGGGTTTGCTTCATCCATAGTAATTGAGCACAACACGAGCCAGCAGCAATGTATTCAGCTTCCGCAGTGGATAGTGATACGCAGTTTTGTTTCTTCGAGGACCAACGGACCAAAGATCGTCCGAGGAAATGACAAGTACCAGATGTTGACTTGCGGTCCACACGATCACCAGCATAGTCGAGTCGAATATCAATGAGATCAAAAGTAGAGCCCTTGGGGTACCATAATCCTAGTGTTGGTGTGTGAGCTAGATATCGAAGAATATGCTTCACAGCCTTATGGTGTGATTCCTTCGTGTAGCTTGAAATCGGGCACACATGCAAACACTAAGCATTATATCTGGCCTAGATGCACATAAGTACAATAAAGAACCAATCATGGGCGTCATACCTTGTGATCAAGTCAATACCATTTTCATCGATTGCATAGATGGCCATTTGTGGGCATAGGAATTTTGACACCTTTGCAATCTTGCATGCGAATTTCTTGAGGACATCTTTGAGGTATTTCTCTGAGATATGAATATGCCATTGTGTTGTTGACGAATTTGAAGACCTAAGAAGAATTCCAACTCTCCCATCATAGACATTTGATATTCTTCACTCATCATATAGGCAAATTCATCACTATAACATTGGTCAGTACAGCCAAAGATAATATCATCAACATATATTTGGCACACAAACAGTTCACCATCATAAGATTTAGTAAAGAGAGTAGGGTCGAGTGAACCGGTGTGAAGCCATTCTTCACGAAGAATTCCTTCAATGTATCATACCACGCTTGAGGGCTTGCTTGAGGCCATAGAGGGCCTTATTTAGTCTGAAGACTTTGTCGAGATTCTTTGGATCTTCAAAACACAGGGGTTGAGCAACATATACTTCTTCCTCAAGCTTACCATTGAGGAATGCACTTTTCACATCCATTTGATATAAAGTGATATTGTGATGGTTAGCATAGGCGAGTAATATCTGAATAGACTCAAGTCTAGCAGCAGTGCAAAAGTTTCATCGAAATCAATTCCTTCAACGCGTGTAGCCTTGAGCTACTAGTCGTGCCTTATTCCTCACCACAAGACCATTTTCATCTTGTTTGTTGCGGTAGATCCACTTGGTGCCAATGATATTATGCTTGCGAGGATCTGGACGTTTGACCAGTTCCCACACGTTGTTGAGCTCGAATCGATGTAATTCTTCTTGCATGGCCTGAATCCACTCCGGCTCGAAATGCTTCATCTACCTTAGTGGGCTCTGTGATAGAGACAAAAGCATAGTGCCCACAAAAGTTAGATAAGTGTGAAGCTTTTGAGCGAGTGAGAGGACCTGGCGCTTCAATGTCATCGATGATCTTGTCAACTTGCACTTCTTTTGCAACGCGAGGATGAGCTGGTTGTCTTGAGGAATTTGATCATTTTCCTCGGCACCATTTTCTTCAAATTATCTTGGTGCACCGCTCGGCGTTCTTCAGCGTCTGAAATGAATTCTTCAGCAGTTTCTTGATGAGGAATGACATCCTCGGTTGCCTTGAACCCGATAGAATCCTCGGTGCTGGTTCGCCTAACACGAAGGTAGGTGCTCTCTTTGCGAGCCATTAGTTTCATCGAACCGCACATCTACAATGTCAACAATCTTGTGAAGTGCGATGTTGAAGACTCTGTAGGTGTGCGAGTCCTTTCCGTAACCAAGCATAAAACCTTCATGTGCTTTCGGTGCAAATTTAGAGGTGTGGTGAGGATCTCTAATCCAGCATTTAGCAATCAAGACTTTGAAATAACTTACATTGGGTTTCTTGTCGTTGAGGAGTTCATAGGCAGTCTTTTGAAGAATTTGTGAAGATATACTCTGTTGATGATGTGGCATGCAGTGTCAATTGCTTCAATCCGAAAAGCGACTAGGCGTTTTTATTCATCAAGCATAGTCGAGCCATCTCAACAAGAGTTCTGTTCTTGCGCTCCACGACGCCATTTTGCTTTGAGGAGTATAGGGAGCAGATAACTCATGAGTAATACCAAGTTCATCAAGATAATCATCAAGACCGAATTCTTGAACTCAGCTCCATTGTCACTCCCGATGTGCTTGATCTTCACACCAAAGTTGGTTGAAGCCCTCGAGGAAAATCGTTTGAAGATTTCCTGCACTTGATTTTTGTAAGTAACAATGTGTACCCATGTGTAACGAGAGTAATCATCAACAATAACAAAGCCATATAGTGATGCTTCATTAACGACAAATGAGTAATGATTGGGACCAAAGAGGTCCATGTGAAGCAATTAGAAGGGACGGTAGTGGTCATGATAGTCTTATTTGGATGCTTGGCCTTGGTCATTTTCCCGCTTCACGGGCACCGCATAAGTGATCCTTGAGGAATTTGACATTTTCAATGCCAATGACATGCTTCTTCTTCGCATGCGTGTGCAAATTCCTCATGCCTGCGTGACCAAGTCGTCGATGCCATAGCCAGCCTTCGAAGCTTTTGCAAGTAGACACACGGCTGGTTGTGGTCCTGTGGAAAAATCAACAATATACAAGTCTCCTCTCCTAAAGCCTTGAAGACTTTGGAATTGTCGACTTCCATAATCACAACACAACGATACTTGCCAAAGATAACAACCATATCAAGATCACAAAGCATTGAGACCGACATGAGGTTATATCCTAAAGACTCAACAAGCATGACTTTGTCCATGTGCATGTCCTTAGAGATAGCAACCTTACCAAGTCCCAATACGACTTTTGCCTTTGTCAAGAAAGATGATATGCTTCAGATGTGACGGTGATAAGGAGCATCCATCAATAGATTCTTGTCACCAATCATGTGATTTGTACATCCACTATCGAGAACCCACTCGGTGGCTTTGGGTTGATCATCCTGCGGATGAATTAGTACAACTTACGATCTCATATACTTCATCGGTGAAGAATATGATATCAAGTTCATCGATGAATTTCATCGACCAAGATTTAGATAAGCAAGATGAGGGCGTGTGAAATGAAAGTTCATTTCATCATGATTAGCTGCGTCCTTTCGTGCATTTTGTCGGGCCCCAAAGAAATTCTTGAGACGTTAAGGCACGTGCGGAGACTGACCCTGCAGAAGAGATTAGTTCTTTTCTTCACCACCCACATCTCAAGGGGTGGCAAAGAGTTCATCATTCTGCAAGCACCATATGAGAATGGTGGCATAGAGGCCAAACCATTTCGTTTCACATAAGAGGGGTTAGGGTAAGCATATGAATAAGCGGAGAAATTCTTGAGGACTTATGAACATATTGGTTTGAAGAATAATGCACATATTCATAGCCCTTAGCTCTACCCTGCGAAACAGAGTTGTTAGCACGATGATGATCATGTGAGGACTTTGATCCTTTTGAGGAATTTGATCCACGTGAGGAATTTGGTCCGTATGAGGACTTGGATCCATATGAAGAATTTTGTCCATATGAAGAATTTGATCTGGGGTTCCTTTTCTTCACCGGTGGTGTCATGAGGACATTCACCAAGACTTTCAAGGCACTTCTTGGGAACCCAGATTTTCTTCATAGGGGGCCGTTCTGCAGATTAGTGCCAACATATCTAGCAAATACTTCACCATTCTGATTTTTGAACAGTTTATAGTTTGAGTCAAATGACTCATCATCGTAATGAGGAAATTCACATGTAAAGCCAGATAAGGTGGATGGATCAATGGAGGTCCCTTTGCAGCAACCCATGAGGTTTTGGGATACCGCTCGGGCTTCGATCGTTCCATCAAGATTGAGTTTCCTCTCAAAGGCAATACCCTCTTTCCTAGGGTTTCGTTGAGGATCTGCTTTTAAGCACATCACAAAGAGTCGATGCCCTTTGAGGCTTTTGTACATGCTGTCATGTACAATTCCTTCAATCTGCATCGTCGGGATACTAGCAATGTCCTCGGTGAGGAATTAGTGATAGCAGAGGCAGGTGAAGAATTTGTAACAGTTGAAGCATTTGAACATTCAGGTGAAGAATTAGCAGATTCACGTTCAATGCACTTTAAGCATGGAGGAACAAATTCTTCTTGAGAAGCGCTGATTTGTTGAGCAAGTAATGAATCGCGCTCCTTCTGAAGATCTTCATAACTCGCTCTTAGCTTCTCAAGATCTTGCTTTCTTTGAAGAAATTCATAAGAAAGTTTCTCATGATCGATAGGAGAGTGTTATGATGACCTTGAAGGCTGTCAAGCCTAGATCGAACTTTCTGAAGATTTTCAATCGGGGCTTGAGTGCGATCCATTTCTTCACCTAACATATCATCACTCTTATCTAGCATGTTTTGAACCTTTTCAAAAGCCCTTTGTTGTTTTATAGCAATCTTAGCAAGTTTAGAGTAGCTGGGCTTGAGATCCTCATCGATTCATTTTCACTAGACTCGGAGGAGGTGAAATTGAGTACCTTAGCACCTTTTGCCATGAAGCAATAGGTGGGGCGTAGTCATCATTTTCCTCATCAGGTTTGTCGGTGGAGTCAGTTTCTTGAGTGTTGAAGATGGACTTGCTAACATAAGCGTAGCAAGAGCCGGACTAGCCACACAGATTCGGATTCTTGAGACTCCTCCTCTTCCTCATTTTCCTCGATTCAGCTTCGAGTCCATTTCCTTGCCAATGAATGCCCGAGCCTTTTGGAGCTGCTCTTCTTGTGAGAAGAAGGTTTTGAGGATTTTGATGATGAAGATTTTGATGATTTCTTCTTCTTCTTCATGTCATCGAATCTGTAATCCTTGTGCTTCTTCTTCTTTAATTCATTTTCCCACTGAGGACAATCTTGGATGTAGTGACCAGGTTTCTTGCATTTGTGGCAAAGTCTTCTCTTATAGTCACTAGATGAGGAACCACCGCTTCTTGAGGATTTTCCAAAGCGACCACGTCTTGTGAATTTCTGGAATTTCTTCACGGCGAGTGCTAGCTCTGGCCAAATTCTTGAGGATCTCCAAGGCTACTACCGAGTCTTCACTCTCGATTCAGATACAGCCTTGGCCTTGAGCACGCGCGTTTTCCATAGCCGTAACCATAGAGATCTCTCTTTTCAGCAAGTGGAACTTCGTGAGTATTTAGCCTTCGAGGATATCAGCAGGATCAAGAGACTTATAATCAGCTCGTTCTTGTATCATCGATGCGAGTGTCAAATGAGGAATCAAGCGATCTTAGCAATTTCTTCACCACCTCATGGTCGGTGATGTCAGTGGCACCCAGTGCTTGAAGCTCATTTGAGATGTCAGTGAGGCGATCGAAGGTTTGTTGAACATTTTCGTTGTCGAGTCTTTTGAAGCGGTTGAAGAGATTCCGAAGAACATCAACTCGAGAGTCACGCTGAGTTGAAACACCTTCATTTACTTTGGACAGCCTGTCCCAAATGAGTTTGGCAGATTCCAAAGCACTCACTCTTCCATATTGGCCTTTGCTCGGATGGCCACATATGATATTCTTAACGAGAATCGAGTTGCTTGAATCTCTTCACATCAGCATCATTCGTAGAGGGTGTGGTGAGAAACACCTTTTGTCACAACATACCGTAGATCGTTGTCAATTGCTTCAAGATGCATTCGCATTTTGTTCTTCGATGAGGGTAGTCCGTCCCATCGAAGGTAGGACACCCTGCTGAGACCTTGATCATACCTGCGGTCGACATAACTAAAACTCCGGTGGTTAAACCAAAATCACACGTAACAAGGGAGTACCTTGCTCGATACCAATTGAAAGTCGTTATATCGACTAGAGGGGGTGAATAGGCGATTTTAGAAAATTTTACAAATTCTTCATCGAGGAATTTGTGGTGAGAAATTCCTTAGCGAAGAAATACATGCAGCGGAATAAGTACTCGAAGTAAGCATAGCAGATTACATGCATAGTCATCATGATGAAATGAAGACAATCACAGAGTACGAAAAGCGTAATCACAGGATAACACAATATGAAGACAAACAGATGAAGAAATTGAACGAGGAAATTGAGAAAGTCTTGATCAAAGTCTTCAAACACAGATATGACAAACACTCAACACAAGAATGAGGAAATGAAAGGTTGAGGAAATAGAACCAGTTAGGTTGGTGAAGACAATGATTTAGTAGACCAGTTCCAACTGCTATCTCGGTTATGCGTCTGGTTGGAGCGGTGAGTATTTAAACTCGAGGACACGCAGTCCGGACACCCGATCACTTGAGCACGCAGCTCGGACACCAAGTCCTCACCGTATTCTCCTTGAACTAAGGTCACGCAGACCTCGTCCAATCACTCGTGGTAAGTCTTGAGCGACTTCCAAACCTTCACATACTTGGTCACTCGGCGATCCACAATTCCTCTTGGATGCTCTAGACCTTGGCGCCTAACCGTCTGGAAGAAGCACAGTCTTCAAAGGTAAAAGCGTCGGATCCACGCTGGATCAATTTCTTGATGATGCTCAATCACTTTGGGTTTGTTGGGGTTTGGTTTTGGGTTTTCCTCACTTTGGGTTTTCCTCACTTTTGGGTTTTCCTCACTTGATGATCTTCGCTCAAATTCCTCGGAGGATGGGTTGCTCTCAAATGACAAGTGTCAAGTTCTCTCGAGCAGCCAACCAACTAGTGGTTGTAGGGGCGGCTATTTATAGCCTAGGGAGCAGCCCGACATGATAAGACATAAATGCCCTTCAATGATATGACCGTTAGGTGGATAAGATATTTGGGACAGCCGTAGCAAGACAAAGAACGGTCGGAATTTTGAATATCAAATTCTTCGTATTATCATGTTCCTCATTGTAGGCAACTCGATGGCGAATTCCTAACTCCTCGGTCGAACAAATTCCTCGGCGACCGGAAGAGCTTCGTCTCATCCTTTCAAGAAGTTGACTGATCTGTATGAGATTTCAAAAGCTTCACTCGAAGGGATTGGTAGGTGTAGGATTTTGAGTTGAGCATCAAATGGAAATTTTCCTTAGTATTTCCTCGACCCCCTTTAACGATGACGGTGTTTCCTATGACTCAAGAAAGAGAAAATGAAACTACGAAAACAAAAGTCTTCACGCTTCATGTTCCTCAAATGAATACCAAGTCTTCAAGGTCACACCAATTTCTTCACTTTCAAAGTCTTGAGAAAGTCTTGAATATCAAATTCTTCATTGAAGAACTTCATTTTAGGGTTAGACTTTCCTTTGTAAATATCAAACTCCTCATAGACTTATAGACCTGTGTACACTCACAAACGCATTAGTTACTTAACCTATAAGTCTTCAATACACCAAAATCACTAAGGGGCACTAGATGCACTTACACAAATCGCACGTTATAAGGATAGACAAATGGCAACGTCACTAGATCAACAAATGTAAATCTTTCCAGTTTGACAAATGGCAACATACCCAACATGACAGATGCAAATCTTACCAAATTGTTTGTACGTGGTTGCACATGGGTCATCCAAAACAACCGTTTGCATTGAAGGGGTGCACAAATCCTGCGCTGCGGATTTTCCCTCGACTTAAGGGGAAGACCATAGCTCTCACTTTGCATACAGGTGTTCTATCTAAAACGTTTGCGATCAAGAGCTGCACAAATCTTGCTCGGCACATTTTCCCTTGGCTTCCTGGGGAAGCTGTCGGTTTGCATACGGGTGTTCTAACTAAAACGTTTGCGATGAGTGTTTTAAATTTAAAAACCAAATTAAACTGCGGCTTGGGCGCCATTAATGGAGAGGATGCGAGCAAGGCGAACAGCCATGGAAGTCAAAGGGCTCGCTTCTTGGTGAGCCTGCGCGGCGTACAGCTCGCACGCTTCCTGTTGAGCCTCCGCATTGGAGTAAAGCTCGCGCGCCTTACCTGTCCGCAGGGCACCTCCTAGCCATTAAAAGAGTGAGGCGTGGCATCACGTGAATGGTTAACAGAGCGCACACAATTTAAATTATACAAAACGTTTGAGATGTTCCAGTGGCAGCTATTTGTTTCAAAATGCCTTTGTTGGCTGTTATTCGAGTGTGCCTTCTCTCAAAATGGACACAAAAAATACCACGGCATGTTGGGTGCCATTCCATTATAGCTTGCCAAGTTTCATGAATTTCAGACGAGTATTCGATTCACTAGAATTTAAAAACAAAGTATCTCAACGTTTTGCCGGCAATCAACAGTGCCCTGGTGTTTGAAATTCAAACCCATTTCTTGCATGGGACCAAAGCATGCCCCAAAGGACACAGATTTGATTTGTTAACCAATTTATATGCACTGGAGCTTGTGCATGTAGTTCAAATTTGAATTATGCACATGAAATGCCTAGAAACCCCAGTTAATGTATAAAAATGACCAAACGAACCCCGAAAAATTCCAAAAGTAAACACAACACTCCTGTTGTTCTATGTTGACACTAGAAAATTTTTGAAAGCAATAAGGGGCAACGGATACCGTTTCGTCCCCAAAGGTGGCATGTTCCCTACTGAAACCATCACGCTTGTTGTGAGAAGCTAAGGTTTGTGAGAAGCATCTACCCGAACCTGCCCCAAATGGGACAACAAAATTACCAAGGCATGTCGATGCTGCTCCATGATAGCATGCCAAGTTTCATGAATTTCAGACGAGTTTTGGATTTACTAGAATTTAAAAGCCATGTATCTCAATGTTTGCAGCCGAGTGATGGTGGCAGGGTGTTTGAAATTCATTCCCATTTCTTGCATGGGACCTAAGCATGCAACCAAGGACACATATTTGATTTTTCAACCAGTTTATATGCAATGGAGGATGTGCATGTAGTTCAAATTTGAATTACGCACATAAAATGCCTGAAAACCCCAGTTAATGTATAAAAATGTCCAAACGAACCCCGAAAAATTCCAAAATTGAACACAACACTCTTGTTCTATGTTGACACTCGAAAAAATTTGAAAGCCATAAGAGGCAACGGATATCGTATCGTCCCCAAAGGTGGCACGTTCCCTACCAAAACCATCATGCTTGTTGTGAGAAGCTCTGGTTTGTGAGAAGCTTGTACCCTAACCTGCCCCAAATGGGACAAAAAAATTACCACGGCATGTTGATGCCACTCCATGATAGCATGCCAAGTTTCATGAATTTCAGACGAGTTTTGGATTTACTAGAATTTCAAAACCAGGTATCGCAATGTTTGCGGACGAGTGACGGTGGCAAGGTGTTTGAAATTCATTCCCATTTCTTGCGTGGGACGTAATCATGCAACCAAGGACACATATTTGATTTTTCAACCAATTTATATGCACTGGAGAATGTGCATGTAGTTCAAATTTAAATTATGCACATAAAATGCCTAGGAAACCCAGTTAATGTATAAAAATGTCCAAACGAACCCTGAAATTTTCCAAAATTTAACACAACACTCATGTTGTTCAATGTTGACACTCGAATTTTTTTGAAAGCAATCAGAGGCAACGGATATTGTTTCATTCCCTAACGAAAGCATCACGCTTGTTGTGAGAAGCTCTGGTTTGTGAGAAGCTTATACCCAAACCTGCCCAAAATGGGACAAAAAATTTACTCTGGCATGTTGATGCTGCTCCATGATAGCGTGCCAAGTTTCATGAATTTCAGACGAGAATCTAAAAGACATGTATCTCAATGTTTGCGGCCGAGTGACGGTGGCAGGGTGTTTGAAATTCATTCCCATTTCTTGCATGGGACCTAAGCATGCACCGAAGGACATAGATTTGATTTTTCAACCAATTTATATGCACTGGAGCATGTGCATGTAGTTCGAATTTGAATTGTGCACATAAATGCATTGAAAATTCACTTAATGCATAAAATGTCGAAACGAACCCCAAAAAATCACGAAAAAAACACAGCACTCCTGTTGTTCTATGTTGACACGAGAAATTTTTTGGAAGCAATAATAGGCAACAGATATCGTTTCGTCCCCAAAGGTGGGGCCTTCCCTGTCGAAACCATCATGCTTGTTGTGAGAAGCTCTGGTTTGTGAGAAGCTTATACCCAAACCTGCCCCAAATGGGCCAAAAAAATTATCACGGCATGTTGATGCTGCTCCATGATAGCATGCCAAGTTTCATGAATTTCAGACGAGTTTTGGATTTACTAGAATTTAAAAGACAAGTATCTCAATGTTTGCGGCCGAGTGACGGTGGCTGGGTGTTTGACATTCATTCCCATTTCTTGCATGGGACCTAAGCATGCAATCAAGGACACAGATTTGATTTTTCAACCAGTTTATAGGCACTTGAGCATTGTGCATGTAGTTCAAATTTGAATTATGCACTTGATATGCCTACAAAACCAAGTTAATGTATAAAAACGTCCAAACGAACCCTGAATAATTCCAATTTTTTTGACGACACGCCTATAGTTGCATGTTAAATATAGATAAAAGTTCTAGCAATTCAAACACCATCCTTTGCAGCTGTGACCCCATTACGTAATTCAAATCAAGACGAAAAATCAAGTAGATCGCACACAGTTTATTATCACCAACCGTGTGAGATGCACACAAAATATCTTGGAGCACCGTCAGCATATCGTATGCCTATGGCTTACGCGAGAAGGTGCGTCGGCTACAGTCCACAGACGGCGTGTCAAGCACACTAGCTCACTCCACAAATATCATCTCACTGGTCAATCGTCGCTGGTGAAATATGGGGACGTGGACCCGCGTCATGAGGGCAACTTCGGCGGCCCACTCCGGCGAGAGCGCGGCCGCAGCCGCAGGCGCGTGCTAACAAGCTTCGTGATGGCGACCGCAATCTGCGTCCGGGCGGCCAAGGCAGCCCAAACGGCCACTATTGCTTCTCAATCGGCGGCAACAGCATCTTCCTCGAGGTTAGCAAATGGCGGGAGCAGCACAACAGCTGTCCGTTCCGCAGCGGCGGCCTTGGCCCTAATGGAGGCAGCCCACCACTATGTCGAGGCCGTCCACGCCCAGCTCATGGCGCTCACCGCACAAATCGAAGGAATCTTCTCCGACAATGGTCAGCAACCCACGGCCGAAGAGTTGGCAATAGTCGAGAGAGTTCGAGTAGCCATCCGTTCCTGCGTGGCATACCTTGCCACGACAGAGCCTGCTAAAGCCTAGATCGCGGCCGCCCACGCCTTGCTCGTGGTGGCCTATTCTAAAGATATGGCGGACGCGGATGGCAAGATGCTTGCCGAGTATGGTGCGATTGATGCCATGGAGCCCCTTCCCCAGCGGACCGTCGGGCGCGAGCTGGACATGGAGGCGGTGGCGGAGATAGACGAGCACCGGGCATAGTAGTACTCTTTTTTTGGTTTAATTAAGAGCGCTGGTCTTTAATTAGTTACAGTAATGTTTAGGTCAGCTAGCTCTGTTTAATTGCTGAACTTGCTCGATTAAGAAGTGTGGGTGTGTTGTAGTCTCCTTTGTGTACCCAAATTATGCAATTACGTGGATGACCACTGTAACCATGGGAATTCGAACCAAAATTTTTTACGTTCAAACTCATCACACACGGGTTAAGCTACCTGAATCGTTTGTGATGTTCACATATTGTACACGGTTCTGAATAAGGGACCGTGTCTGATGACACTTTGTGCACCAGTTTTTTGGCTGAACGATTCCAAATTTTTGGATTCCGCGGAAATATCTACCTCCCCGCCCCCTCCCCCTTACCAAAAGCCAAATTTCCCCCCTTTCCACCTTCCTTTCCAAGTTGAAACCTTCACTCCTTGCTTGTAGAACCGCCTAATCGCTGGCGACCTTCCTTCACGCTGCTCAGCCTCGCCTATCCAGGCAGGTAATCCACACCTGACCCCCATCCTCCTCCTTCCACATCCCACATGCCCCAACAGCCGGCGTGAGCGCGACACCATCCACCCAAATCACCGACCCCTCCACCAAATAAGCGCCGGCCTAAGCCATGGTGCACACAGTATAGCCAGGATCTCAAGGAGCATTTGGCAGTGGAGAAGCAAATCGCGGCCGCATGCATGGATGAGGTCGCGATGGCTGCCATTCGTGCTGAACCCCAGATCTTGGAGGAGCACCTCGCCATCGAGGCCATCGTTGACGCCTCGTGCACCGACGCCGCGACGCGGTTGGTTGCTTTAAAAGACAGTTTGTGGCGTTTTCTCGAGTCCATCGTTTGCTAGCTACTGCCTTTCCTTAACAAATTCTAGTGAATTGTGCTATCTACTTTTACCATGCAATCTTCTGCTATAGTGTATTTGTTCTATATGTCGTGCAATGTGGTGTTCAGTTAACTTCTTGGTTCATTTCTGCAAATGTGATGTTCAATTATTCAGGGTGCAATATTTCCAAGTTGTTAAGCATGCTTGGTTTGGTTAACCGTATGATCTTCTATTACGAGTATGTTATATTGTGCAATGTGGTACTCAGTTAGTGTTTGGTTCATTTGTTGTGGTGTTTAGTTAACTGCTTGGTTCAATTCTGTAATGCGATGTTCTATTGTTGTGGCTGCATCCTGTTAGTGTATACCATGTGAGAAATAAATCGAATTTGGCTGTACTAAATACATGAGAAACAAATACGATTGCTATATTTCCAAGTCGTTAAGCATGATTGGTTTGGTTAACTGTCTGATCTTCTATTAGGAGTATGTTATATTGTGCAATGTGGTGCTCAGTTAATGTTTGGTTCATTTGTTGTGGTGTTTAGCTAAATGCTTGGTTCAATTCTACACTGTGATGTCCAATTGTCGTGGGTAGAATTTTGTATTGTTGTGCATGTGAGGAATAAATCGAATTTGGCTGCACTTAATACATGAGAAACATATACAAGTGCTATATTTCCTAGTTCTTAATCATGCTTGGTTTGGATAAATGGGTTTTCCATGTGGCTTGAATTAATATGATGAATCTGCAATGTGCTTATTTTTCATCAACATATTTTACTGATAGCATGCGAACCCTTACTTAAACTGATGACTAACTAGCTTATATGTGTTGCAGGGAAACAATGGGAAGCACTGAGGTTTACAATCGAGGTTAGCACGTGCATGGTCCGTTGTCTAATAGCACAATATTGTGCAATTGCATGAACCATTCTAATATTTAGGTTTTTAGCAATTTGGTCTTGCACATGTAGGTCCTGCTATCAGAGGTTTCGACCCACTATTCGACCCTTTTTGCATATGGGGAAATGAGTTGTCCATGGATATCAGTCAAGTCAAGAAACTCAGAAAGATTGTTAGGATAAAGAAATTAGTGACAAAAACAACAAAATCTTTATGCGCACAATGAAGAAGACATCAGTTCACTCTGAGATGGTCTTGATCGTTAAACCTTGCCTTTTTATTCCTTTGCCCCATTTCCCATATAGAAAGATATTTATGCACATCCTTGTTTTCAGGCCTTTCAAAGCAGTTCATCGATGATTACCTCTCAAACCACCTGTATGGTCGAGAGCGAGGAAGTTATACATACAACACCCACGGTTCAATATTGAAGTGTTCTGAAGAGGACGAAGGATGGACGGTCAATCATCCGCAGCACCGGCCTAAAGTTAAAAGACATTCAACATCAATGAAGGCTCAATATTAGCTTCTACCTTGACAGATTTTCCAAATGAGCTACATCTGTCTATGTACCGTCTATGATGCTAATCTCAAAAGGTTATAGATGTTGCATGTGACACTTGGTCCTGGTGTAGTTGTGTAATGGGGTAGCTGAGTGCTGAAGCTATATGATGTTGTACTCTAATGTATTTCAATTATGAAAATGAAATATATTGTGTGCTTAATGTGAAATGTCAATTAGATTAATAAATGGATTATGAATAATCAGATAATTAGGCTGCTAATTGGGTTTTTCTATTGCAAATGGTTATTGAGAAAACACCATGTGTGATGCATTCAATAACGCACACAGTTTCTATGAGTAAACTATGTTAGATAAATGAACAATCACACACGACATCCTCTTGAAAACTGTTTGCTTTAGGCCACCTGTCACAAACGTTTACAACATAAAAATTGTGTGTGATGGGCATCCCTTGACACACAGTTTCTTCTAGGCACCGTGTGTGATGAATTCAATAACGCAAACGACAAAATTGTTAATACCGTGTGCAATGGAAACACTGTCACAAAGGATTTAACCGGGAAAATTGTCGGGGAGGAGCTGGTCGTGTCCCACGAACACCTACGGGACCTGGGTCCCTTGTGGTTCGGAGGGGGCGGAGATTGCACAAAGAGCGGATCAAGGCGATACACACGAGCGGATTTACCCAGCTTCGGAGCTCTCCGGAGAGATAATACTCCTACTGCTGCTTTGTGGATTATCTTGTGTTCTTGCTAGGGAGCAATGGGAGCTACAAAACCTAGCCTGAGTGTGGTCTCGTATGAGTAGAATGAACTAAGCCGGAGCTGGACCGAACCCTTTCTACGTTGCACTTGGGCCTCCTTTTATAGGCATAAGGGGTCACCACATGTGTCAAGTAGACAAGGGTAAAATAGTAAAACATAGGTTGGTACACCGCTCATGCGATGTACAGTAATCTATACCTAACTCGGCGGCAAGGGACAAGAGTCATCAATGCCCGTCTCGATCGCCCGAACAGGTAACAGGGACCGTCAAGTGCGCCTCCGTTTGCCACGATGGTAGCCTGTCGGCGCCGCTTATCGCTGCTCCCGGCTGGCTGCACAGCCCGTCGACACGCGTGCTTGGGAGAGCCCGTGGTGACACGTTGGCGGAGTGAGCTGGAGCGAGATGAAGAGAGGTTGCCCGCCCGACAAGCGCCTTGCCGCGGTAGGAACCTTGTCGCGCTCGGGGGCTCGGCGCCCACCAAGCCTTCCCGGCAAGATCCTCTTGCCGGGGCCTTGTTTCCTTCGCGCCCTGAGTGGCCTTCCCGGCAAGCTCCTCTTGCCGGGGTCTTGATTACATTGTTCTTGAATGGCTCGACGGCAAGCCCCTCTTGCCGGAGTCTTGTTTTCTGAAGGGCCGCGGAGGGTCTTGGCAGACGCCCGGCAAGGCTTGCCACGGGGACGCTGCAACTGCCCGTGCACAGGTTCGGGGTACTAAGGTACCCCTACTTTAGTACACCGACAGGAGCCCCCGGGTTTGGGCCATACACGGTGCCGAGCGCTGTTGGGCCAGGCCCAAAATAGGGCACGGGCAAGCGCGGCCTGGGTCCAAACCAAATCCGTAACAGCACGCGTCAATTGCGGCGTCATGGGGGGAGGTAGGTGGCGTGCGAGGTCGCCTCATCCGTCGCCTCGGTTCTGCATCCCTGCCACGTGGTTCCCATGCTCTTGGGGTCGCGGACGGTGGAAGTGGGAAACTGGGCCGTTGCAAGCAGAGGCACCAGGTCGGCCCCGATTCCCTGCTCTTCCTATGCCTTGATTCGTTGAGCGGGGCGGCCGAGCCCCCACCTTGCTTCTTTTAAGAAGAGCGGAAGGGGAGCGCAGAAGCCCGCACTCTTCCATCTCTTCCTTTCCTCAGCTTCTGCTCCCCTTTCTCTCATTCGTCATGGAGAAAGGGAACCTTGGTTCTTCATCGGTGGCGGCGAGGGTCGCCGCTAACAGCGCTCCCCTCCCAACCCCACGCCCGGGGTGGCAGAGCCGGCCACAAGAGGAAGAGGGAGGGGCCGAGGTCGCGGACGAGGTCGAGGCGCTCGGGGAAGAAGCGGACGGGGCGGCGCGCCGTCTCCACCTCCGCCGGCGGTTCCCCTCCCTGCGGCGGTCCATACGGGGGACGGCCCTTGCGAGTTCTTCGTCAGGCTGCGCCGGGCGCCTCGTCGTCGCCTGCGACTTCCAGCTCCGTTCGCGAGTGCGATGGAGTCGGATCCGCCCGAGACACTGAGACTGCACATGAGGGGCTGTGGAATCAGCGGCATGCGAGTCCGTGTTGTATTCCCAGCCCCTAATGTGATGTATCTTGATCGTGGGTGGAAGACGTTCACTCGCATCCACAGCCGAGGCGGGGTTTACCCTCCATTTTAAGTTAATGGAGGTGATCTCCTCTCCGTCAAGGTCTTGGTGATCTCGGCACTTTCGGGCGAAGTGCTGCGTGGATAGCTCCTCCGACAGCGAAGATTCCCCTCGGCGAGGGTGACGAGGAGGAGAGCGACAGCGACGAGCGAGGGTAGCGGGCCCGATTAGTTGTCGGGCGCCGCTTCGTCGTCACCGGCGACCCCATCATCCGCGTCGCGGCTCCTTGAACTCCCGGGTGCGTCTCCTTGGGCGGCGGGCGTGGGAGGCTGCTGAAGGGGAAGAGGGATGGCGACAAGGCCGCCAAGTCGGAGTACGAGGGCGTAGTGTCCTCGACAGCGTGCTGACGTCCTGCCGCTCCGTCTTCGAGCCCCGCTTCCGGCGCCGCCGTCTTCGTTAAGCCCTCGGAGAGCCCCCGGGATGTTCCCTTGGTGCCTTCTGGCACCTGTAGCTCGCCTAGGCGCTCCTTTTGCCCTTCTCGCCTCCTTGACCTACCTCCTGAAGAGAGGGACAGGAAAAGGATTACGGGCATCTTATCTTTTTAATTTGTAAGCCTTCGGGCCTTATCCGCATTTAAAACTTGTAATCCTCTCTTTCATGTTTTTCATTCTCCACGGACTGTATCCGAGTAGGATGTTTTTAATGAAAAGGATGCTTGAAAAGGACGAAAGGCTTATCGATATCGCAGCCCGGCAACTCGGCTTGCCGCAGCCCCGACAACTCTGGTTTCTTTGGGGCTTGGGTGCCGCGCCTTTCTTCTCCTCTTATTGTTATTTCAGTTAAAGAACAATTTAGCAAGTGCCGCAATAAGTTATTTTTGTAATATAACTTTGTTACGGGAAATATTTGCTATGTTACTTCCTTTACTCGACTCTTGGCTTTGTATGTTACTGCCCTCGCTTTTCGGAAACTTGGCGGTGCAGCACCCTGCCATGGCGCCGAGTCTTGAACTTCAGCAGCTTCTTTGGCGGGTCGCTACCGACAAGCAACCTTGTCGCGGACTAGCCGCAGCTCACTTAAGTTGTTGAGAGGACTCGAAACAAAGTAAGGGCGCGACCAATCACGATTTGGTTCCTTCGCGCACGGGTTTTCCATACAAAAGTGCGGTCGTTCGAGGAATATAACTTAAAAATTTAAAACTGGTCGCTTAAACTTAGCAACTTAGCTTTTATGTTGTCCGTTTTCCGGCAAGGCGACAGTTCCTCGAGCGACGCTTGGCGGCCCACACCATTATCTTCTCCTTCCCCGGTGAACTTGTGGGTGGATGAACCTTCTTCTTGTTTGAGAAGAAAGAAGAGAAAATAAAGTTATGGAGCCTAGAGGCTCGTCATCGCTTACCGGGTGCGGATGCTGCACAAAATGTTAGTAAACACATGCGTATATGATTATGAGAGCATGTATTGACAAAATGTGCACAACACATAGGCTTTACTGATGCACGGGGTCTGCGCCCGGCTTTGTACAAAGGATTATATGCAACAGCGGCAAGACTTGTACAAAAGGGTGGCTGTCGGAACGGGTTCCGGCAACTGCGCCTCGTGGGTAAAACTTGCGAAGATGCTCTATATTCCAGGAATTGCTCACCGGAAGGCCATCTTCGGTCTCAAGGCGGACAGCGCCGGGCCTAGTGACTCGTTTTACCCGATAAGGGCCTTCCCACTACAGCGTCAACTTGTTGGAATTCTTGGAGGATTGAACGCGCCGAAGAACAAGGTCGCCTTCCTCGAAGCTTCTGGCATTAACTTTGCGGCTATGGTAGCGGCGCAAAGCTTGCTGTAACGAGCAGCTCATACAAAGCAGCTCGAAGACGATCTTCCTCGAGGAGCAGCGTCATCTTGTCGCAGCTGCTCTTGCTCAAGCTCATCATAGCGAGCACTCGAGGTGACCCGTACACGAGTTCCGTGGGGAGAACTGCCTCTGCTCCGAAGACTAGAGCGAAGGTGTCGGCGGTGGCTCGATTTGGCGTCGTCTGATCGACCAAGAACCACCGGCAGCTCCTCGATCCAGTTCCTTCCGCGCTTGCGCAGCCTGCCGAAAGTTCTGGTCTTGAGTCCCGCAGCACTTCAGCGTTTGCTCTCTCGCTTGACCGTTGCTTCTTGGATGAGCAACGAAGCAAAGCAGATCTTGGCGCCAAGATCTTGGGCGTCTTGCATGAAGGTGCGGCTCGTGAACTGTGTGCCGTTGTCGGTAATGATTCTGTTAGGAATCCCAAAGCGGCAAACAATTGACTGAAGAACTTGATCGCTGACCGTCTTGTCACCTTCCTCACTGGTTCCACTTCGGCCACTTTGTGAACTTGTCGATTACGACGTACAAGTACTCAAAGCCCCGACAGCTTCGGGGAAGGGGCCGAGATGTCGAGCCCCGGACCAAAACGCCGGGATAAAGGGATTGTCCGGAGAGCTTGAGCTGGTTGGTGTATCTGTTTGGAATGGGCCTTGCGCTTCACACTTGGTTACTTGTGCGGTTGCATCTGGAGGGCTTCGGCGGAAGAAACCTTGCGGAAAGCCTTGCGGCAAGTGCTCTTCGCCGATGTGGTGACCACATATGCCTCCATGTATCTCTGCCAACAGCTTCGTCCATCTTCGGCAAATACACTTCAATTTCACACCGTTGAGCCTTCTTACACAAGATGTTGTCAACAAACTGGTACATACTTGACTGTCGGGCTACTTTTTCCGCTTCTTCTTGCTCTTGGGAAGTTCTCTGTCTGAAGGAAATGGGCGATTCTTTGTGCCCATCTTGGAGCTTGTGGCTCGACAACAAGGACTAAAGGCTCTTCTATCACTTGTGGGAACATCAGATTCTCTGGCAGGACACTGTGGGTCCGCGGAGCTTGATGATCCCGGCAAGTTTGCCGGAGCAAAACTTGTTGGGAGCGTTTGCTTCAACGATACAAACTGCATGGTTTGTCGGAGAAGACTGCTCCTCAGTGATATTTGTGTTGATTTTAGGGACCTTCTTGGCGGCGGCTTCAGAGAGCTCTGCCGGAAAGTAGTCGCCGGAAACCAATTTTCTCTTCTTAATTTGTCCTGTTGATGGTGTTACGGTTGGCTGAGTCAGCTTGAGCACAAAAATTCCTGGTTCCACAGGTAATTTAAGTGCGGCACATTTGGAGAGGCCATCAGCTATATCATTCTGTGCTCTTGGAACGTGTTCCATTTGCAGGCCTTCAAAGCGCTCTTCCAGCTTCCTCACTTCATCGACGTAGGCTTCCATCAACGGACTCTGATAATCTTTATTTACTTGGCGGACGACAAGTTGCGAGTCCCCCCTGACAATGAGCTTCTTGATCCCAAGGTCCACCGCAATCCTGAGACCGGCAAGCAAGCCTTCATACTCTGCAGTATTATTTGTTGCTTGTTCCTTGGGAAAGTGCATCTGGACTATGTACTTGAGGTGCTCTCCGGTGGGTGCGATAAGCAGCACGCCGGCACCGGCGCCTTGCAGCGAGAAGGCACCATCGAAGTACATCAGCCACTCTTTATTTGCCTCCTTGACGGGGATGCTTGTCTCTGGAATTTCTTCATCTTGCGTCGGCGTCCATTCTGCTATGAATTCCGCCAATGCTCTGCTCTGGATGGTTGAAGTGCTTTCAAACTTGAGACCAAAGCTTGACAGTTCCAGTGCCCACTCGACAATCCTGCCTGTTGCTTCTGGATTTTGCAAAATCCTCTTCAGCGGAAAGCGAGTGACAACTGTTATCTCATGTGCTTGGAAGTAATGGCGCAGCTTTCTCGAGGCCATGAGGAGGCCGAAAAGCAGCTTCTGCACACCAGAGAACCTTGACCTAGCCCCCTGCAGAAGGGAACTGACAAAGTAGACTGGGCGCTGCACCATCTTTTTCTGTGTCTTGTCGCAACCCTGCACTGATTCGTCCTTGTCGGGACCAGAGCTTGACGGTGAAGCCCCTTGCTTGTCGCTAGATGCAACTGCTTCGGTTGCCGGCTCATCATCCGCCTCCCTCTCCGCTACTAACGCAGCACTAACCACTTGATTGGTCGCTGCTATGTACAGCAGCAACTTCTCTTGTGGCCTAGGTGCGACAAGTATTGGAGCGGAGGACAGGTATCTCTTCAAGTCCTACAGCGCAGCCTCCGCTTCGGGAGTCCATTTCATTGGACCTGCCTTTTTCAAAATCTTGAAAAACGGCAGGGCGCGTTCAGCAGACTTGGAGATGAACCTGCTGAGAGCAGCCACACAACCGGCAAGTCTTCTGACATCCTTGATGCGCTTTGGTGCTTCGATCTATTCAATGGCCTTGATCTTGTCAGGATTGGCTTCAATTCCCCGCTGAGACACAAAGAACCCGAGAAGCTTGCGGAAGGGACTCCAAACACACACTTCTCGGGGTTGAGCTTGAGGTTGATCTTGCGCAGATTTGCAAATGTTTCATCAAATCCTGAACCAGAGTTGCTTTGTCCTTGCTCTTGACCACTATGTCATCCATGTATGCTTCTACATTTACGTGTATCGTGGTTCAAAGGCATCATGGACTACCCTTGCAAAGGTTGAACCGGCATTCTTCAAACCGAAAGGCATCCGTATGAAGCAGTACGTGCCACATGGTGTAATGAATGCGGTTTTCTCTTCATCCTCTTCTGCCATGAAGGTCTGATGATATCCTGAATATGCATCAAGAAATGAAAGCAGATCACATCCGGCCGTGGAGTCAACAATCTGGTCGATACGTGGCAAGGGAAATGGGTCTTTGGGACAAGCTTTGTTAACATCAGTGAAGTCAATACAAAGTCTCCATTTCGCATTAGCCTTGCGTACAACCACCGGATTGGCCAACCATGTGGGATGGAGGACTCCTCTGACAAGCCCTGCTGCTTCCAACTTCTTGATTTCTTCTGCTATGAACTCTTGGCGCCCAACGCTGTTTCCTAACTCTTTGCTTGACGGGCGGCGTGAGGACAGACAGCCGTGGTGCTCAATTACTTTCACAGGAACACGGGGATGTCGGATGGCTGCCATGCAAACACATCGACATTCGCCGCAGGAAAGCAACGAGCTCGCCTTCCTATTTAGGATCAAGCGTGGCACCGATGGTGAAGGTACCACCGGTCCGTCCTCCTTGGCGGGCACCTTCTTGGTCTTGGCGGAGCTACCATAGTCTTGTTGCACTTGCGGTGGAGCTCGATGGTGCGTCCTCGGCGGTAGCGCAACACTCAAGAGGTGCGCTTGCGGAGTGGGCAACAGAGCTCTTGCGGACCTGGTGGTCTTCTTCTTCCCCGGGAGCTTCAGCGGTAAGTGATTCGCTATCTGTCGCGGCTGCTGCATCGATAAATCTTGTCGGCGCAGATAAGTGCATCTTTCTTGTCGCCATGGACAGAAATAGCGCTTATCGGGTCGGGCATCTTGAGTAGGTTGTAAGCATGATGAGAGCGGCCATGAACTTGGCGAGTGCTGGGCGGCCAAGTATGCCATTGTAGGGCAATGGGAAATCGGCGACGTCAAACGTGACCCTCTCGGTTGAAGTTGAGCTCGCTGCCGAATGTTACCGCAGCGTGATCTTCCCTTTGGGCTTGCTCCTTCTGGGTTGATTCCTTGGAAAGTACCGGTTTCTTGAGCTCGCTGTCGAGGATTTGAAGTTTTGAAGCACCGCGAGGATATCAGGTTCAGGCCGGCCCCGCCGTCAACCAACATCTTTGTGACTTTGAGGTTGCGGATGGTTGGTGAGACCAACATCGGCAAGCACCCGACCGCAGTGATGCGATCTAGGTGGTCCTCAATGTCAAAGATGATGGGCGTGCTGGACCACTTCAGAGGTTTGCGCGACTCTATGGAGGGTTCTGCTGCATTCACCTCACACGTCCATTGCTTGAGTTGGCGGTGCGAGGTATGCAGAGAAGCACCACCGTCAACGCAAAGGACCTGTGTTGCCTTTTGAAACTCTTGCTCGTCTGCTTCATCGTCTTCCATGCCTTCGTCGTCTTCATCTTCGTCTTCTTCCTTGTCGCGACCGCAGGGAGGTCTGTCTCCTTGCCGCTGCTTGGCCTTGCCGCGCCGTCACCCCGACCGGGTCTTTTCTTACTTGCTGCACCTGCACCTTCTTGGGCTTTCTCCTTGTCCCGCCGCTCGTATTCAGCTCTCTGTAGCTCAACAAGCTGCTCGACTTTCTTGCAGCTCTGGAGATTGTGGCCCTTGGTGTGGTGGATTTTACAAGATCTTGCTTGTTGGAGCTGTCGGGCTTGTCGGCGCCGCCACAGCTTGGCGGTCGGCGTCAGCGGCAACCTCCTTGCCGGAGCCACCAGCCTTGGCTTTGTTGGCGGCACCATCCTTGCCGGACTGCTCGACAACTAGTACTTCTTGGTTTTCTTCCTCCTGTTGTTTCGCCGCGGCTCTTTCTTGCAGGCGATCTCCTCCTTGTCGACTCTGCTCCCACATTCTCTCCAGGAGTCTTCTTCCTTCTTCAGTAGCGCACACTTGTCGGCCAGGCGTAGAGCTCGCTGGCGTCTTTCACTTTGCACATCGCCATCTCCTCCCTCATCCTGCGGTTTCGTACATTCTGATGAAATGCACTGATCACCGCGGCAGGGTGGACGTCTGGGATGTTGTAATGCACACGGCTGAATCTCTGGATGAATTTGCACAGGGACTCTCCTTCCTTCTGGGCGAGTAGGTGAAGGTCACTTTCCTGGCCATGAGGCTTATGGCCGCTTGTGAAGGCGCCAACAAACTGGTGGCACAAGTCTGCCCAAGAAGAAATAGAGCCATCCAGCAAGTGCATGAGCCAAGATCTGACGTTTGGCTTGAGCACCAAGGGAAAGTAGTTGGCGAGGACCTTGTCGTCTCGTCCCCCCGCAGCTTGCACCGCGATGGTGTAGATGCTGAGGAACTCCGATGGGTGTGTCCTGCCATCATACTTCTCCGGCACATCTGGTTTGAAGTTTTTCTTGTCGGGCCACCGGACTTGCCGCAGCTCACGAGTGAGCAGGGCAACCCACACGTCTGACAAGTCGCTGGTTCCCCGGCGCATGCATATCAGCAGTGGGCCCGCGCGTTGGTCGGACTGACGACGCACTTCTCTTCGGCGCTCGATACGGGTTCGAGCGTCTTCTTCTTGTCGTTCTCGGAGAACTTGGCGCTGGTCGCGGCGAGCTCGCGGATCCGACGACGCTGTGGAGCCGCTGTCGAGGTGGATCCGGTGAGTCGGCGATCTTGGCCTTCGGGAAGGGGAGTGTACGGTGGGTGCACCCCCGCAAGTGTCATCACCATCAGCCCGCGCCTTGTCGCCTTGCCGCGGCTGCGAAGCACTTTCGGTTGCCGCGGGGCGTCGCCGTTAAGCGAAGCCGATAAGTCTCTGGTGTAGCCCTCCATTACGTCGACCTTATCGGCCGTTCGAGGTAATCTAGAATGGCGAGCTCTAGCCAAGGCTTCCGCTGGTGTGGTTGGCGGCAGCGGCGTGCGGGCGAAGAACGGGATGTGCTCGGACTCCTAACCAAGTTAGGGGAGCAGCATCCCGCCGACAAATACTCAGCTTCGTACCAGCATCTTTGGGGTGCATGCGGTCTCGAGGCCTCGGGATCCTCCAGCTTGGCCTTGATCCAGCGGCGTATGGTGCCGCGAGCATCATGGCGCTTTCGGTCCCGCGCCTCCTGCGAAGGGCGCGGTGCGGACTCGGACACCGGCGCTGTGCTGCCTTGTCCTTGGACCTGGTGGCATTGTGGGCTCTCTCGGCGATGCGGTTCCTCCGCCAGCGTTTCCCCACCACGACAGCTCCGGTGGTGGTGGGTTCGACAGCGACGGCTCTGCTGCTGCGAAGACTTCTTCTTGGCGCCATGTTGACGAAGATGTCGATGAAGTTGCTCGTGTGACTCCGGATCGGGTTCACACAGCCTCGGCGCCTACCGCGCGCCAAAGATGTCGGGACGAGCTGGTCGTGTCCCACGAACACCCACGGGACCTGGGTCCCTTGTGGTTTGGAGGCGGAGATTGCACAAAGAGCGGATCGAGGCGATACACACGAGCGGATTTACCCAGCCGGAGCTCTCCGGAGAGATAATACTCCTGCTGCTGCTTTGTGGATTATCTTGTGTTCTTGCTAGGGAGCAATGGGAGCTACAAAACCTAGCTTTGAGTGTGGTCTCGTATGAGTAGAATGAACTAAGCCGGAGCTGGACCGAACCCTTTCTCGTTGCACTTGGGCCTCCTTTTATAGGCATAAGGGGTCACCACATGTGTCAAGTAGACAAGGGTAAAATAGTAAAACATAGGTTGGTACACGCTCATGCGATGTACAGTAATCTATACCTAACTCGACGGCAAGGGACAAGAGTCATCAATGCCCGTCTCGATCGCCCGAAACGAGGTAACAGGACCGTCAAGTGCGCCTCCGTTTGCCACGATGGTAGCCTGTCGGCGCCGCTTATCGCTGCTCCCGCTGGCTGCACAGCCCGTCGACACGCGTGCTTGGGAGAGCCCGTGGTGACACGTTGGCGGGTGAGCTGGAGCGAGATGAAGAGAGGTTGCCCGCCCGGCAAGCGCCTTGCCGCGGCGAGGAACCTTGTCGCAGGGGCTCGGCGCCCATCAAGCCTTCCGGCAAGATCCTCTTGCGGGGCCTTATTTCTTCGCATACTGAGTGGCCTTCCGGCAAGCTCCTCTTGCGGGGTCTTGATTACTTTGTTCTTGAATGGCTCACCGGCAAGCTCCTCTTGCGGAGTCTTGTTTTCTGAAGGGCATGAGGGTCTTGGCGGGCGCCCGGCAAGGCTTGCCACGCAGGGGCCTGCGACTTCCGTGCATAGGTTCGGGGTACTAAGGTACCCCTACTTTAGTACACCGACAAAAATTGTGTGTGATGTACTTGCGAACAGAAACGTTTTCCTTCGAGCGACTATGTGGGATGTATATGCGAACGGAAACGTTTAGCGCTGGTTGACCATGTGGGATGTACTTACGACCGGAAATGATTTCGCCTGTATAATTGTATTTCTTTAGCACTATTGTACGTATTTATGTAATTGGGTGCTACTTGATGCTTTACGACCTCATTTTGTTGGCGTGTGTGCGGAGGGCATATCCTCGACAGTTTACGGGTGGTGTGGGAAGGACCCCCCCCTATCACCCACACTCACTTGGCGACGGTTCCAAAGGCCGTCGCGGAAAGGGGTTAAAACCGTTTATTTAGGAGCTTGTTGTACTAGTGTACCCATATTCAACTGGACATATGTGCCTAGATCTTTCCTCACCACATGATGCTTGCCAAAAGAGAAAACTAAAAAGGAATAGAGAGAATAGCTTTGACTCTTTGCATAAAAATAAATACTGAAAATTAAAAGACAGGCCCTTCGTAGAGGGAAGCAGAGGTTGTCATGCGCTTATTTGTTCGTATGCTCAACCCCTTAGTGCAAAAGAACGTCATGTTATATTACCCCTTATGATAGCAACCTTTATTATGCAGTCTATTGCTTTTATTGCTTTGCCATCACAAGTTCGTACAACGCTCAATTTTCTCTTATACTAAATGATCTAACACTTTTAGAAGCAATTTTTATTGCCTTATTGCACCGATGACAACTTACTTGAAGGATCTTGCTCAATCCTTAGGTAGGTATGGTGGACTCTTGAAGATAAGATTTGGGTTTAAGGGGTTTTGGATGCACAAGTAGTATCTCTACTTGGTGCGGAATTTTTGGCTAGCAAAGGTGGGGGGCAAAAACCACATGTCGAAGGATCTATGACAATATAACTTCTATGTGAATATGAACAAACATAAATCATTACGTTGTCTTCCTTGTCCAACGTCAACAATTTTGGCATATAATATTTTGATGGGGGCTCACAATCACAAAAGATTTCCAGGATAGTGTATTTGCATGTGAAAGTTCTCTTCCTTATATTAATTATTCGTGAATTGCTTGTATGACCAAAATTGTGATTGTCAAGCCTCAAAAGATTTCACTTTCTAAACCCAATGTGAAGCTGCCACTAGGCATGATATAATTTCAACTTCATGATATTAAATTCATTCAACAATTTACTCATAGGGTATAAGTGAAGCACAAGAGTAATTCCATAGAAAATAGCTTTGTTGATGGGAAGTGAATGCCGCTTACTTAGCCTCCTTGGCAACTATTTGAGGACTTTATTTTATTTAAAAACTTTCAGATCTAAGTATTTTATTAAAACAGCAAGTAAAACAAAAATAAAATGACATTCTAACAATAGCACAAGTCATGTGAAGAAGTAAAAACTTAGGCTCAACCGATACTAACCGATAATTGTTGAAGAAGAAAGGTGGGATGCCTACCGGGGCATCCCCAAGCTTAGATGCTTGAGACTTCTTGAATATTATATTGGGATGCCTTGGGCATCCCCAGATTGAGCTTTTGTGTCTCCTTAATTCCTCTCATATCACGGTTTTTCTAAATCTCAAAAGCTTCATCCACACAAAACTCAACAAGAACTCGTGAGATAAGTTAGTATAAACCAATGCAAAAGCCTTATCATTCTCAACTATAGCAAATCACTAAAATTATTATTCAACATTGCATACTAAATGCCTTTGCATATTTAATACTCCTATCCTCAAATAGAATTATTAAACAAGCAAACATATGCAAACAATGCAAACATAACAGCAATCTGCCAAAACAGTACAGTCTGTAAAGAATGCAAGAGTATGAATACTTATTCAACTCCAAACATTATGAACTTCTAGCACACTGTAGAAAATTTATCAGAGCTTATTATGCAAAAAAAATCAACATTTTATCACATTCTGACTTTCCTTGGAAATTTTTGCAACATCAATAAACTTTCTATTTTGAAACAGCAACATGTATACTTGCAGGATAAGCATGGCAAAGGCTATCAATGCCATTTTTATTGAAATAAAAGATGCAAAACATTATTCTAAATAACAGCAAGCAAATTCTTAACAAAATAAATTGACGCTCTAAGCAAAACACATGTCATGTGATGAATAAAAACATAGCTCCAAGTGAGGTTACCGATATTGTTGGAGACGAAAGAGGGGATGCCTTCCGGGGCATCCCCAAGCTTAGTTGCTTGGATCTTCCTCGAATATTACCTTGGGGTGCCGTGGTAATCCCCAAGCTTAGGGTCTTGTCACTCCTTATTCTCCTCATATCGACATCTCACCCAAAACTTGAAAACTTCAATCACACAAAACTTAACGGAACTTTGTGAGATAGGTTGGTGTGATAAAGAGCAAACCATTTCACTTTGGTACTATCAAAGACAATATTCATAATTTTTTACACACAATGCCTACTGTAGCATATCATTTCCACAATTTATATTGACCAATATAAGCCATATAAACTATAAAACAAGCAAACTATGTATTGAAAACAGAATCTGTCAAAAACAGACAGTCTGTAGATTTCTAGACTCAAACCATACTTCTGCTAATAACAAATTTATGAAAAAATTAGGACCACGTGAGCAATTTTTATATTAAACTTATGCAAAAATAATAAACTCAAAATCACACTTCGTTAAAAATGAGACTTAATTTCGTGAGCGCAAAAGTTTCTGTTTTTCAGCCGGGTCAAATCAACTATCACCCAACATGATCCCAAAGGCTTTACTTGGCACTTTATTGAAACAAAAGCAATAGAACATGATCAATACAGTAGCATAATCATGTGAACACCAAAAAAAAGTCGGTAAAAGTGTTGAGTTGTCTCCCAACAAGTGCTTTTTAATGCCTTTTAAGCTAGGCATGATGATTTCAACGATGCTCGCATAAAAGATAAGAATTGAAACATAAAGAGAGCATCATGAGTCATAAGTTCCTCTCTCGTAATAATTTTCAGTAGCATAATGAATAGGTTAATCAATATAACCATTACATAAAGCATTCTTTTCATGATCCACAAGCATAGAAAATTTATTACTCTCCACATAGGCAATTTTATTCTCATTCATAATAGTGGGAGTATCATAGGAAACTCGAATACTATAAATTGTTCCCACATTAAAAGAGTAATGTTCAGTAAAAGGATATTAAAATTATGACAATAATTATCACTTCTTTTTATAACATAAGTATCATCACAATAATCATCATAAGTAGCAACTTTGTTCTCATCATAGATAGGAGGCATGCAACCATCATAGCAAGTTTAATCATTCAAAATAGGGGGACTAAAAAGATCATCTTCATTAACATAGCATCCCCAAGCTAGGGACAAACATTAATTGCAGCAAATAAATTCTCAAACATGTCATTCTCATCAAACATAACATCCCCAAGCTTGTGGCTTGGCATATCATAAGCATAATCGCTCTCATCATTAATAGTATGAATAGCACCAACGGTATAACAATTGCTATCATCATAATTTCCCAAGTTGGTGCCAAAAAGATTTCAAAGATTATAAGAAGTATTGTTATCTTCCCAATCATAATGATCACAACAAGCAATAGGCATAACAAAATCATCATCAGGTGCATCATCTTCCACAATTATTTTTGATTCATTTTCATGAGGCACAACAATAATAGGAGCAACATTATTTGGGAGAGATACCTTTTTACCTCTATTATTTCTTCTTTTATTCTTCTTCTTCACCACATCATGTGTGGGTTTAATTAATCTTTTCAAGCTTCTTATTGATGAGATTGGTTGGATAGGAAGCTCCTCCTCGTTACCTGATTCATCATAATAAACACTAGGAGGGTATTGGGAAATATTTTCCCTTTCATTAGTAATCTATTCATATTATATTTGTTTTCTTGACTTTAGATAGTTGGCAATATAAGGATTCTCAATGCAATTTACCGCACAAAACATATAAATTTCCTCTAGATCAAAATCAAGAAATCTCTCGAGATTAAATTTTGGAATGCCCATAGTTATACGTTTCATTTCTTCATACCCCAAAAGAAGACTAGCTCTTTATGATGCTCAAGGGTAATCAAGTTATCACAATTTTTGGACATGATTTGATCATGAAAGAATTTGCATTGGAGATTTAAATGACCACGTTCATTGCAAAGTTCACAAGCATGGCCAAACAAATTAAATCTTTCAACACAATCATCTAGCCTCTCTTGCAACCTTTTCGTTTCTAAACATTTATGTTTATTACAAAATCTATATTCCCTTTTTGGTGTGCAATTGCACTCCCAATTCACTTTGCAAAAGGTGACATGCTTATAAGAAACACTTTTATCATGACTACTACAATAATCATTAGCATTTTGGATATTCAAAGAATTCACACTAACAACATTGCAATCATGCTCATCATTCAAATATTTTGTGCCAAACATTTTATTGACTTCTTCTTCTAACAATTGAACACAATTTTCCGAACCATCATTTTGAAGAAAGATATTATAAAGATGATCAATAATATGATGCAACCTAAATTCCATTTTTTATATTTTTCTTATGTAAACCAAACTAATGATAAACAAGAAACTAAAAGATTCAATTGCAAGATCTAAAGATATACCTTCAAGCACTCACCTCCCGAGCAACGGTGCCAGAAAAGAGCTTGATGTCTACTATGCAACTTTATTCTTGTAGACACGTGTTGGGCCTACAAGCGCGGAGTTTTGTAGGACAGTAGCAATTTTACCTCAAGTGGATGACCTAAGGTTTATCAATCTGTGAGAGGTGTAGGATGAAGATGGCCTCTCCCAAAGTACCTTGCAACCAAATACAAGAAATCTCTTGTGTCCCCAACACACCCAATACAATGGCAAATTGTATAGGCGCACTAGTTCGGGGAAGAGACGGTGATAAAAGTGTAATATGGATGGTAGAAATATGTTTCTATAATCTGAATAAATAAAAACAGCAAGGTAGTAAATAGTAAATGGGCACAAAAACGGTATTGCAATGCTTGAAAATGAGGCCTAGGGTCCGTACTTCTGCTAGTGCAACCTCCCAACAATGCTAACATAGTTGGATCATATGATTATCCCTCAAAGTGCAATAAAGAATCACTCCCGAGTTCCTATTAGCGGAGAACAAAATATAGAAATTGTTTGTAGGGTACGAAACCACCTCAAAGCTATTCTTTCTGATCGATCTATCCTAGAGTTTGTACTAAAATAACGCAAGCTATTCCTTCCGATCGATCTAATCGAGAGTTCGTACTAAAATATCACCAAAGCAAATTCATATTCATAATACTAAATCCACACAAAGAACTACAAAGAGAAACCAAAGTTTCTATCGGAGAAAAGATAATAAAAACGTGCATCAACCCCTATGCATAGATTACCCCAATATCACCTCGGGAATCCGCAAGTTGAGTGCCATAACATACATCAAGTGTATCAGTACGATATCCCATTGTCACCTCAAGTATTCATACCGCAAAACCTACATCATGTGTTCTCATATCTGAATATTCAAGCCAACAAGACAAAACTTCAAAGGGTGAAGATTCAGTTCATCACAACAAGAGTATAGAGGGGAGAAACATCATATGATCCATCTATATTAACAAAGCCCATGATATAGATCATGGGAGAGAGAGACTAAACACATAGATACTGGTACAAAGTCATCAATGTCTCATCTCACACCGGCGATGCATCGGCCCGCGCGGCTGCGGATTTGTTAAAATTATGCGTACTTAGGCTTTGTTTTTTATCCCGGTCTTTTGGTAGAGCAATGTTTAGGTCAACCGGCTCTGTTTAATTACTAAAATTGCTCGATTCAGTAAGTGTGGTGTGTGTGTTGTACGCTCTTTTGTGTGCCCAAATTAGCAAGCGGTGTTAAATTATGCAATGACGTACCCGGGAAAATTTCCACCAAAATTTGAATTGTCAAACTCATCCCATGGGTGTAAAGCATAAGAATCATTTGCGATGCACACAATCGTTCAAAGTGAATGGTGTCCAGCAGCACCACACGCAAAGTTTCCCTCCACATTTCGAAATTTTTGGCCTACCGCCGAAATATCCTCCTTCCTTCCTTCCTAAGCTATAGCCGCTTCCTTGCTTGCTTACTCGCTCTCATTATCTCGCATCCTACTGCCGGGGTCGCCATGGTCTTCTTCAATGACCTCTCCGGCGGTTCCTCCTTCGATGACAACTCCTTCACCACCCGGGTATGCCTCTCTCCTATCTCTCGGGCTATGACTTAGAATGAAGGATTTTAACCCGGTGGTTGATTTGAGTCATTTCTTCCTCTTGTAGCTCCCTAGGACCATCAGTTGCAACGAGTTGAGCGGTGTGCCAGAAGATTTGTCTGCTCGTTGTCACCATCAATCTCCATGCGTGAAGCTAGTTGCGTTTGAATCTATGCATAGTGGGAGGAAGTTTGTGGCATGTCTAGAGAAGGTTAGACACTCTTTCGTTGTTACAAATCATTTGTTAGATTTGATTCAGATACTGTCATGGTCCCAACCCATTCATACCACACCTTCAACCAAACGCATCCTAAGACAGTGTCACAGTTTGTACCTAGTATCTAAAAATGTTGCCATCTCATCAGCGGTGCCATTAGAAAATTATTTGGCACTGCTTCAGCAGTTTGTGCAGCCAACTTTAGTCCACACATCCTAGCAGCCAAGCAGTAAAATACTAAATCTTTATGGCACGAAGGAACTGGGCATCAGAGCAACTAGGTGCTCCGGAGTCCAGGTCCCTGATTTTTTTCCTCTGCATCGGTTCGCCAGTGCAGGGCACCGGTGCGAGATGTAGCAGCAGTTGTCTTTACACCAGTTTTGGCATACATAGTGGATGGCCTTAGTGCTATTGGTTCTATGTTACTAAATTTGTGCATGTGCACACCTGTTAGTATCAATTTGCTGTCATCCAAACACTGTTGTTATGTTGTTGCAGTTATATTTACCTTCCTGATAAAATGTTCAATTTGTTATTTATAGTACATGAGTAAGAACTTGTAGCGTTGTTGTAGTTAATTATAGCTTCTGATGTTTCAGAATTTTGTTGTTTTCTCAGTAGCAATTAATTCCTTTGCACATTGATCTTTTTCAGAAGATATGTCATAATTAACCTGTTTCTTCAGTTTTTCAAAATAAGTATTGGTGATTTCTATGTTGCTATAAACTCATTTCCCCTACAATTGTTACTAATCTTGGAGTGGGTTGATCAAGAGTGGCCACGGTATTTGAAGATGTGCCTAGCAAAGCTCTGGAGCATGTATGAGGAAGAGAACGGAGGTAGGCTTAGAGAAAGTGTTGTCAACGCTTAAGAATATTTGAAGATGCGGGATAGAAAGAGGAAGGTGGAGAATGAGCTCAGATTTTTTAAATCGGACTTTGTTAAGATGGTGTTGGCGAAGGAGGAGGCACTTTCCTAGTTGGCCAGTGCAAAAACAGGTTCATACTGAACTAAAAGCATAGGTGGATAAGACGTGTCTGGATGATCTCGATTAGGGAAATGTATATATTGTTCTAATATTGTTCTTATGAAGTTGAACTAGCTATATGTTGTATTTTGATGCTTTCAGGTAGCTCTCGTACTGTGATGTTAAAATTTATTTATGTGCCTGATATGAAATTGGCAAACAGCTGCTCGATATGAAATGTAAATTTGCGTAATACTGGAATTATTAATTGTAAACTAATAAACCTGCTAAATGGGCCATGGAACTTTGCAAACGGTTCTAGCAGTAAAAGCGCTTGTGATGGATAGCCCAATGCCACACAGTTTTCTTCATCAAATCGTGTGTGATGTAGTTGATAAAAGCAAACGGTTAACCAATGCAGAGCGTGTGTGATAGTTACACCTTTCACACACGAGCCTATACATAAAACTGTGTGGGATGTACATACGAACGGAAACGTTTTCCCTGGATTTGGCTGTGTGGGATGTACATACGAACAGAAATGTTTTCCCAGGATTGACTATCTGGGATGTACATAAGAACGGAAACGTATTCCTTGGATTGACTGTGTGTGATATACAAACGAACGGAAATGTTTTTCTAGGATTCACCGTGTGGGATGTACATACGAACAGAAACGATTGGGTTTTGATGCCTCACACAATCACACACGAGCTCATTTTGCCCCTGCCTGTGTGCCAGGAGGGCCTATCCCCGACAGTTTTTGGGTCGTGTGGGAGGACCCCCCCTATCGCCCACACTCACTTGGCGACGGTTCCAAATGACGTCCTGGAAAGGGGTTAAAAACCGTGTGTATAGCACCGACGCGTACCAGTGTCATGACCCCGAAGAGTGCCTCAAGTGGGAGCGCAAAGATGGACGACTACCTCAACCTACATCAAGTCCCCTCCGGAGATCAAGTGAAGTGCGCCGCACGAAACTTCCATGACTATGCATCGGCATGATGGATTCACACACCTTCCAAGAGCTTCCAGATGAGTTGGCCCAAGATGAAGAAAGCGTTACAGCGAGAGTTTGTGCCTTCCACCTCCACGGAACATCTTCTTCTTCGATTGGAGAACACCATACAAGGATCCAAGTCCCTCGATGAGTACTTCATGGAGATGAAGAAAGCCTTCCGACCAGCCGGTGTGGTCGACCCCATTTGGATGAAGTTCCACTTCACGATGAGATTGAACAATGACATCGCTAAGAGTATCTTCACCAACAACTATGAGTCCCTCAATGGCTTCTACTTTGGTGCTCTTAAGGCAGAAAGAGAACTCAAGAAGGCCAAGTCTACTCGACCCCGAGCACACTTTGCAATGACCACACTACAAGATGGCGACAATGAGGCTAGTGCCACCATCCCTCTTTGTGGCATTGATGATGCCGAGTCCATGACAACTCTTTTTGAAGATAGTGCAACGATGACTACGACTATAGAGCCAATCAAGGACCAAGATTTGGAGGCGAGTGACATGTTGGTGAGCAAGGATGATGCTTCCATCTTTGGAGGTGAGAGTGAGAAGCATGGGATATTCCCTTCGGTCATGGAGGCGAGTGATGTTCCATCTTCGACCTTCATCTACGGCGACAATGATGAGATAGTTGAGCATGGGATTTTCCCTTCAACCAAGGAGGCGTATGGTGATGACTTGAGCAACTTGTGCAACCATATTGAGAGTGATAGTGACTTCACCGCTAGCCCCATATATGATGAGATGCCCCAATTCCCATGTGAAGGGAGTCACCCCCACCGCCACTTGAGTGAGATGAGTGACTCCACCATATGTGACTTTGAGTGCACCTACCTAGAGGGAGTGAGTGAGCTACCACTACATAGAGATACTGAGGTAGTTGATAAGTCATGTGAGGCCATTTCAATTTCTAACAACTTAACCTCTACGTCAATTGTGTCTTATAATTTGGTGCTAGGTCCCATATATGATGATGCCTCGATCCTCGACGACTTTGTTGCTCCTTTGGACAAGACAATGGCCATGATGGAATATGATGCACCCCCACATGGTTCCATCACGATGATGAAGTTGACCGCACTTTGGTCTTTAACACCTCGCCTACACCACATGAGTGGAATGACATAGATAAAATAGGTGAAGGTGATGCTCTTATCTCACTAGTGGACATCGATTGCTTGCATGATGTTGATCTCCCTATTTCCATGTCTCATGCTAGTATGATTTCCCCATGTGATGATTTTCCCATTTATGACGAGTTTGATAATTGCCATGAGGAGTCTATTAGTTGTGATGCCATGTTACATAGGATTTCTTTGTGATAATTGTCTCGGTCACATCATGTTTGATAATCCGATTGGCTTATCATATTCTACGCACGAGATAAACCATATTGTATCTTTGCAATCTCTTCGTAGTAACTATGCATATGTCATTAACATAAAGCCAATTTGCACATATGGCATAGATGACAAGCCCATAATTATTGGCATTTGCTTTTTCTTGTGATGATATTGATATGCTCCCTTTGCATCATTCCTATCATATGTCATGCCATAACCGCCTAGCTTTGGACATGCATTGTTTGTCATGTTGTCAATTTTTTCCATATTATGCTTCCGCTATTGCACATGAGGATACCCCATAGTTTCCTCATACATGTTAGGAGATTTGACCCATCCTATGAATTGCATGATCCCAATAATAGTGTGCACAATATGCTCCCCATGAATAAAAATGTTATTGATGTGCCATATACTTGCATGCTCAATTTGTGTCCCCATCATGTTATACATAACAACTATTTTTTCATGATGGATGACATGTTCTTATACCATGACTCAAACTTCTTTGAGTATTGCCTATCTTGCGCTAACTCACATGTGCACATACACATCATGATGGATGATGTGTACATTTACCACACACACACACACACTTTGTTTCATTTTCCTATTTGTTGTGTAGGTACCAATGCACCATCGTCAACCTCGCAAGTGTACGAGTTGACAAAACGAGCTCTAGAGAGCAACCAAGATGTGCGCCACCATGGAGTGCTTACCCTCCACCCATCCCCTTCGTGCCAAGACTTCGGACATCTCTTCTACATGGCCCTCACATGGCTATGTGTTATATACCACTTCTCACTTTAAGCCCATCTAGCCATGTTCACTATGCATACTATGATCACTCATATGCCTTTGCCATGCATTTGTGACCATGCTTTGTCTTACACATGATACAACATTCTAGTACTTATATGTGTATTTACAATCTTCATGGAGACATTCTCTTGTTATTTTCATGTTTCTTTTGTGGATTCCTCTAGTATGTTGCATCTTTGGGCTACTAGTTTGCATGCCATGATAGATATGTTTGCCTATGTTGCAGCACAGGTGATTCATACTTGCTCTATAACATCCCAAAATTCTAAATTTTGGAATGTTATATTAAATAATTAGTTTTGATTGTTTGTTTGATTGTTGTGTGAATGATTGAGTGAAAATTTGAAACTTTTTGGAAGTTGAATGAGAGGGAATGAAATGACTTTCCCAAACTTTCATCTTTGCACTTTGATCTCCATGAATTCAAATTCATTTCATCACAAAACCCAAGAGTGAAGACAACATGACTT
Source organism: Aegilops longissima (assembly GCA_021605205.1). NCBI lineage: Eukaryota > Viridiplantae > Streptophyta > Magnoliopsida > Poales > Poaceae > Aegilops > Aegilops longissima. The sequence goes on from CM038678.1 coordinate 281,239,898, forward strand.
CTTCCATTTGAAATGAAAAGTGGTTTTGGAGAGATTTGAATTATTTTTTGAAAAACACTTCAAAGTCATAAACTTTATGCAACTCAATGATCCTCATGAGAGAAGATAAAATGACTTCTTCAAAGATGAGTTGGAAGTTTAAAGGAACCAAAATGAAAGTCCCTTTGAAGGTATTTTGAACCTACTATCAAATTGGACTTATTTGTTTTCTCTTCAAATTATTTTTCTCCAAAAATAAACATTATGGAAAATAGGGTAAAATGATTCCCTACAATTAAAAAATGGAGAAAAAATTAATTTAAAATCATTTTGGTATTTTAAAATAATTCTATTTGGTTTTAAAATGCAAGAGTAGCACTGTTTGCTTTATTTGAATTTTTGTACATTTGAGTTGACTCCTAGAAATAGTTCACGTTGTACGAAATCGTTTTTCTGAAAACTTTTGATATATATATATATATGTCCTATATAAACTTATATTATATTTTCTCTATATTTATTTTCCTTCTCTGTCTTATTTAAAAAAAAACACAGCGAGCCGGCCTAGCTAGCGCTAGCCCAAGCCAGCGACCGCAGCTAGGCCATGGCCCAGCCAGCCGCCAGTTAGCGCTAACACTAGCCAGAGAGGCAAGCGTCCCCAGTGCCCCAACCGCACTAGCAGAAAAAAAGGGCAGCGCCCAACCCCGACTCCCTTCGCTCATCCGCTGCCTTCCTCCCCATGCCGACCCCTCTCTCTCCAACCTGGCGCTTGGCCCCACCTCTTCTTTCTTCTTCCTCACGTACAAGACCAGAAACGTACGGGTACATGCACCCGACGCTGCTCCGCGTCCGATTTCTTTGGAAACCCTATCTCAACTTCCCCTCGTCCAAGAAAGATGTCCTATAAATAGCCACGACCCTCCTCGACCGATTCCCTTCCAAAGCCCTCGTCAAGTCCACCCCTATAGCTCGTACTCGTCGTTCCAATCTGGCTGAAGACGCTGCAGTTCATTGTCGTTTTCCCATGCCGGTGAGCCATCCTGGGCCTTCTACTTTTGTATGTCGCGTCCTCTCGATCCTTAAAATCATTTTGACAAGGTCTTGCATCCTCCTTTCAACTGCAGAAGCCGTACCAACCTCTCCATCTTCGCTGGAGCACCCGGAGCGCCGAGCTTCACCGCTTCGTTCCATCGTCGTTCGTCGTCACCGACCCTCTTCGAATTCACCACCGGACGAGCCACACTCCGCTACATCCTCCCGACACCTCCGCCGCCACCCACGACTGCCGGAGCCACCGCCGCCACCATGCCCGAGCACTATCAATGTACGTGCTTCTCTGTAAGATGCACGAACACATGCTCAGTAAAAAAAATGTTTTGGGTTTTCTTTTCAGAACGGTTTTATCAGGTCGGTTTACTTTCTATTTTAGATAGGTTTAGTACGAACCAGTCTGCCGGTTTTTTTTTCTTAAGCGTGTGCTAGAGTTTTAGTTATCTTACAGCCGAGCACCGTATAGGTTCGGATCGCCCACCACTCTAGTCCAATAGCAGTAGCCCGATTTGTTTTTTTTTTCTTATTTTTTGCTTTTGTTTTTAGAAGCAGTAAAGTTTCAGTCTTAGATATTCAATATCTTTTATTTTATAGATCCAAATTGAGTGATTCTTTTTCTGTAGTTTCAGAAAAATCCCATCTATCTAGAGAAACCAACAAAAAATACTTTGGAAATTTTAAATTTTGATTTCAAACAGATTTGTTACAAACACTAGATTGCTAATAACTTTTATTCTAAAATAGCTTTTGATTGATTCCTTTTGCTACGGTTTTGTTATTGCTTTATCTATCCAGTAGCATATAGTGATTTATTTTAGTTTATTTGAAATTAGTCTTTTAGGAAAAACAGTACTGTTTTAGTTCTACTTTTGTTTTAACCTTTTCCTTATAGTTTTAATTGTTTTTAAATTATTACTTTTGTCACTTTTGACAATTTTAGTTTTGTTTATGTTATTTAACTGTAGACAATTTTATTCTTATTTTAAAATTTTATTTTTGTTAGTTTTGTATGAAAACTTGTATAGGTCATAGTTACAGTTTTATAAAAGCTTTTTATTTGTTTCTTCTTGCATATAAAGTTCTATGAAAAATATTTTCTATTAACTTAGTTGTTTTACTTTGTATTTTCTGTTAATTTATTAGTTTAGTGTTTTAATTGTTGTTAACTTCTTACTTGGACAAAACTGTTTTGTGTTATGTCTTAGAGTTTTCTAGTTTTGTTGTGTAGTTTTCCTTTGTTTTTATTTGGTGTCCCTTGGTTGATTTGCATTTTATTTGTTGGTTTTATTATGAGTGTTAGAATTGCTTGCTAGTATGTTTGCTTATATGAATGCTATGTTTGACTATATAGATTTTCAACGGAGTGACAATTAGTTCTACCAAGTTATTATTCTGAGAGCGTTATTATCTTCATCAACAAACCAGGAAAGTTCACTTTGACCATGTTTTTCATACCTATGTTTTTATTGCATCTAGTGTCATCTTCGCAACAATCCTTCCAGTAGTGATATTGAATCATTGTAGTTGAGTAGTATGCATGAGGTAGGAACCCATCACCCTGTTACCATGCCCGGGACGTTATTTATATTAATGCTAAGCTATAGTAGCCGGGGTTGGTATGAGTGTTCGGGAGTGGTGTGAGAATGGAGGACTCTACGTCAATGACAACAACTCCATGATGGCATCTGCAAGGACTGCATCTTCAAGGCCTCTAAGACTTCAAGACTCGAGACAAGAATTCAATACACACTACTGGGTGAAGGACGGTTGACGGGCACCCTGGAGCACCCAGTGGATGGCCGGGATGCATGGAGAAGCGCCATGACATCTTGCGGAAAGCTTCACCCAGACTCAAAGAGACGGAAGAATAATTCATGCCCAGAAGCTTACTTGTGCAACCGCAAGTCACTATGGGCTCTAGCTTGGTTGACCTTAGTTGTGACTCTGGCTGGGACGGTGCTAGCAGATGTAGAACTATGGTAGGATTGGATGAGCACCGGAAAGTGGTCAGGGGAACTCTTCGGAAGACCATGTTTCGGTCATCTTGTTCTCAAACACCCTGAAGTGCGAGAACATAAAGAGAGGGATCGAATCTTGCGGGTAAAGTGTACAAACCTCTGCAGATGGTTTAAACCTAATCGATTAGCCATGTCCCCGGTTACGGACAATTTGAGCCTCTGGACTTGGATCTATCTCGGAACTCTCAACACCGGACAGATAACTTAATTGTGGGCAACCTATGATGATTTGGGCTATGAGACATCGGTTGGCGGAACCATGTCATGATAGAAAACTCCATAGTACAGACTCCAGTTATTCCTTTGATGTAGGGAAAATAAAACCAGCTTTTATGCAAAACAAAACTTAGACACAGAGCCACCAAGCCATATTGCATATAGTATAGTTTTATCATCTGTTTTCTCATGTTGTGATCTTGCCGGTACATTCAATGTACTGACCTACACGGCTGCAACGTATCATGTTGCAGATACTTTCTTCCGGCGAGTAGGAGTACGGTACAAGGTTACGGTCTACACTCAACCTGCCGATGGCGTTGATGGGACTCCACACGACTATTTGTTTTCGCTGTGACTTATGAGGTATATATCAGTTTTACGTTATTTATACATGTGATTGCACTTTGATATATACATTGATGTACTGTGTGTGCCAGCATACTGATCTAGGGATGGCATAGAAACACAGAGGCTTGACCATCTGAGGTCGGGTCACTACATGCTCGTTTCATGCGGTTGATGGCATCCATTTCCATGCTTTTCACATGATTGCTATTGCATATTGTCATATGTCTTTATATGTTGCCTCTCTCATGCTAGATTATTTGTCATGTGTTGAGTGCAACAATGATTTTAGTCTTGCTAGTGAGATAGCCCCCGTAGCTTCATCCCATATTATTGGAGCTTTTGACATACTCCCTCCATCCCAAAATATAAGAACATATTTCAGATTTCCGACAAGATCAATTTGTGTTAAAAAGACATTTCTACCCCCGATCGTCTTCCCCCTGATCGTCTTCCTCGATCCCATGCACTAGGGAACTCAAATTCAAAATCCTCCATGGCACCAGGTGCCCAGGCGACCTTCATTCATCCCCACGCGTAGCTCCTGCACCTCACCGCTTTAGTGCCCACGAGCTCCCGCACCTCGCTGTTGTAGCGCCCACGAGCTCCTACCTCCTCGCCGCAGCGCCCCCATCTCCTCATTGTGGCGCCTCCACTCCAGGTACTCGCCCAGGCCCCGAGCTCCTCCTCGTCCAGGCCCCAGCGCCTCCTCGCCCAGGCCCCCATCTCCTCCTCGCCCAGACCCCAATGCCTCCTGCTTGTCATGCCCAGCGGCTCCGGCTGCCTGCCGCGCTCCAGGCTACAGCAAAATCAATAGAGAAGCGGCAAAATCAGCAGAAGATCACAGTTACTAGCAGCAAAATCAGCAGAAGATCATAGGTACTCGTAGCAAAATTAGCAGAAGATCACATGTACTAGCAGCAAAATCAAAAGGAGAGTACAAAGTGCACCTAGCAGCAACATCAACAGAGAAGCAGAGTTGACAACAATTATCAGGAAATTCAACAGAGAAGCAGAGTTCCTGTCAGAGAGTTCCTCTGAGAGAAATAGAGAAGCAGAGTTGGAAGTGATACGTCTCCAACTTACCTATAATATTTTTATTGTTCCATGCTATTATATTATCCATCTAGGATGTTTTATATGCATTTATATGCTATTTTATATGATTTTTGGACTAACCTATAAACCTAGAGCCCAGTGCGAGTTTCTGTTTTTTCCTTGTTTTTGAGTTTTACAAAAAAGGAATACCAAACGGAGTCCAATGGAAGTGCCAATTTTTGATGATTTTTGATGGACCAAAAGAAGACCCTGGAGTAGAAGAGTTGGGCCAGAAGAGTCCCGGGCCATCCACGAGGGAGGGGGGCGCGCCCACCCCCCCTGACCCCCTGGGCGCGCCGACCTATCTCGTGGACGACTCGGGCACCTCCCTGACTTGTTCCCGATGCCAAAAATTCCTATTAATACTGAAACCTCTATAAAATAACCTAGATCGGGAGTTCCGCCGCAAGCCTCTGTAGCCACCAAAACCAATCAGGACCTGTTCCAAGACCACGGAGGGAGGGATCCTCACCGATGGCCATCTTCATCATCCCGGCGCTCTCCATGATGAGGAGGGAGTAGTTCACCCTCGGGGCTGAGGGTATGTACCAGTAGCTATGTGTTTGATCTCTCTCTCTCTCTCTCTCTCTCTCTCTCTCTCTCTCTCTCTCGTGTTCTTGATGTGGCACGATCTTGATGTATCGCGAGCTTTGCTATTATAGTTGGAACTTATGATGTTTCTCCCCCTCTACTCTTGTAATGGATTGAGTTTTCCCTTTGAAGTTATCTTATGGGATTGAGTCTTTAAGGATTTGAGAACACTTGATGTACGTCTTGCATGTGCTTATCTGTGGTGACAATGGGATATTCACGTGATCTACTTGATGTATGTTTTGGTGATCAACTTGCGGGTTCAGTGACCTTGCATAGGGGTTGGCACATGTTTTCGTTTTGAATCTCCGATAGAAACTTTGCGGCACTCTTTGAAGTACTTTGTGTTGGTTGAATAGATGAATCTGAGATTGTGTGATGCATATCGTATAATCATACCCACGGATAATTGAGGTGACCTTGGAGTATCTAGGTGACATTAGGGTTTTGTTTGATTTGTGTCTTATGGTGTTATTCTAGTACGAACTGTATGATAGATCGAACGAAAAGAATAGCTTCGTGTTATTTTACTACGGACTCTCGAATAGATTGATCAGAAACGATAACTTTGAGGTGGTTTCGTACCCTACAATAATCTCTTTGTTTGTTCTCCGATATTAGTGACTTTGGAGTGACTCTTTGTTGCATGTTGAGGGATAGTTATATGATCCAATTATGTTATTATTGTTGAGAGAACTTGCACTAGTGAAAGCATGAACCCTAGGCCTTGTTTCCTAGCATTTCAATACCGTTCACACTCACTTTTAACACTTGCTACCTTGCTGTTTTTATATTTTCAGATTACAAAAACATATATCTACCATCCATATTGTACTTGTATCACCATCTCTTCGCCGAACTAGTGCACCTATACAATTTACTATTGTATTGGGTGTGTTGGGGACACAAGAGACTCTTTGTTATTTGATTGCAGGGTTGTTTGAGAGAGACCATCTTCATCCTATGCCTCCCACGGATTGATAAACCTTAGGTCATTCACTTGAGGGAAATTTGCTACTGTCCTACAAACCTCTGCACTTGGAGGCCCAACAACGTCTACAAGAAGAAGGTTGCGTAGTAGACATCAAGATATTTCTGGCGCCGTTGCCGGGGAGGTGAGTGCTTGAAGGTATATCTTTAGATCTTGCAATCGAATCTTTTATTTTCTTGTTTTATCACTAGTTTAGTCTATAAAAGAAAACTACAAAAAATGGAATTAAGGTTGCCTCATATGCTTCATTTTTTAATGTCTTTCGTGAAAATGATGGGAAGGAAAATTGTGCTCAAGTACTAGAAGAAGAATTAAATAGAATGCTTGGCGTAAAATATGTGAATGATGAGCATGATTGTAATGTTGTTAGTACGAATTCTTTGAATACCCATGATGCTAATGATATGCAAAGCCACAAGCTTGGGGATGCTATGTTTGATGAAGATGATATGTTTAGTCCTCCATGTTTTAATGAGCAAATTTATTATGATGAAAGCATGCCTCCTATTTATGATGATTATTGTGATGACACGTATGCTATAAAGAATAAAGATAACCATGAAACTTGTCATCATGATTTTAATTTTCAATTGGATTATGCTTCACATGATAGTTATTTTGTTGAGTTTGCTCCCACTACTATTCATGAGAACAAATTTGCTTTTGTGGAGAGTAATAAAATTTCTATGCTTGTAGATATTACACCAATATGAATATATAATAAGTTCACAACAGTACCTAAGTGGTGATTTATTTTCTTATACTAACGGAGCTTACGAGTTTTCTATTAAGTTTTGTGTTGTGAAGTTTTCAAGTTTTGGGTAAAGATTCGATGGACTATGGAATAAGTAGTGGCAACAGCCTAAGATTGGGGTTGCCCAAGGCACCCCAAGGTAATATTCAAGGACAACCAAGAGCCTAAGCTTGGGGATGCCTCGGATGGCATCCCCTCTTTCGTCTTCGTTCATCGGTAACTTTACTTGGAGCTATATTTTCATTCACCACATGATATGTGTTTTGCTTGGAGCATCATTTTATTTTTCTTTTTCTTTGCTTGCTGTTTGAATAAAATACCAAGATCTTAAATTATTAAATGTTAGAGAGTCTTCACATAGTTGCATAATTATTCGACTACTCATTGATCTTCACTTATATCTTTTGGAGTACTTTATCATTTGCTCTAGTGCTTCACTTATATCTTTTAGAGCACGGTGGTGGTTTTATTTTATAGAAATTATTGATCTGTCATGCTTCACTTATATTATTTTGAGAGTCTTTTAGAACATCATGGTAATTTTCTTTGGTTATAAAATTAGTCCTAATATGATGGGCATTCAAGATGGGTATAATAAAAACTTTCATATATAGTGCATTGAATACTATGAGAAGTTTGATTCTTTATGATTGTTTTGAGATATGAAGATGGTGATATTAGAGTCATGCTAGTTGAGTAGTTGTGAATTTGAGAAATACTTGTGCTAAAGTTTGTGATTCCCGTAGCATGCATGTATGGTGAACCGTTATGTGATGAAGTCGGAGCATGATTTATTTATTTATTGTCTTCCTTATGAGTGGCGGTCGAGGACGAGCGATGGTATTTTCCTACCAATCTATCCCCCTAGGAGCATGCGCGTAGTACTTCGTTTCGATAACTAATAGATTTTTGCAATAAGTATGTGAGTTCTTTATGACTAATGTTGAATCCATGGATTATACGCACTCTCACCCTTCCACCATTGCTAGCCTCTCTAATACCCTGCACCTTTCGCAGGTATCATACACCCACCATATACCTTCCTCAAAACAGCCAACATACCTACCTATCATGGCATTTCCATAGCCATTCTGAGATATATTGCCATGCAACTTTCCACCGTTCTATTTATTATGACATGCTTCATCATTTTCATATTGCTTTGCATGATCATGTAGTTGACATCGTATTTGTGGCAAAGCCACCGTTCAAAATTCTATCATACATGTCACTCGTGATTCATTGCACATCCCAGTACACCGCCGGAGGCATTCATATAGAGTCATATTTTGTTCTAAGTATTGAGTTGTAATTCTTGAGTTGTAAGTAAATAAAAGTGTGATGATCATCATTATTAGAGCATTGTCCCAGTGAGGAAAGGATGATGGAGACTATGATTCCCCCACAAGTCGGGATGAGACTCTGGACGAAAAATAAAAAAAAAGAGAAAAAAGAGGCCATAAAAAAAAGAGAAGGCCTAAAAAAGAGAGAAGGGACAATGCTACTATCCTTTTACCACACTTGTGCTTCAAAGTAGCACCATGATCTTCATGATAGAGAGTCTCCTATGTTGTCACTTTTGTATACTAGTGGGAATTTTACATTATAGAACTTGGCTTGTATATTCCAATGATGGGCTTCCTCAAAATGCCCTAGGTCTTCGTGAGCAAGTGAGTTGGATGCACACCCACTTAGTTTCTTTTATTGAGCTTTCATACACTTATAGCTCTAGTGCATCCGTTGCATGGCAATCCCTACTCACTCACATTGATATCTATTGATGGGCAACTTCATAGCCCGTCGATACGCCTAGTTGATATGAGACTATCTTCTCCCTTTTTGTCTTCTCCACAACCACCATTCTATTCCACCTATAGTGCTATGTCCATGGCTCACGCTCATGTATGGCGTGAAGATTGAAAAAGTTTGAGAACATCAAAAGTATGAAACAATTGCTTGGCTTCTCATCGGGGTTGTGCATGATTTAAATATTTTGTGTGATGAAGATAGAGCATAGCCAGACTATATGATTTTGTTGGGATAGCTTCCTTCGGCCATGTTATTTTGAGAAGACATGATTGCTTTGTTAGTAGGATTGAAGTATTATTGTTTTCATGTCAATATTAAACTTTTGTTTTGAATCTTATGGATCTTAATATTCTTGGCACAATAAAGAAGATTACATTGATAAATATGTTAGATAGCATTCCACATCAAAAATTCTATTTTTATCATTTACCTACTCGAGGACGAGCAGGAATTAAGCTTGGGGATGCTAATACGTCTCCAACGTATCTACAATTTTTTATTGTTCCATGCTATTATATTATCCATCTAGGATGTTTTATATTCATTTATATGCTATTTTATATGATTTTTGGGTCTAACCTATTAACCTAGAGCCCGGTGCCAGTTTCTGTATTTTCCATGTTTTTGAGTTTTACAAAAAAGGAATACCAAACGGAGTCCAATGGGCGTGCCAATTTTTGACGATTTTTTATGGACCAAAAGAAGACCCTAGAATAAAAGAGTTGGGCCAGAAGAGTCTCGGGCCGTCCATGAGGGTGGGGCGCCCCCCCCCCCCTCCCGGGCGCACCAGCCTATCTCGTGGACGACTCGGGCACCTCCCTGACTTGTTACCGACGCCAAAAATTCCGATAAATACTGAAACCTCCAGAAAATGACCTAGATCCGGAGTTCCACCACAGCAAGCCTCTGTGGCCACCAAAAACCAATCGGGACACTATTCTGGCACCCTGCCGGAGGGGGGATCCCTCACCGGTGGCCATCTTCATCATCCCGGCCCTCTCCATGACGAGGAGGGAGTAGTTCACCCTAGGGGTTGAGGGTATGTACCAATAGCTATGTGTTTGATCTCTCTCTCTCTCTCTCTCTCTCTCTCTCTCTCGTGTTCTTGATGTGGCACGATCTTGATGTATCGCGAGCTTTGCTATTATAGTTGGATCTTACGATGTTTCTCCCCCTCTACTCTCTTGTAATGGATTGAGTTTTCCCTTTGAAGTTATCTTATGGGATTGAGTCTTTAAGGATTTGAGAACACTTGATGTATGTCTTGCATGTGCTTATCTGTGGTGACAATGGGATATTCACGTGATCTACTTGATGTATGTTTTGGTGATCAACTTGCGGGTTCAGTGACCTTACATAGGGGTTGGCACATGTTTTCGTCTTGACTCTTCGATAGAAACTTTCGGACACTCTTTGAAGTACTTTGTGTTGGTTGAATAGATGAATATGAGATTGTGTGATGCATATCGTATAATCATACCCACGGATACCTGAGGTGACATTGGAGTATCTAGGTGACATTAGGGTTTTGGTTGATTTGTGTCTTAAGGTCTTATTCTAGTATGAACTTTATGATAGATCAAACGGAAAGAATAGCTTCGTGTTATTTTACTACAGACTCTTGAATAGATCGATCAGAAAGGATAACTTTGAGGTGGCTCCGTACCCTACAATAATCTCTTAGTTTGTTCTCCGCTATTATTGACTTTGGAATGACTCTTTGTTTCATGTTGAGGGATAGTTATATGATCCAATTATTTTATTATTGTTGAGAGAACTTGCACTAGTGAAAGTATGAACCCTAGGCCTTGTTTCCTAGCATTGCAATACCGTTTACGCTCACTTTTACCACTTGCTACCTTGCTGTTTTTATATTTTCAGATTACAAAAACCTATATCTACCATCCATATTGCACTTGTATCACCATCTCTTCGCCGAACTAGTGCACCTATACAATTTACCATTGTATTGGGTGTGTTGGGGACACAAGAGACTCTTTGTTATTTGGTTGCAGGGTTGTTTGAGAGATACCACCTTCATCCTATGCCTCCCACGGATTGATAAACCTTAGGTCATCCACTTGAGGGAAAGTTGCTACTGTCCTACAAACCTCTGCATACTTGGAGGCCCAAGAACGTCTACAAGAAGAAGGTTGCGTAGTAGACATCAGGAAGTTCCTGTGAGAGAGGATTGTTTCATGTTCCCGTGAGAGAGGATTGGTTCATGTTCCTTTGATAGAATTGGCAAGGTTCCTGTCCTTGTGAGAGAGAATTGTTTCACGTTAAAAAGACAAGGTACTCCAAAAATCTAATTCAATAATGCTTGTATTGTTTGCATGAATTTGATAGAAATACTTCTTGAATTGCTTGCATAAATTTGACAGCAAGAGTATACTATTAAGTGCAACAATTCTGTAAATAGTAGCAGCAATTTGCATGAGTAGGCTTTTGCATATGGAGTACACTATCAATTGTAGGGAATTCAAAATGCCAAAGAATTTACACTTGTAGTCAACACTCAGCAAATGGCAATAAGCCAATAAACTTTCCATGAAAGAAATCATCCATGCATACTGTCAAATGAGTGTCAATCTATACTCCACATGTAGCTCCAACTCGTAGGAGTAAAGTAGAGTAACATGGTTACCTGTAGCTCCAGCTCCAAACTCTTAAACTCCAGCTCCAAAATTAACTTTGTTAATGTCAATTCTACAATAGAGAAGATGGTTCTCCCAAATCTGAACTGCACTCCACCTGGACAAGAAGAAGAAGATGATAATGTTAATATGCAAGATGAAGATATGAATATGCAAGATGAACAAGAAGAAGAACAAATACAAGTAGAAGCAGAAGGTATACTTCATGTTAACTGAATTTAGTTAAGTAAAATCACTTTGCTAAATTTAAATGCACCTAGTTGCATTTAAATTCGGCAAAGTGTTTTTACAAGCACTTTGTTGAATATATATGCAAATAGGTGCATTTAAATTCATCTAAGTGCCTTTAAAAGTACTTTGCTGAATTTAAATGCAATGTGCAGCTATTGGTCTTTGCCCATGGATTCCCATTTTGCCCCTACTTGCCCCTCATGCCTTGGGCCTATATATACCCTCCTTCCTCCTCCATTTAGAGATAACTAAGATTAGATCTAGACATTAAAGCTTAGCTCATGTATCCCCCTTGTGGGATTCCTCTTGAGAGAGGGACACTATATTGGAGTTCAAGAACTCCATCGGAGAAGATCCTTTGGGATTCAAGACCACTTCTTAGGGAAGATCCACACATGGATTCAAGACCCATCTCTCCATGAGATCTGGATGAACTACCCTTGTATCTTTATTTTCCTTGTTGTTCTTGGATCTTGATGCATCCCATATATTGCTTGTGATTTCAGGAGTACTTGGTGTTAATCTTGTCCAATAGAGTGTTTCAGTGATAACCCACAAGTATAGGGGATCAATTGTTTCTTTTTCAGTAAATAAGAGTGTCGAACCCAACGAGGAGCTAAAGGTAGAATTAATATTCCCTTCAAGTTCTATCGACCACGGATACAACTCTACGCACACTTAACGTTTACTTTACCTAGAACAAGTATGAAACTAGAAGTACTTTGTAGCTGTAAATGGGTAAGTTTGCAAGATAAGAATGAATGTGAAAGTAAAAGTTAGGTGTTGTTTTACTAAAAGTACAATTATGTTAGTATAGTGAGTGTGTAAAAGTGGTGGTAGGATTTTTGGAATTGTCAATAAGCAATTGGCTAAGTAATTAGACTGATAGCAAGTTTTTATGTGGGAGAGGCCACTGCTAGCACGCCATCCCTTATTTGGAATTCTATGCATGAAAGTGCAACTAATCCCCGGGTGGTTTTGGTAATTCATAACAACATATATCTCATTAAACTAATATCCATTCAAGTTAAATATTTCAGAAAGTTCAATGATTGGCATGGAATGGACTAGAGATGTGGACCCCTCAAAATGCTAAGGACAAAGATTGGCAAAAGCTTGTCGGTGTGGAGCGACACCTATATGATCACAAGAATCCCTACTACGGTAGCTGGGGCTCGGGGTTGCGAGAAGATCAGGGCTAGTAGACAGCACAAGGATCGTTTACCCAGGTTCGGGCCGCGAGGATGCGTAAAACCCTAGTCCTGCTTTGGTGGGTGTATTTCAGGGAGTTCTTGAGCTCTCGAACTAGTTGTGGTCAGTGCGTAGTTCGAAAGAGCCGAATGCTTCTCCAGTATGCCATGGGCCTCCTTTTATAGTCGAAAGGGGCTGCCACAGTGGCACACAGGAGGTGGAATGGCGTATAGTACCCTGAGCTTATCGCACTTATTACAGGACAAGACGCATTTAATGCGTAGCTTAGGTGTCCCCTTGCTTTATTGGGGACGGGGGCAAGGCCCGTCCTGTCCGTCGCCGCTCCTCCTCGCTTTGACACGCGCCCTGGCCAGTGAGGCGCGTGGTGCCATGTAGGCAGGCAGGCAGCTGAGGTGGCGCAGTGGCGGAGCCTTCACGAAGATCTGCATGCTGCCACGCAGGCGCTCAATGAGTTGGCCTGGGAGCTGCATGTTGCCACGCAGGTGCTCGCCCAGCTGGTTGGGCTGGCAGCTGCATGTGAATGGCGGTGGAGGCTTGGTTGGCGCGGGCCTGGCGGTGACCCTGCTGGCGTCCTTGGTGCGGGCCTTGCCGGGTGGCCCGGCAAGGGTCTTGCCATGTGGCCCGGCAAGGGTCTTGCCGGGGGTCTGGTGGCCTTCCTCGGCAAGGATCTTGTCAAGGATCGTCATCTTCTATTCCTCATCTGATCTTGAATACGTCTTCACAAAGATCTGCATGCCACCACAGAGGTGCCTCCTGAGCCCTGGCCTAACGTGATGCTGGAGACCATGAGCTCAAGGGTGGCCCGCTCTGTTGGTGCGGGGCGAACTGTCCCGGCAAGGATCTTGCCGGGGCCGCTGAGGCTGCCCTGGCAAGGGCCTTGCCGGGGGAACCTGCTTCGTCCCTCTGCTCTTTGTGGTCCTGGCCTTGGCGTTGCTCTTATTATCTTGGGCTTCGGTCATACCTCGGCTCACCTCCCCTGCTCTGCTTGGCGTGACCGTAGGCGCGGCTCCGACTGCCCGTGCACAGGTATAGGGGGTACAAAAACGCACCCCTCTTTTTGTACACCGACAGGAGCCCCTGGGCCTCGGCCACACATAAGCGCGACAAGTTGTTGGGCCAGGCCCAAAACGATGCGCGAGCAGGTGGGGCGTTTTTACCGTGGCAAAACTTTTCAGGTGATGCACTTCCCATGACCCACGCGCGCGGTGCGGCGTGGAGGGGTGTGCGTGACGTGGGCAGCATGCGTGGGGCGGTTTCCACACGCATGCGTCAAATCGCAGTAAAGAGGCGGCTCACGCCTTCCCCGTAAAAAGAGGGAGGCGTGGAGGCGCAGCTCATTTACTGAACGGGGCCGGGTCGCGGTCTTCAAGGCGCCCACTACCCACGATCACGGGGTGGGGAGAGGTCGCTTCACCCGTCCCCTCAGTTCTGCACGTCCGCCACGCGTCCTTCATGCGCCTCGGGTGGCAAGCGGTGGAGGCGGGAAACCGGGCCGTCGCTGGTTGGGGCAGCGGGTCGGTCCTGATTCCCTGCGCCTCCGGTGGCTGGATTGGCGGCGGGGGCGAGCCCGACCCCGCCCCTTTATAAAGAGGGGGAAGGGGGATGGTGTCCCGCATTCTTCTGTCATCTGCCTCCTCTTGCTTCTGCTTCTTCCTTTCACTCGCCATGGAGAAAGGAAATCCGGGTCCCTCGATGGTGGCGGCGAGGGTCACCGCTCGACAGCGCGTCCCTCCTCCTCCTGAGCCCTTGGTGGTGGAACCGGCCGCAAGGGGAAGGGGGAGGGGGCGAGGCCGTAGGCGAGGCCGGGGCAGAGGTTGTGGTGCTCGGGGAAGAGGAGGACGTGGCGGCGCGCCGGCTTCGCCCCCGCCAATGGTGCCTTTCCCGATGGAAGGCATGTCGGAGATCAGCCCCGCGAGTTCTTCATTAGGCTGCGCCGGCCTCCGCATCGCCGTCTCTGTCTTCCCGCCCCGTTTGCTCGGGAGATGGAGCGTGACCGGCCCCAATCCCTCATATTGCACATGAGGGGTTGTGGGAATGGGGGCACGCGGGTCGACGTCGACTTCCCGGCTCCTCGGGTCATGTACCTCCGTCATGGGTGGAAGACATTCGCTCGCATCCACAGCCTGATGGCGGGGCTCGTCCTCTACTTCAAATTGATGGAGCACGGCCTGCTCTCCGTCAAGGTCTTCGGAGACTTCGGGACTCGCCTGAAGTGCTGTGTGGAGAGCTCCTCCGATGGACATTCCGACGATGGAAGCTCTTCCTCGGGCGAAAGTGATGAGGAGGACAGTGGGGCAGATGACGGGGATGAGTCCGACTAGGCGTCGGACGCCCCGCGCGTGGGCGGGTGTGGCAGCAGCAGCATCTACAACTGGCCGCTCCTCCGGCAGGGTTTTGCCAGGGGTGGGGCCAGCTCCTTGAAGTTCGTGGGGCCATCTCCTTGGGCGGCTGGCGTCGGGAGGATGCGGAAGAGGAAGAGGGCGGGCGACAAGGCCGTCAATTCGGAGTGCGCGGGCACCGACGCCTTCGTCGCTTACTGCCGGTCCTGCCGCCTCGTCTTCCAGCTCCTTTCCCGGCACTGTCATCACCGGCCTACCCGTGGGCGGCCACCGAGGTGTTCTCTTGGTGCTTTCCGCTACTCGTAGGTCGCCTAGGCGCCCCTTTTGTCCTCTCGCCTCCTTGACTTGCCTCCTGAGGAGAGGGATAAGAAAGGAATCATGGGCACCTTATCTCTTTTTTAATCTATAAGCCTTCGGGCCTTGTTAAATTTAAAGCTTGTAATCCCCTTTGTTCATGTTTTTGATTTCGTACGAACTGTACCTGTATGGGATGTTTTTAATGAAAAAGGGATGCTTGTCGGGTTTTTCGTTCGTGGGTAAATCCTGCGACAAGGAGCGAATCCTTGTTATTTTTTAAGATAAATGTTTTTCGCCCGGCAACAGGCCTTGCCGTCCCCCACTCCACTCAACCGTTCTCGCGCTCTTGGTGGAGGCAGGGATGAAGTGGGCTTTAGGCTCCTTGTTCTACCTCCTTGCCGCCGCGGCTACAACCAAATCCGAACCAGGAAATAATCCTTAGGTATAGGAAAAAGGGGAGCACGGCAGCCTAGAGATAAAAAACGAGGTTTCACATGCCCCAGTCCTGTTCCGAAACACATGACAGAGGATAAAATACTTATCTGGATCTGCAGCCCCCGGCAACCTTGTCTTGCCGCGGTTGGATCCCCGTGCTTGCAGCCCCCGGCAACTCTGGTTCGCCGGGGTCGGGATGCCAGTCCGTTTCCCTTCTTCCAAGTAGCTCAGCAAAAGTGCCCATGTGCCCCGCGAACCAAAGGAGGACAGAAAAAAACAGATTGACGCGCACTCGACCTCTAGGCTAGGGGTTAGTCGCCGCTAAGCACTATCAACCCTAACCAAGGAAGAGACTCGACCTAGCATGCATGCTATAACTTAGGGCGCTAGCGCTTCATTTATTTATGCTCAGGGTCTGCGCCTGGCTTTGTACGAAGGGTTACATACCTTGCCGGCAAAGCTTGTACAAAAGGTGGCTTGCCGGGAGGCCCGGCAAGCCGCGCCTTATGGGTAAAACTAGCGAAGATGCTCGATGTTCTAGGAGTTGCTCACTAGGACGGCATCTTCGGTCTCCAGGCGCACTGCACTGGGCCTGGTGACTCGTATTACCCGATAAGGGCATTCCCACTTCGGCGTCAACTTGTTGGCATTCTTGGCCGACTGAACGCGCCGAAGAACAAGGTTTCCTTCCTCAAAGCTTTGGGCATGAACCTTGCGGCTATGGTAGCGGCGAAAGGCTTGCTGGTAGCGTGCTGCTCTCACAGCCGCCCGAAGATGATCTTCCTCAAGGAGCGTCGCGTCATCTTGGCGCAACTGCTCTTGCTCAAGCTCATCATAAGCGAGCACTCGAGGTGACCCGTATATGAGTTCCGTGGGGAGAAATGCTTCTGCCCCGTAGACTAGGGAAAAAGGTGTCTGGCTGGTGGCTCGATTTGGCGTCGTCCTGATCGACCAAAGAATCGCCGGCAATTCACCAATCCAGTTCCTTCCGCTCTTGCGCAGCTTGTCAAAAGTCTTTGTCCTTAGGCCTGGCAACACTTCAGCATTCGCCCTCTCCGCTTGGCCGTTGCTCCGTGGGTGTGCCACGGAAGCAAAACAGACCTTGTTGCCGAGGTCTTGAATGTATTGCATGAAGGTGTGGCTCGTGAACTGCGTGCCGTTGTCGGTGATGACTCTGTTTGGCACACCAAAACGGTAGACCAGTCCCTTGAAAAACTTGACAGCTGATTGAGCAGTCACCTTTCTCACTGCTTCCACCTCCGGCCACTTTGTGAACTTGTCGATCGCAACATACAAGTACTCAAAGCCCGTGACGTCGCGGGGGAAAGGGCCCAATATATCGAGCCTCCAGACCGAGAATGGCCAGGAGAGAGGGATTGTTTGAAGGGCTTGAGCTGGTGGATGAAGCTTCTTTGGATGGAACTGACATGCTTCACACTTGGTTACTAGTGTCATCGCATCCTAGATGGCGGTGGGCCAGAAGAAACCTTGTCGGAACGCCTTCCCGGCAAGTGCCCTCGACCCTATGTGGGAGCCACATATGCCTTGATGTATCTCCGCCAACAACTATAGTCCTTCCTCCCGGGGGATGCACTTCAATTTCACACCGTTTGGCCTTCTGATGTACAGGATGTCATCGATGAACTGGTACAGGGCAGACCGACGGGTTACTTTTTTCGCTTCTTCCTGCTCCTCAGAAAGCTCCCCTGTTTGGAGGAATTGGACGGTATGCTGCGCCCATGCCGGAGCCTGGGGTTCGACGTCAAGAACCAAAGGCATTTCTTCCGCCATGGGAGCGGTTGTCTCTACGGCCAGGGCTTGACGCCCTGCCGGAGCCAGTTGCTCTTGGGCAGGCCCAGCGTCCGCGGCAGCACCCTTGCCGGCAGCCCTAGGGATCTCGATAGGAAAGTACTTGCCGGGACCTGATTTCCTCCGCTTGTCCTACCCCGCTGATGGTTCAATGGATGGTTGAGTTAACCGGAGCAAAAAGGTACCTGGTTCCATAGGTAGCTTGAATGCGGCACGCTTTGACAGGTAATCGGCAATGTCGTTCTCCGCTCGGGGGACGTGCTCCGCTTGGATACCGTCAAAGCGTTCCTCCAGCTTCCTCACCTCATCTATGTAAGCTTCCATCAATGGACTCTGATAATCCGTGTTGACCTTTCTGACAACGAGCTGCGAGTCACCCCTGACGATGAGCTTCTTAACCCCGAGGTCTACCGCGATCCTGAGACCGGCAAGCAATCCATCGTACTCAGTAGTGTTGTTGGTGGACATCTCCCTAGGGAAGTGCATCTGGATCACGTACTTGAGGTGCTCTCCGGTGGGTGCGACGAGCAGCACACCGGCACCGGCGCCTTGCAGCGAGAAAGCCCCATGAAAGTACATGATCCAGTCGCGGCTTGCTTCCTTGCCGGGGAGAGGGGTCGCCTGGATTTCTTCGTCAGGCGTCGAGGTCCATTCTGCAATGAACTCTGCCAAGACTCTGCTCTGAATTGTTCAGGTACTTTCAAACTTTAAACCAAAGCTTGACAACTCCAAGGCCCATTCCACAATCCTTCCAGTTGCATCTGGGTTATGCAGTATCCGTTGTAAAGGGAGGCAGGTGACAACAGTGATCTCGTGGGCTTGGAAGTAATGACGCGGCTTCCTCGAGGCCATAAGGAGGCCAAAGAGAAATTTCTGCACACCGGAGTACCTCGATCTAGCTCCCTGCAAGAGGGAGCTGACAAAGTAAACCGGGTGCTGCATCATCTTCTTCTTCTGCACCACCTCACTTGACTACGAGGGCACTGCCTCGGTGGCATCAGACCCTGCGGGGGGCCTCGCCTTGCCGGCACCAGGCCCTGCCGGGGGAATCTTGGGCTTGCCATCCGCTAGTTCTGCCGCCGTCACTGCCTCCTCGTTGACCTCCCTCTGTGCCACTAGCGCGGTGCTGACCACTTGATTCGTCGCCGCGAGATAAAGCAGCAACAACTCTTGTGGTTTAGGCGCAACCAGTATTGGCGTGGACGAAAGGTATTTCTTCAGATCCTGCAATGCTGCCTCGGCTTCTTGGGTCCATTCCATTGGGCCTGCCTTCTTAAAGATTTTGAAGAAAGGAAGGGCACGCTCGGCGGACTTGGAGATGAATCGGCTCATGGCGGCAACACAGGCGGTGAGCCAACGCACATCCTTGATCCGCTTGGGCGCCTCAATCTGCTCAATAGCCTTGATCTTGTCTGGGTTTGCCTCGATCCCGCGCTGTGACACAAAGAACCTGAGAATCTTGCCGGATGGAACGCCGAAGACATACTTCTCAGGGTTCAGCTTGAGGTTGATCTTGCGCAGGTTAGCAAATGTTTCTTCCAGATCTTGGACAAGAGTTAGCCCGTCCTTGGTTTTGACAATTATGTCATCCATGTATGCCTCCATATTTCTATGGAGCTGAGGTTCAAAACCAATTTGGACTGCTCTTGCGAACGTTGAGCCAGCACTCTTCAATCCGAAAGGCATTCGTAAAAAGTAATACATACCACATGGGGTGATGAATGTTGTCTTTTTTTCATCCTCTCTTGTCATGAAGATCTGGTGATAGCCCGAGTAGGCATCAAGGAATGATAACAGATCACACCCAGCTGTGGAGTCAACAATCTGGTCGATGCGCGGCAACGGGAAGGGGTCCCTAGGACAAGCCTTATTGATATCTGTGTAATAAATACATAGTCTCCACTTCCCATTCGCCTTGCGCACCACTACCGGATTGGCGAACAACGTCGGGTGGAGCACTCCTCTCACCAAACCTGTCGCTTCCAATTTCCTGATCTCCTCTGTGATGAACTCCTGCCTCTCCAAAGCCTGCTTTCTGACCTTCTGCTTGACGGGCCGCGCATGGAGGCAGACAACTAGGTGGTGCTCAATCACCTTCCTGGGAACACCGGGGATGTCGGATGCTTGCCACGCAAACACGTCAACATTCGCCCGCAGGAAGGTGACGAGCGCACCTTCCTATTTGCTGCCGAGGGTGGAGCCTATGGTGAAGGCCCCTCCCGTGCCATCCTCCCTAACGGGCACCTTCTTGGTCTGCGGTGGCTCGGCCCTGGATCTCTTTCTCTTGTCGGTAGAACTCTCTGGCACGTCCTCGACGGTAGCACAACACTCCGAGGAGGTGCGCTTGCCGGAGTGGGTGCGAGAGGTCTTGCCGGGCTTCTTCTTCCCTCCCGGGCCTTCAGCGTCAGGAGCAGGTGCCTTGACAGCAGCTGCTGCAACTGCTTCCAGGTAGAGTTGGTCGGCGCAGATCAGCGCGTCCTACTTCTCGGAGGGGACGGAGATGATGGTCAACGGCCCGGGCATCTTTAGCATGTTGTAGGCGTAGTGTGACGCCGCCATGAACTTGGCTAGTGCCGGGCGGCCGAGGATCCCTTTGTAAGGCAAGGGGATCTCGGCCACATCAAAGACGATCCTCTCCGTCCTGTAGTTCAACCCTCCTCCAAACGTCACGGGCAGTGTGACCTTTCCCTTCGGCTGGCTCCTCCTCGGATTGACCCCTTGAAACGTGCCCGTTTCCTCGAGGTCTCCATCAGGTATTTGCAACCTTTTGACCACGACAGGCAAGATCAGGTTCAGGCCAGCCTCACCGTCAACCAGCATCTTGTTCACCCTGAGGTTGCGTATCGCTGGTGAGACCAAAAATGGCAAACACCGGACCGCGGTAGTGCGGTCGGGGTGGTCCTCGGTGTCAAAGATGAGGGGCGTGATGGACCACTTCAGCGGCTTCTGAGCGTCGAACGACGGCTCTGCTGCTGTAATCTCACGCGCCCACTTCTTGAGCTGGCGGTGAGAGGTATGCAGCGAGGCACCGTCATCGATGCACATGGTATCCGTAGCCTTCTGGAACCCTTGCTCACCAGACTCGTCGTCCTTGTCGTTATCATCATCTTCTTGTTTCTTGCCGCGGCCCCGGGCGGGCCTCTCTTGCTGTCTATCCTTGCCGGGGCGGCCTCCTTGGCCGCCACGCTTCCTGCCAGATCCCTCAGCACCGTCCTGGTCCTTCTCCTTGTCCCGCCTCTCGTACGCAGCCTTTTGCTTCTCAGCAAGCAGCTCGACTTGTCGGCAGTTCTGGAGGCCGTGGCCCTTGGTGCGATGGATCTTGCAGTATTGCTTGCCAGAGCTCCCTGGCTTGTCGGTAGCCGCCAAGGCCTGGCAGGCGGCGCACCCGGCAATCTCCTTGTCAGGGGCGCCTGCCTTGACCTTCTTGCCGGCACCAGTGTCGTCAGATCCCTCAACGGCAAGCACAGCCTTGCCCTTGTGTTTCCTGTTGCGACGCCGGCCCTTCTTCGTCGGGGTAGCGGCGTCCTCATCGGTAGAGTCGGTTTCTGTGCCAGCGTCTTCGCCAGGGTACTTCCTTCCCTCTTCAGCTCGGGCGCATCTATCGGCCAGAACGTAGAGCTCGGCCACATCCTTAACCTTCGTCATCGCTAGCTCCTCGCGCATCTTGCAATTGCGCATGTTCTGGTGGAAAGCGCTAATCTCTGGATGTACTTGCGCAGGGTCTCCCCTTCCTTCTGGCGAATGATATGCAGATCACTGGCTTGGCCATGAGCTTGGTGGCCTCCTGTGAAGGCGCCAACGAGCTCATGGAACAGATCCAACCAAGAAGAAATGGAATCCACCGGCAAGTGCATCAACCAAGACATCACATTGGGCTTGAGCGCCAGCGGGAAATAGTTGGCAAGCACCTTGTCGTCGCGAGCCCCAGCAGCCTGCATCGCGATGGTGTAGATGCTGAGGAACTCGGATGGATGGGTCTTGCCAGTGTACTTCTCGCCGACGTCGGGCTTGAACGTGCGGTGGGATGGCCACTGGAACTGCCGCAGCTCACGGGTAAAGGCCGGGCAGCCCACCTCGTAAGGTAGGCCGCCGGAGCCCCCCGGTGCTGGGTGGTCTATAGCGGGTCCCGCCCGCTTGTCCGACTGGCGGCGCGTTTCGCGCCGGCGCTCGACGGTGGTTCGAGCGGTTTCATGAGCTCGTTCCCGAAGGACCTAGCGCTTGTCGCGGAGGGTCCGCGGGTCGGACGACGCTATGGAGATGTTATCACAAGCGTTGTCACGACGGGCTGACACCCGCGACGACTGGCGAGGAGGAGGAGAGTGCACCGTGCCCGCAACTCCCCCGGTCCTCCCAACGCCAGCATGTGGTGGCTCGGTGGAGCGCCGTCTCGACGGCCCCGCCTTTCGTGGATCGTCTTTGTTGGTGACGGCGACGAGGCTCCGGATGGTGGCCCTCCACTCGTCAAGCTTCTCCGCAGCATGAGGGAAGTCGAGGAGCAGCTGTGCGCGCGCCAAAGCTTCTGCCAGCGTGGGCGGCGGCGAAAGCTGTGTGGATCGCGGCACGCTTCGACTTCTAACTACGTTAGAAAGAGCTCCATTACGACCCAGCGGCTGCGTGCCATTTTCACCAGCGCTTCGGCGGGCGTGCTGAACCACTCCATCCTGCGGACGACGCACGGGACTCTTCCCACGGCGGTGCCCAGAGTCACCAACATGGTGACGCTGCTCGACGCGCACACCATGGGAAGAGCACGCAGTGGTCGCCGGTGTGGGCGTCCTGGAGGTCGCTGCGCCGCCCGGAGGTGGCACAACGACACCCCTGGAGGTCCCCGCGCCGCTTGCGGGGCAGCTCCGTCTTTGGATCCGGCAACGTGTAGCCGGTCGTCTGGTGCGCGAACGACGCTGATCGCCAGGCTCTGACTGCCAGGGCGATGCTAGTGCTCGCGGACCGCGACCCGGGTCCTGTCAGGACCGCCCATCGCCTGCGCCAAGACCGGCACGGGGGCGCTCGCTCCCAACGAGCCGACCGCCGTGGTCGTCTTCTTCTTAGGAGCCATGGCAACGAAGAACTGCTAGGCTAACTAGTAGACCAGATTCTCACAATTGCGCCCCCTACCTGGTGCGCCAAAGATGTCGGTGTGGAGCGACACCTATGGGATCACTAGAATCCCTACTACGGTTGCCGGGGCGCGGGGTTGCGAGAAGAGCAGGGCTAGTAGATAGCACAAGGATCGTTTACCCATGTTCGGGCCGCGAGGATGCGTAAAACCCTAGTCCTGCTTCTGTGGGTGTATTTCAGGGAGTTCTTGAGCTCTCGAACTAGCTGTAGTCAGTGCGTGGTTCGAAAGATCAGAATCCTTCTCCAGTATGCCATGGGCCTCCTTTTATAGTCGAAAGGGGCTGCCACAGTGGCACAGAGGTGGTAGAAAGGCGTACAGTACCCTGAGCTTATCGCTCGTATTACAGGACAAGACGCATTTAATGCGTAGCTTTGGTGTCCCCTTGCTTTATTGGGGACGGGGGCAAGGCCCGTCCCGCCCGTCGCCACTCCTCCTCGCTTTGACACGCGCCCTGGCCAGTGAGGCACGTGGTGCCATGTAGGCAGGCAGACAGCTGAGGTGGCGCAGTGGCTGAGCCTTCACGAAGATCTGCATGCCGCCACGCAGGCGCTCGATGAGTTGGCCTGGGAGCTGCATGTCACGCCCAATATGCGACCCTATCCAAAAGGAACTCGACGGTCCCACCAAGGATAGACCCACATATTGAAACGCTTTTGCAAGGTGGATATCATTACATCAACATTACATAATAGATGGGGATACATACATAAGGCACAAATGCCACAAGAATACATCAACATCATATACAAGATCAACATCCGACTACGGATGAAACATAAACAGAAGCTCAAACGACATCCACCACTGCTAGCCCAGCTGCCGACCTGGAACCTATCCCTGATCAAGAAGAAGCAGAAGAAGAACTCCAAAACAAGCAAACATCGCTCTCGCGTCATGATCATCGCAAACCTGCACCTGCAACTGTTGGTGTAGTAATCTGTGAGCCACGAGGACTCAGCAATCCCATTACCATGGGTATCAAGACTAGCAAAGCTTAATGGGAAAGGAAGGGGTAAAGTGGTGAGGTTGCAGCAGCGACTAAGCATATATGGTGGCTAACATACGCAAATGAGAGCGAGAAGAGAAACAAAGGAACGGTCGTCAACTAGTAATGATCAAGAAGTGATCCTGAACTCCCACTTACGTCAGACATAACCCAGAAACCGTGTTCTCCTCTCGATCAACCCCGAAAAGAGACACTCACGGTTACGCACACGGTTGGTGTATTTAGAAGAGTTTGTTTCAAGTTTACTACAACCGGATATTAACAAATTCCCATCTGCCACATAACCGCGGGCACGGCTTTGAAAGTTCAAACCCTGCAGGGGTGTCCCAACAGCCCATGATAAGCTCTCGCGATCAACGAAGGATATTCCTTCTCCCCGGGAAGACCCGATCAGTCTCGGAATCCCGGCTACAAGACATTTCGACAGCAATAAAACAAGACCAGCAAAGCCGCCCGGATGTGCCGACAAATCCCGATAGGAGCTGCACATATCTCGTTCTCAGGGAACACCGGATGAGCGAAGCGTACAGGAACCAACGTAACCCAAGTTGCCAAGGAATGGTCCCGCACGGTGCTCTAGTTTGGACCAACACTGGGAGGAGCACTGGCCCGGGGGGGTAAAATAAAGATGACCCTCGGGCTCCGGAAACCCAAGGGAAAAAGGCTAGGTCAGGCAAATGGTAAAACCAATGTTGGGCCTTGCTGGAGGAGTCTTATTCAAAGCGAACTGTCAAGGGGGTCCCATAAATCACCCGACCGCATTAGGGACGCAAAATCCGGGAACATAACACCGATATGACGGAAACTAGGGCGGCAAGAGTGGAGCAAAACACCAGGCATAAGGCCGAGCCTTCCACCCTTTACCAAGTATATAGATGCATTAATTAAATAAGATATATTGTTATAACCCAACAAGTAAACATGTTCCAACAAGGAACAACATCTCCATGTTCCAACAAGGAACAAACTTCATCTTCACCTGCAACTAACAATGCTATAAGAGGGGCTGCGCAAAGCGGTAACATAGCCAAACAACGGTTTGCATAGGAAAGGTGTCAAAGGTTAGAGGCTGACATGGCAATTTGGGATGGCTTGAGGAACAAGTGATAGGTAGCGCAGCATAGCGATAGAACGAAGCAACTAGCATAGCAATGATAGTAGTGAGATCCAGGGTAGCGGTCATCTTGCCTGAAATCCCGCAAGGAAGAAGAACGAGTCCATGAAGAAGACAAACGGATGAAGCCGAACCAAGCGTAGACGAACGAATCCTCACGATCGCAACGAAACAGGAACTAACAAGAAGAAGCACACAACATAGGTAAACACTCCACACATGAACAAGACATGATGCACAACAAACATGATGCATGACACTACTACATGAAGCTACTCATGGCAAGAGATGATGCAAGCAAGAGCAATACATCAAAGCAAGTTTAAATGAGGTCGGAAGCAACATATAACAATTCCGGTAAGTCCTCATATGCAAATTTCGAAATTGGTCCAGATCTGAATAACTTTATGTTCTAGTTGTTAAACAGCAAGTTAAGATGCACCACGATGATCTACACGAAGTTCTAGTCAAGTTACATATAAAGTTCATTAGATTCGGAGCTACGGCCTAGAAGATATGAGCAAAACAAGATAAGCATGGCATTGATGCAAAAATCATACAAACATCAAGCAAACACCTCAAAACATGGATGCAACATGATAATATGAAGTTACATGCAATTCTAAGCAAGTTTCATACAGAGCACACTCAAAACGGAGCAACGGTTCAACACATACACATGAAACAAGTTATAGCAACAATCTGTCCAAAACAGCAACTAGGCATATTGCAAGCATCAAAACAACAAGCTACAGCATCTTAACATGAGAACAAAAGGCACGGGCATGATGTACAGGTAAAGCATGACAAAACATGAACACTGAGCTATCTCCAGAAACTACTAGAACATGCTCAAAAGGACATGGCAAGATTGCAAATAATAACAGTTTCAGGCTTAGCAGAAATAACATCAGGTTGCAATGTTTAGAGCTATCAAACAACATGTTACAGGAACTTAACATGGCAAACAAAGCCATGGCATGAATCTACTAATTGCATAGAACAAAAGTCATTTACTGACCATAAGCCAAAAGGATCAGAAGATATGATGGCACCCATGTAAACATGGCAAGTTATATTACAGATTCATACATGGCAGGAACAACGACAAGTAGGCATGTTGGTGAGCTTGAACCACTCACCACAGAGCAATACATGGCATGGCAAGGCAAACAACAGTAATAAGACATGGCATAGAAGCTATACATGGCAAGAACAACATCATAGCATACACGGATCAACTACAACAACCTTGCCAAAATTGAATAACATGTAAACAACCTGCCAGGAAACATTTTATAGCAAAAGTAGAGCTCGATTGACTCAAGCTATGGCACTCCATAATTGCAAACAAGGGCATGGATGGATAGAGCATAACCATATGTTCAAAACATCCTTACTGAAGTATCTCAAAATAAGCATGGATCTCTGGTAGCATCAAGTTAACATGGCATAAAAATATCGCAGAATCAGGGCTGAAATCAGCAACATCATGAAGCCTAGTTTGCATGCTTGTGCTAGTCACCACAGAGATCACAAAAATACATGGCATACACCCATGTAAAGATGGCATGGCATATTACAAAACACATGTAGGACTCAAGTTCATAGGGTGCACACATCAATCATGGCAAAAATGACAAAAGTGCATTTCTGATAAGAATCTGAAACTAACATCACATGGCCCTCTTCTAACAGCATTTCGGGCATCAGGATGAGCTAAAATGGAAATGATGCAATGAGATGAAATGAACTACTCGTCGAGGCAAACAATTTGACATATTACACGCACGAAACGGAGCTACGGATGCGGAATT
Organism: Aegilops longissima; assembly: GCA_021605205.1. Taxonomy (NCBI): domain Eukaryota; kingdom Viridiplantae; phylum Streptophyta; class Magnoliopsida; order Poales; family Poaceae; genus Aegilops; species Aegilops longissima. The sequence goes on from CM038678.1 coordinate 281,266,788, forward strand.
ATGGCATGATGCAAATGCAACAAAATAATGACAGAATTTAGGGACTTGGACGATTTTCACCTCCGGGAAAAGTCAACCCGGGACGAGGAGATCCCGGGACGGAGCGGATCCGGGACGGGGCACGCGTTTGGATGGGAGGACCGGTGGATCTGATCCACCCTCGTGGATCGGGCCGGGGAACTCCGGCGAGGGCGGCACGCAGGCGGCGGTCGCCGGCGACGGAGGGCGGCGGCTATGGGCGCCAGCAGGCGGGCGGCTTTGGCCGGGAGGCCGGGCAGCGGCGCGAGGGGAGGCCGGCAGGCGAGGGCGAGGGAGGCCGGCGCGCGGCGAGGGGCCGCCGGTGGCGGAAGGCCATGGCCGGCGACGGAAGCGAGGCGCCGCCTGCTCGGTCGGGCGGCCCGCGGGCGATCATGGCGGCGCGACGACCTGGCGGTGGAGGGCGACGGAGGCGACGCGAGGACGGAGCTCCGGCGGAGGTTTCTGCGACGGTGGAGGCGGCGCCGGCGGGATCGGGCGGCGGCGGCGGGAAGGCGTGGCGCTGAGGTCCAGCGGCGGAACGGGCACGCTGGCCGGAGGGCCCGATCCGGGCTCGACGGACAGCAACGCACGGGACGGCGGCGGAAGCGACGTGGCGATCCGCGATTGGCGCGGACGGCGGCGGCTGGAAGGAACGGACATGTCCGGCCGTCGGCGGACATGTCTGGCGGCGCGGAGGGGAATTTTTAGGGTTTCGGGGGGAATGATCCGCGAATTTCGGGGGAGGGGCTATATATATAGGTAGAGGGAGCTAAGAGAGTCCAAATGAGGTGCGGTTTTCGCCCACACGATCGTGATCGAACGACCGAGAGCATAGAGGGGAGTTAGATGGGTTTTGGGCCAGTTTGAAAGGGGTGTTGGGCTGCAAAGAGAAGGGGCTTTTGCGGTTACCGGGTTAACCGTTGGAGTATCAAACGACCTCCAAATGGCACGAAACTTGACAGGCGGTCTACCGGTGCTATACCAAGGCCGCTTGGCAAGACTCGGTCCATTCCGAGACCGTTTAACACCCGCTCACGAAAAGAGGTAAAAGGGGGCGCCGGGAGACATAGGAGTGCCGGATTGCAAAACGGACAACGGGGAAAATGCTCGGATGCATGAGACGAACACGTATGCAAATGAAATGCACATGATGACATGATATGAAATGCAGATGATGACATGGCAAAGTGCAACACGCAAGCACATGACATGGCAAAGATGACGAATAACTGGAAGACACCTGGCGCATCGAATCCGGGGTGTTACAACACTCCTCCACTAACAAGAGATCTCGTCCCGAGATCTTAGGACCGAGACGGAAGAGAAAGAGGAAGAGGTGAAACAAGAACTCTAGAGAAGAAGCAAAGAATCGAGAGCACTCGAGGAGAAGAGAGAAACGACGAGAATGACGAGAATCGAAAGCTCACGGACTCAGATAGACTATGAAACCCACTCGTTCTAACTGGAGTGGTTAGAATGAGAAAAGAAACGAATAAGGCTGAAAAGGATTTAGGCGGAATTCTGACTGAACATGGGAAGAATAGAACATGAACTTGAGAAGATGGAACGATACTTGATGAAGACATGACACAAAACCTCCGGAAAGAATTGAAAGAGTTGAATGAAAATAACTTAGAAGGAAGGATTGAACGGAGTTGTTGAAAAAATCACCAACGAAAAGAATAAGATTGTTGTGGACTTATGGATAACCTCTCAAAATCATAAGATGATAACTGGCCACAAATGGAAATGATTGGATAGGTTAGAAGAACGAAGAAATGCAAAACTCCCCTTCAGAAGAAAATGAAGAATTAATTGCACTTCGAGATGAGAAGAAAAGATACTTGAACTCCGCCAACAAAATCTTGATGAACTCTTGAAGAAAGAATTAAATCATGACGAACCACCATGAAGAACTCCGGTAACAAAAGGATGACAAGATAAAATGAAGGATGAAAGAATAGATGAGCGCTGCGATGATTTAGATGGCGGTTTCCGACAATATAGCCGAGGAAAATTTGAACTCCGGAAAAGAAAAGATGAAAGCACTTGGAACTAGAATTTATTCCTCAAGAATAAACTTCGAAGGAAGGGATTACTCAATTGGATGAAATAAGAATAAGATTTATTGTATGCTTATCCTTCATCAAATTAAATTGATGACAAGCAGCGGATTTTGCATACTACTTATTCTTCTTGAAAAAGAATTGAGAAGTAACATATCGCAAACTTGAGAAGGTCTTCATGAACGCACCCCTCTTTTTGTACACCGACAAAGCTCAAGACTCTACATTTCTATTTTAGTGATCCAAGATCACATTGAGTCCATAGGAAAAGTCAATACTATTAAAAGGGGATGAGGTGTTACTTAATGGTCTACTTGCTCAAATTGCTTAGTGATATGCTCCAAAGCCCTGAACCACTTTATCAATTCCAAATAAGTCCAAAACCTAAAGTCAAACTCGGCCCCACTGATTTGATCTATCCGGCGCCATCGACTTTCTTTGACATAGCCACTGCCAGAAACCCTAATAAATTCGGTCTCACCGATCGGGATCTCAGTCTCACCGAGATGGTAATGCAAACTCTCTGTTTCCCTTCATAACATTTCGGTCTTACCAAAATGAGCGATCGGTCTCATCGAGTTCACAATGCAAACTCTCTATTTCCCTTCGTAATGTTTCGATCTTACCGAAATGAGCGATCGGTCCCATCGAGTTTGCCTGACCAACTCTCTGTTTGCTCATTGTAGAAATCGGTCCCACCGAGTTCATGCAATCGGTCACACCGAGATGAGGTTTTGCCCTAACCCTAGCACATTGGTCCCACCGAGGTGATCATGCCAGTCCCACTGAGAATCCTAACGTTCACATTTTGAACTGAATCGGTCTCACCGAGTTCACCTATTTGGTCTGACCGAGTTGGGTCAAATGTGTGTAACAGTTAGAATTGGTGTGGAGGCTATATATACCCCTCCACCCCCTTCTCTATTCAAGAGAGAGGCATCAGAATGTGCCTACACTTCCACTACTCATTTTCTGAGAGAGAACCACCTAGTCATGTGTTGAGACCAAGACATTCCAATCCAACCACAAGAATCTTGATCTCTAGTCTTCCCCAAGTTGCTTTCCACTCAAATCATCTTTCCACCATAGCCAAATCTAAGAGAGAGAGTTGAGTGTTGGGGAGACTATCATTTGAAGCACAAGAGCAAGGAGTTCATCATCATCACACCATCTATTACCTTTTGGATAGTGGTGTCTCCTAGATTGGTTAGGTGTCACTTGGGAGCCTCTGACAAGATTGTGGAGTTGAACCAAGGAGTTTGTAAGGGCAAGGAGATCTCCTACTTCGTGAAGATCTACCCAAGTGAGGCAAGTCCTTCGTGGACAATGGCCATGGTGGGATAGACAAGGTTGCTTCTTTGTGGAACCTTCATGGGTGGATCCCTCCGTGGACTCGTGCAACCGTTACCCTTCATGGGTTGAAGTCTCGATCAACGTGGACGTACGATAGCACCACCTATTGAAACCACACCAAAAATCTTCGTCTCTACATTGCGTTTGCCTTTTCCAAACCCTTCCCTTTACCTTCATATGCAATCTTTTACTTTCCGGTGCTACCTCTTAGAATTGCATGTGTAGGTTGATTGCTTGACTTGTGCTAAGTTGCTAAAATCTGCCAAGACTTAAAATTGGGAAAAGGCTAGATTTTTATTTGGTCAAGTAGTCTAATCACCCCCCCCTCTAGACCTACTTTCGATCCTACAAGTGGTATCAGAGCTTTGGTCTCCATTTGCCTGGATTTCCATAGCCTTGGTTTCACAACCTAGGAGAGTATGGCATCTAGCGAGGGAAATTACCACCGTAGTGGTCCTTATTTTGATGGTAGTAATTTTGCTAGTTGGAAGCATAAGATGAAAATGCATATTCTTGGACATAACCCCGCTGTTTGGGCTATTGTGTGTATTGGTTTGCAAGGTGAATTCTTTGAAGATGGAAGAGAACCGAATCATGAAGCGACCGTGGAAGAATTGAAAATGTTGCAATACATTGCTCAAGCTTGTGATATCCTCTTCAACGGACTATGCCCTGAAGAATTCAACAAAATCAGCTGCCTTGACAGCAAAGAAAATTTGGGATACTTTGGTTGATCTGCACGAAGGTACCGAGTCCATCAAGCAATCCAAAATGGATGTGCTTCAAATTCAACTTGACAAGTTCAAAATGAAGGATGGTGAAGGAGTCGCTGAAATGTATTCTAGGCTTGGTCTCATCACAAATGAGATTGCCGGCTTAGGAAGTGAAGAGATAACCAACAGATCCATCATCAAGAAGATTCTAAGAGCCTTGGATGGAAAATATGATACTGTGTGCACCTTGATCCAAATGATGCCCAATTACAAAGATCTCAATCCAACAAAAGTCATTGGTAGAATTGTTGCTCATGCACTACAAAAAAATACACTTCCGTGATGATACGTGTTTGTCACAGTAGGTCGCGTTTTCTGTCATGCATGTACATCCATGACAAATTTATGACAGAATCAAGATAGTCATACCTGTGCTATCGTAGAAGTGTTCCATGACATTGCCAAAATTATCATCACGGAAGTGTCCACTTCCATGAAAAAAAATCGCGCGTCACAGAAGTGCTTTCGTCAAGGGTGACCGACACATGGCATCCACCGTAACGGAACGCCATTAAGCTATCAGGTCGGATTTTGGATCCGATAACCCGTTAACAGCCACGACTAATGCCGATTTTCCACGTGTAAAATTCTCATTGGCTGACGGATCCAGGCACAGGTGTCACTCATCCAACGGTCGAGATGGGCCTATGATATGTTGACACGTGGACCGGCCCAAAAGTGGCCCACAAAGTTTAAATCGGCCGACCCAACCGAAGGCCCATAAGATTTAGCGGACCATAATGGGCCGACCCAGCTAAAGGCCCACAAAATTTAGCGGACCATAATGGGCCGGCCCAACTAAAGGCCCACACGATTTTGCAGACCATAATGGGCCGGCCCAGCTAAAGGCCCACAAGATTTTGCGGACCATAATGGGCCGGCCCAACTAAAGGCCCACAAGATTCTGCAGACCATAATGGGCCGGCCCAGCTAAAGGCGCAACATTCTCTATCAAATCGGCCCATCAACGGCCTGTCCTAAACTTGTCATCAACGCGGCCCATGGTCACTTCTGGCCCGTTAACAGTCCGCTAAGTAATTGGGCCGAATTATGGCCTGGTGTATTTCCGGCCTGTTAAAGGTCCGGCTTCATTTGGGCCCATTTACAGGCCATCAAAACTTTCGGCCCATAAACGACCGTGAAGGATTTGGGTCATATTCGGCCATGTCTAACATTCGGCCTGTTAGAGGCCCACTATAGCTTCGGGCCACTTTCGGCCTGTTAACGCCGGACGTAAACCATGGGCCATATGTGGCCCAACGTCATTTCGGGCCCATTAACGGCCCGTATAAAAATGACGATAATCTAGCCCGACCGAAGTTCCAGCTTGTTAAAGGCCTATGTATTAGGTCGGCGCATTTACGACCCGTCCGAATTTCGGCCTGTCAAAGATCCGCATCGTAAATGGGCCACCATTTCGGCCTGCTAAGTCCAGTGGGTTATTTGGCACAATCAGGGCCCAATCTCACTTTCGGTCTATTAAAGGCCCATGTTTTTATGGGCTCGAGATATTTACACCTGTAAACGGCCTATTTTTACTAAGGGCCCAAATTATGTTTAGGCCTGTTAAAGGCCCACTATGGGCACATGCCTACCAGAAAAATATGAAAGCTTATGCTGATTTAGGCCCAGATATTTTTAGTGGGCTACATGCCAATTTCGGCCCGTAATCGTTTTTAGCCCAATTGGAATGGGCCCGACGAATGTTGGCATGTTGGGCTCCTACGAAGCTTTCGGCCGAATACATTACTAAGATAAACCTACACTATACAAAAATAGCGTCGTAATTACTGCAGCCTGAGGCAGCATCATAAATGTTGTATCACAACAAAATAAATTCCAACCATACAACAAAAGGCATGTTGGCATAAAGTTTACAGTCCTTCCAGATAAAAGCACCATCAAATGTATAGAAGCACATATCATTTGACCTGAGTGCTAATGTTTCACGCTGTAGAATCTGATGGAGCAGCACGATCTCCACCTTTTTCCGCCATTGCTCTTGAACAACGGGCGAATGTCGATAGTCCGGTTTCAAAACCATTCATATCTTGACGACATTTCTCAACCACTATTCTTGTTTCCAAACAACGTCCATTAGGGATTGGACTTGTGTCCGGAGCACGATATATCACTGCCTAGCAAGAAGATTTTGTTCAAGAGGCGATTTGGACGAGGTTACCTTGACAACCAACCTGAATTACGCAGAAGGTGCTTTTTGCATTGTTAGTGGAGAGATACCGACGACTTGCAGCAAGAGAGGTGACATTGTGCCCATAGTAGCCTCGTCACCTTCGGTGGTTGTGGCTGTTCAATCATTTGTTCCATAGCTTCCGAAAGTTTGAACTTGTAGATTAGTGTGCGGATAAGTTACTAATGAGACAAAAACAAACAAAGTAGGTTAAACGTTTATACATAACTTATTTTGGTGAACTACTGTAATACATTAGCATGTATTGTAGTGCCAACTACATAATAAAATCACTTTCGGAACATATGTCCATGTAGCATGCCTATTGTATTGTCTATTTCCTCACATTCGTTGACATCTAAGGATAAAGAGACATGGTTTAAAGTAGGATGAACATAGTATGACATCATTCATATCATGGGCAAATAGATATAAAACAAACAGTCTATTTTATCATTGTGTGCGCACGTGAACATAACAACTAGATTACAGATCAAGACCAAAAGAATATCCTTCATCTCTTTTAAACCATGTAAGGTGAAATGATACGTTAAGACAACTGTGAATAAAAGTGAACAGAGTAACTGACATTGGCTGCAAACCAAGTAGTTAAATGAACACATCACAGTACCAATCAGTTCAAGGCAGGAGGAGTAAGGACTTACAACAGCGGCTTGAACTGGTGTGCTCATGCCCTTCATCTTGCTGGTGTGGCAATCCTTGAAGATTTGCACTGCATTCGGTTCAGGTTCTTTTTGGTCCGCACGGGATTTCCTCTGTATTTGGAACAAGTCAATATAGATACGATAATATGGCACAAAAAAGAAGGAAGTAGCAGCTATTTACAAGAGCCTCGCAGTGTGCAATATAGCTACGAGATCCTGTTGTCTGTTGGAATTTCACTTTAGAACGGTTGGTTTTGTTCTTCAAACAGTTAGCCTAGAAGAAGATACACTTGTAAGGCACATACATAAATACAAGTTCAATATGTGGTCTGATCAAATACATATAGCCTACCTGATACTTTGGATCAGACCAGTGTTTAACGAGGGCTGTCCAGTCTTCATCTGTAATATATTCCACTAGAGATGTTTGGGCGATTTCATTGTTAGCCTTGCCTTCAAAGTGAGATTTTCTAAGGTGGTACCGATACTGTCGTAGAGCAGATTGAAAAACATGAGTGCATGCTTGTTTAGTTGCATCATCTTTCGGATCCAACTTGAACCTCATCTGTTGAAAAAAGAATGTGAGTCTTATTAGGAGGAAGCTAGAAAGTATGGGACAGAGCAAGACAATATTACTAATTGCGATGAATAACATTACTTACGGATAAATGGTCAAGGAAGGTGTTAAACTGGGTATTGTCTTTCTCATTCTGTCTTCGATCCACGTTGGGAGGATACGCATGACACCTAACGGCAACGGCTGCCTCGATACTAACTTGGCTAACTCAGAGCATCACGTGGCCTTTTAAACCAGCCTCAAAATGGATCTCCATTCTTCCTCCTTTTTGTTAATCATCAAACATTATCCCCGATGTCTGCTTCCGCTTGCCCGTGGTGCTAGTTCAACAACGAATATGGAAAGTGTTAGTGTACATCAAACCGTGAGAGTACATATAAAGGAGCATGCAATCGCAACTTGACTCGGTCAGTACCGCCTTGGTGTTGATGCTCATGAGGTTCATCTGATCTTGCCAAGTCTTGTTGTGTCGAGAGTGCGTCGGAAGTAGTGTTAGGTGTGAAGGCAGCTTGGGAACTGGCGCCCGAGCAAAGGAACGAGTAACGTTGAGATGTTTGTGCAGTTGAAGCGGATGCTGCAGCTGGTGGAGCAGTGATACTATGTTTGTAGATTTAGCGGTGGACTTGGACCTTCTCTCGCACTATAAGTACCAGCAGAATCTCGACGCGTAACCCTTTCCGTTTCACCCAACGAGTAACATCACTCTCTACTATATTATTTTCCTTGCTCTTTTTGACTTTGCCATGTCAAGCTGTACCCACAACACAAAAGAATAAAATCACTCTTCAGAACTCATTGATGCATGATACAGACAAGCAATACTTTGATGTAAGACAACCGTATGAGGATGGAATATGTAAGAAAAACAGGACGGCATGACATATTCATAGCTACGATGTGCAAACTAAGCAGAAGGATTTTCAAGAAAATAGAAGTAATGCAAGCTAGACACCATATGAAAGATGCAACCAATATTACTCTGCCAAGTTAAAAGTGTCTTGTCATAAGTGGCAATTCGAAAAATTAGAAGCGAGACAACGTAGAAATCAATGCAAGATGCAACCACTATCAAACTGCCATGTTAAAAGCGTCCAATCATGAGTGACTGATGCGGGATACACAACAGTAGTACTTTGATGTAAGAACATGGTATGATAGATAGATGCAGTGTATTCTAGACACAGAAAGCCATGTCATATGCACATGTATAACGATAAAATTCAGCAGGTGCAATTTAATCAAAATAGAAGAAATACAGGCTAGACAACATATGCAACATGAAACCAATTATCACATCACAACTTAGAGCAAGCACTGCGATGGTGGAGTACGGAGATGAACTCATCATGTAGACTTGGGACTTCAACTTCATTAGCGATGTAGCAGTGGCAAATCTAGAGAGTCTCTGTTTGCGTCGGTGCGGAGGACCACCAACATCCCTAACTTACTCTTTTCCTTCCTATTTTCCGATATTGCCTTATGAAGTCAAAACCACAAGAAGATGAATAAAATTAGCTCTGCATAATTGGTTGATGCATGATACGATTTAACACTACTTTGATGTAAGGCAAGCGCAGGATAGGAGGATGGAATATATACAAAAAAGACAGTGTTTCATATTCACATATACGATAGGAGGATGGAATATGTATGAAAAAACAGAAGCGGAAGGCATTTCAACAAAATTAGAAGAAATGAAAGCTAGGAACCATATGAACATGCAACCAATATCACTCTATCAGGTAAAAAGTGTCTCGTCGTAAGTGCCATTTCAAGAAATTAGAAGCAGTACAAGCTAGAAGACAATGCAAGATGCAACCTACATCACAGTCCCAAGTTAAATGTGTCTTATGGGTAAGTGATCGTTTCAGCTATAAGTTGTAAGCTACGCAGATGCAATTCAACATAATCATAAGCAATACAAACTAGACATCATACGGACTTGTGATGGTGGAGTAGGGGAGATGTGCTCATCATGTACATGTATGTTCTAGAAACAGGAACACGGGTCATATTCATAGGCATTATGTGTAAAGTAAGCAGATGCAATTCAAGTTAGAAGCAATACAAGCTAGACATCATACGCAACATGCAACCACATATAATATTGTCAAGTTAGAGCAAGCACCTGTGATGGTGGAGTAGGGGAGATGTGCTCATCATCTACACAGCTACGTTGACTGTCCAGCCTTGTGTTGTCTTGCGAATCTTGTTGGGAGGATGGTGGAGTAGAATCTGTAGAGACCCCCTATTTGAGTTGCTCCGAAGGACCACCATCATCCACTGCCGGACTAATTTCCTTCGGCTGTTATAATTTTGCATTGTGAAGTCAAACCAATAAGAAAAAGGAATAAAATTCGCTCTTCAGCACTCATTCATGCATGATACTGACGAACAATACTCGGATGAAAGGCAAACACATGATGCGAGGATGGAATATGTATGAAAAACAGGATGGTGTGACATATTCACACCTATGATGTGGTAACTAAGCAGAAGGCATTTCAACAAATTAGAAGCACTGCAAGCTAGAAACCATATGAAAGATGCAACCAATATCACTCTGCCAAGTTAAAACTGTATGGTGTTTCAACAAATTAGAAGCAGTACATGCTAGAAATCATATGCAAGACACAACCAATATCACAGTGGTGACTTAAAGGTGCCTTATCAGAAGATATAGTATGTACCAAAAATAGGAAAGCGTGTCATATTCACATGTATCATGTGTAAGCTAAGCAGATGCAGTTTACAATAATTAGGAGCAATACGAGCTAGACACTATATGCAACATGCAACCAGATATCACACTGCCAAGTTAGAGCAAGCACCTTGGATGGTGGAGTAGGGGAGCGGAGACTTGGACCTTGTAATGCACTATCAGTACAAGGAGAATCGGTATAGATGCTCCGTTTACGTTGCTGCAGAGGACCACCACCATCGCCTTCCTTACTCTTTTCCTTCCTCTTTCATGATTTTGCCTTGTCAAGTCAAACCCACAAAAAAAAGGAATAAAATTTGCTCTTCAGAACTCATTGATGCATGATACTGACGAACACTACTTTCATGTAAGGCAGCCGCATGGTAGGAGGATGGAATATGTATGAAAAACAGGACGGCGTGACATATTGACATGTATGATGTATAAAGTGTAAACTAAGCACAAGGTGCTTGAACTTGTTAGAATCGATGCAAGCTAGAAACCATATGAAATATGAAACCAATATCACTCTGCCAAATTAAAAGGGTGCCCTAAAAAATGTATTTGACCAAATTAGAAGCAATACATGGCAACAGGCTAGAAATAATATGCCATATGCAACTAATAAAGGTGACTCATCGTAAGTGATTGATGCATGATACGTAAGAGAGGTAGTTTCATGTAAGAACAAGGTTAACACATAGATGTAGTGTGTACCAAAAATAGGAAGGCATGTCATATTCACAGTATATAGTGTGTAAACTAAGCAGATGTAATTTACCCTAATTAGAAGCATTACAAGCTAGACACCAGATGCAACATGCAACCACATATCACATCATGGTTAGAGCAAGCACTGTGATGGTGGTGAAGGGAAGTGCGGTCTTCTGTGCACAGAGCTACGTTCAATATCTTCATTTAGGCTTGCGGTTTCTTGAGAATCATGTGGAGAGGATGAAATTGCATTCTTTATAAGAGTATTGCGTCTCATATTAACCAACGCGCGTGACTGTCTCATCATAAGCGGTAGACGCAGGATACACAAGAACAGTAGTTTGATGTAAGAACATGGTGTGATAGGCAGATGTAGTATGTACCAAAAACAGGAAGGCATGTCATATTCACATGTATAATGTGTAAGCTAAGGAGATGCAATTTAACAAATTAGGAGTATTGATGAGGGATACACAAGAAAAGTAGTTTGATGTAAGAACATGGTTAATAGAAAGACGTAGTATGTACCGAAAACAGGAAGGCATGTCATATTCACAGGTATAATGTGTTAACTAAGCAGATGCAATTTACCCTAATTAGAAGCATTACAAGGTAGACACCATATGCAACATGCAAGCACATATCACACTGCCAAGTAAGAGCAAGCACCTGCGATGGTGGTGTGGGGGAATTGCGGTGATCAACTAGAGAGCTACGTTGACTATCTTCATTTAGCCTTGCTGTTTCTTGAGAATCATGTGGGGAGGCTGACACTGCACTCTTTAAACTAGTATGGGGTCTCACAGTAACCCACCCGGGTGACTATCTCATCATAAGTGATTGACGAGGGATACAAAAGAGCATCAGTTTGATGTACGAACATGGTTAATAGACATATGTAGTATGTATCGAAAACAGGAAGGCATGTCATTATCAAAGGTATAATGTGTAAAGTAAGCAGATGCAATTTAACCAAATTGGAAGCAATACAAGTTATACACCATATGCAACATGCAACCACATTTGACAGCGCGAAGTTAAAGCAAGCACCTGGGATGGTTGTGTGTGGCAATTGAGATCATCAACTCGAGCTACGCCATCGTCTCCAATCTACGACACTACACCTGTTAGAGCGCTGGAATGCTTAGTGCTTATCTTCGAATTACACTAGAGCGACTTCTGTCTTTTCTTTTCTACATTCATCAACACTGCGTCAAAGTCTGAAATACCCATGTATAAAAAAACAATAGTGTGAGTATGGGTGAAGTGTGTGCACAATTAGTACAAAGTAAAGGTAGCGAGATAGCAGTCGGTGAGAAATAAATGATGGGAGACATATGATAGCTCTACAACATGCATGGCACACTAAATTACTACAGGATTCTATGAAAATAACAGTCGACTGAAAGCAAATAGGTCAGTCCATTTTTTCTGCACCGTCCGATGTACAAAGAACGGGCAGATCGCCTTCATCTACCTCCAGCCAGTCAGTGTTGACGGTCTTCCTCGAAACGCCAGTGACCACCGGCCCAGTATTCCACCCCTGCCTGCGCCCTCCCCTCGACCTCACCGCACCGTCATGCTTGCACCCCCCCCCCCAGCCATCCATTCAAGCCCCGCCGACCTCCAGATCGGGCGCAAGCAACTCCTGCGCCCCACACCCCGCTTCCCCGGGGAACAGGCGGACTAGGTGCTCCGCGCGCCTAAGCGGGTGCTGCTTCTTTTAATTGCGGTTCGACTGACCCTGAATTGAAATCCAGGCAGGCTACTGACCTCTAGCAAAGGTGAAATAGTAAAAGGGAGGAAACCTTGTGCATTTAGTATCACGAAGAAGATGAAGTAAGAAGCGCTCAACTAGTTTCTTTCGTGGGATGAATACGGTGTGAGCGGAGACGTAAGATTTGCACGAATAAGGGAAGAGGAGTACCTCTTTCTGCTGGCAGTGCTATGTCCTCCTTCTGTTTTTCCGACGATCTTCTTGTTGTTCGCCGGAAACCAGAAGTTGTGGAGGACGGTGCAGCCTTGGACGAACCCATGGCCAAGTTGTTGAGTGTGGTGCGGTGGCCGTCTGTCGGCGGCGGGGAAGCAGTTTCGAGGTGGCGAACAACGGCGTAGAGGGAACAGCTCCGGTGCGGTGGACGGTTGCGGCAGTGGAGCCGCAGCAGTGAGGCGCAGGACGGCGTGGTCGGAGTGGTTCTGGTACGGCGCACGTCGGCGTCGTCATCGTGGAGGCAGCTCTGCCTCGGCTTCAGCTGCTAAGTCCTTGAGGGCGTTGCGGTTGCAGTTGCGTTGGACGACGACGTCGAGGTACCGGCTTCGACGTGATGGAGGAGGGTGGCGGTGGATTGGCCGCTATTGGGTGGAGGATGGAGGAGGCTGGGGTTTCGCGGCTGGTGGAGAGGACATTTTCGCGCCCACGGAGTATGAATGGGGAAACAGAAGGAGGCGGGGAACTAAGGGAGAACAATGTTTCGGTTTGAGACGCGCTTGTTTGAAATTTGGGGAAAGTTACACACTTTCCCCCCATCTAAAATTTCGGACATATTGCGGGTTGGGGGTAGGATAGTCATGTCAGGTGTCCCAAATGTGGGCGGGATAGATTTCGGCCGAGCGCATGGGTAGGCGCCCATGGCGTATGAATGCTTCTCTGGCGTCTTGGTGAAGTTACAAACCTACCCCGATTTAGACCTTTGGACATCGGGCCGATAGGCTACACGGGCCAGAGTCAGGACAGTAATTTCCTACCACCAAAACATTAGTCTCGCGCGGTTTCGGGTGACCAGAGGCCTATTTGGCGCTTCGTTCAATATTTGGGAGCAGAAGCATTAACGTTTTCGGTTCTCTTGAATTGAACTTTCAGGATTTGTCAAACTTCACAAATCTAAACTCTTGAAAATCCTAAAGCTATGATTATTTTGGAATGGAGGGGGTACATTTGAATATACATTGTAAACGAGTATATATTAAAAAATATGCAACTTACCTCAGTTCATGCATGGTTCCAGATATAATCTCCTTGGTTGCAAAAAAAAAGTTAGATATGCGTATGAATATATATAGCATGTTCAAACTCACAACAAAGATTGATGCCCCCTTTTACATCTGATTAACAAATGCCATTATCTCGGGTTCAAATAGATGAATGCACTTCCTATGAATTCGAATCTTTGAAACCCCCTTTATGTTGAATTCGACATGTATTCTATTTTGTAGCTAGCAATTTGGAATGTATCCATGCAAGTGACAAATGTATAAAGTGCTTCACACTAACAACATGGAGTGCACTAATTAATGTTTATATATGAATTGCAAAAGCATCCATTGCCTGTATTTCAAACCGCTCTCACTCTATGGATCGATAATATGAAATAAACACATGCACATGCTAGAATTCAATTGCAGTTGAAGAAAGAGCCTACTCCCTGCATCAGATATTAGTGATAGGGGTGTGTACAAAGTACACGTGAATACCAGGCATTGTGCGTGTGTGTATACTATCGATTTAACTAGCCCCAAGCTTGTATAACATACTAAGGGCCTAGGGTTACAAATCATATATAGTTGGCTAATCACCAGTGGGGATAGAGTCCTCCGCGACTCTGGTAGCTTCGTTGTATGCCGAGTCCTCCACATGGGTCTTCAGATAACATGTCTCGGTCCAACCTATATGTGGCGCAGGATGGAACCGACCCATGAGTCTTCATGTTGACCCACCACAACTAGAAATGATGTGCCCACCACACCACACACGCAATCGGCCACTAAGAAAATAAGCATATACAATAGTACAACGGTATGTCGGTATCTAGCTCACGATACGTCTCCATATTTTGTTGATGACACTGACGGACTTTGCATTTGATGCGTGCTCCATATTTTGTTGACGACACTTACGGTCATTGTATTTGAAGCGAAAGCACGATATGGTCACTGGACTTCGGAATAAGCTCATCACGGTCACCACATACATTTTGTTGTGCTAACCAACATGTGGTTGGATGGTTAGAGGACAGTGGTTTATCGATCCCACCAAGGTTAAAGTCCCGGTGCTCGCATTCATCTTGTGTTAATTTCATTATTTTCCAGCGATGTACGTTCAGTGGGAGGAGACATTCCACTCGACTACGAGGCACCTATGGTGACTTCATAAAATCTCAAGATCATATATGCTGGCCCACTCTCTTGAAGGTTCTCATAGGGGTAGGGTTCGCGTGTGTGCGCTTATAGCGGTGAGTGCTTGCGCATATATATGAGCCCTTGCGTCTATACCGTGTTAAACAAATACATATCATGATTATACGGTCACTGGCTCACCCGTACAACTTCATATTTTGTTGATGACACAATCAATTGACCAGTCAAACGTTCCTCGTGCGCAACTAGTGTTGCACCATCGGGGCGCGTAACCGTGGGGCCCACCTGTCAGCCCGTATATGAAAGAAATAAATGGTAGTTTGAGTCTGTACTATGTTAATAAAATAGGAGTACATTTTAGGGTGATCATACGGTCACCGCTCACCATACAGCTCCGTAATTTGTTGATAACACGATCAATTGACCACCAAACGGTCCACATTCAGCAGCGACATTACCATAGGGCCCACCCGTCGGTAGCGATATGAAGGACAGAAATGGTAATAAATTAGTGGTCGGTGGGTATTCAAGTCGTGAGACCTCGGGTTGGCAGTCACCGGTGGTTGGGGGCGCTCATTGGGCGGTGGGTGGGGATCCCGAGAAAAAGCTCGCGGGGGAGGGGCTAGAGGGATGGCGGTGCGCGCGCGCGACCGTGGTGGGGAGTGGTTTCAGGGCGGGCGGCCGCTGGGCGCCGGGGCTGGCGGTTCGCCGGTGGCGGCCGGGCGGCTCACGGGGTGGAGTTTGATGATAAACTGGAGGCCCTTGATTTTGTATCCAATGGCTGGAAAATCTAATGACCAGAGATGAAAAGTCACCGACCGACATGTAGCCTCACCCGCACATACACATGCACGCATGCAAGACACACACGCATGTAGGCGCGCAACATCGACACGCATACACGCACGCATGCCGGGCGTGCAACATCGACACGCATACACGCACGCATGCCGGGCGTGCAACATCGACACATACACATGCACTCACGAACACACGCACGTACGCACCCATGCATGCAACACTGAAACGCACTTTGCACGCACGCAACACTCGCATGCTCGCATGCACACAAAGACAAGACGCAAGACACACGCTCAACCTATACGTGCATGCACCCTTTTGTTAAGGACATGGATTGTTGCGGGTATTAATCAATCTTATCTGTGATAAGCAGAACATTGATGTTTGCAGCGGTCTTTATGAATCACAATGTATCGAACGGGCTATCAACATAGTAGGCTTATCTACATTAAAAAAGATGACGTCACACTCAATGAACAACCATCGGTTTATGAAATGCCCGCTTCTGACCGCCCTGGCCCACCAAAGGTTCCTCTGCTGTGCGCTACCTGCGTTGGGTCACTGACATGCAGGCCATGCACCCAAAGAGCCCACACATCAGTGGAAGAACAGCGCGTTGTCCTAGGTTAGAGTCGAGGGCGCCACTCGCGGCATGCCCGGCAGAACACGCCTCCGTGCCGCATTCAAACGCCTCCATGAAACCCGCCCGTGTGGAAGCCGAGAAACCCACTCTAGAAACACGTCCGTTCATGACCGGGCCGGCGTTAAACGCAATGCCGGCCGAGCTCCTCTCATCCGCCGTCTATTTAATCCCCTATTTAAACGAGGCCAAACGCCGGCCAAGAATCGCACACCTCCACTGCTCCCCTATCTCCTCCACCATTTTGTCCACTCTTACAATGGCTTACGAAGTGTAGTTATTCCGCATCCAAGCCGGCTGGGTAGCCCGCCGGATACGAGCTATGCAGCTCGCTGATCCACCTCCTCCCCGCCCCGATGGAGCCGCTTGCCGCCCAAGCGCAGCTGTTCAGCAACTCGCCGCTCGAGCCAGCTCGACGAGGAGCGGCGCATGGGCGTCGTTGCTGCCGTCCACGCCGCCGCCTCGTACCGCGTCTCCCGTTTCTGTGGCCGAGACTCCCATGCCGGCGGCCGCGCCATGCAAGCTGCGACAGAAGTCGGGTGCATGGAGAGCGGCGCGTCGGTGGCCAGCGCCTCCGCGTCCGCCGCCATCATCGAGGAGAAGTAGAACACGAGAGGCCGCCGCCGCTTGGGTCCCATGAAGGCCACCGTGGAGGCGACGCCGGCGTACACAGCAGGTGTCTTGCCGGATCCTTTTGTTGCGAGGACCTTCGTCGACCCTGCATGGGCTCCACAGAAGAGGGGAATGTTAGGATGAACTCGAGCAGGTGCCGGCCATGGCGAAGTAGTCGCAAATATTTTGGCTACCCCGGACAAGATCCAAACAGCCCCTCCCAACAGATTCAAATCCCTCGTTCGCCGTGGAATTTTGCCATGTGTTGTTTTCATGGACTAGCAAGATGCCCGTGCATTGCACGGAACATCAAGATGCATTTTTTTACAAACTCCCGCATGCATGCAAGGGATAATTAATGTCCTCCTTTGCTAGTACCACGAGGCAAACACCATTAATATTGCATCGATTAGTGTTAGTGGCCTTGTATATCTGCAAATTGTAATTTTGATAGTGGCCCTTTGTATATAAAAATGGAGGGAGAAAGATGAGAGATAAGGTGAGGAGGAGTGGGGCATGGTGGTGACTGGTGGTCGGACTGGGCGGAGGCATGGGGATGGACGGCGCATTATGTCTAGGTTTGTATCTCTCTCACGCACGCCCACGTAGGTGGGGGACGTGCACGAAGAGAAGAGGTGCACGCACGACGCACGTACTCCCGTCTATTTCCCAACCACACCCGCGCGGGTACACGGTGGAGCTCATTTCTGTACGAAAAAAGCAGCCCACGTGGTAATTTGGCACGTGTACTGGTTGTCCACTTGGTGGAGGGAGGATCTTCTACCACGGGTGAACAAACAAATTGCGACTTGACGCGTTATGTTAAATTAAAAAAAGAGGCAAACCATGTGGGGCCTACTTTAGAGGCAAGGCTCTATACACTGGAGTACTTTTGATGTGCCCCGTGAACTCGCAGAACGAGGAGAAGCTTGCTTAGTACGCCGTCTCCCCCGCCCACGGGTGTGGTGGCTCGCAGGATGAGGTGAAGCTTGCTTACTACGCCTTACGCCCGCTCCCTCGCCCACGAGCGCGGTGGCTCGCAGCACGAGGAGAAAATTTTACTACTCCCTCCGTTTACTCCTCGTCCCTACTAGTACGTACTTTGGTTAGTACTCCCTCCATTTACTTATACAAGGCCACTATAAAAAACTACATTTTGCATCTATACAAGGCCACAAATAGTAATCGAGACAAAAGTTACTACTCCCCCCTTTCAAGTTTATGGCTCAATTTCAAAATCTCTCCAACCAAGGTAGACGGTGAGTGGTTGAATTAATTTCGTAGTTTGCACAACTAATTAGTACGCTAGTTTTTCTCAAGAAGTTATGTTTAACGAGGCATTAATTAGAACGAATGCATGAATGACCACTAAATTTCCATGAACTTGTACATGCATTGGTTAGTTTCTCTTGACACCGCTATGCCCGTGATCTAACGCACCTTGAAATCCAACATGTAATGGTACTACTACTAGTATAGTAGAATTGAGACTTATCAAATGGAAAACGGATGTTTTTAGATGAGCCCTATAAACCCTAGTGGGTACGCATCTGTAAAACAGATTTTTCCAAAACTAAGTCGCCCCTTTCATGAATTCTGTAATATACTCCTCCGACGCCTCCCTTTCATGAATTCTGTACTTCTGCCACCGACATGTGGGACATATAGCAACCGGTCGACGTGTTAAGCACCAAATAACAGTGCAGAACAGCAGGGGGACGACCCCACTGCATCCGCCCAAAGAGTAGTAATGAGCAATGAGACGCCAAATCACAATGCCGCACCTTCCCACGGACGAAGCAACCATTATTTCACACTTCGGTTCGCCATCTTCTCAAACCACGTACTAGTATTGCTTCTCCCTCAAGAGGGACACGTGCATCACCTTGGTACATCATGACACGTGGGACCGCATGACATGCCATGCTCCCCCATCGATCGCTCGGTAAAATCACCTCATTTTTACTATACTTCCTCCGTATCGGTTTACTACATGGCATGCACGTCGTTCTAGGTTGAGAATTTAACTGGCTATATATGTGATGAACAGTACTCTAGCCTTTAAAAAAATTATACTTTTGTACAGTAGTACTATCGATGGATTGCGCCATGGAGCAAAAATTGAAATTAAAAAAAAGGTGGTACATATAGAGAGCGCTCGTCACCAAATTATGCATATAGTACTATTAAAAAAGCAAGTACATGCTTAATTGGGGTGCTAAATTCTATTAAAGAAATACTAGTAGTATGTACATACTGAAGAGTTAAAGTAACGAGAAGAAACATAACATAGTTCTGTTGGGGCTCAAGACAACACACCCTCAAATTAAACTAAGCACACCTGAAATTAAACTATGCAACTAATCCGTAGACACCTTTGCATTAGAAGTTTAGAACCACCATGAGAACGACATCGCCACCTTACTCGGAGTCCTCGTCCACGCCCTCGACTTCGCCCTTGTCCTCTTCCTCTTGGCCGATACTTCTTTGCTTGAACCGCACACTTGGCTGTTGCTCTTCATCCAACCCTTGTAGATATTGAAGCAAAGGTAGCCATCCATTGCAGCATAGTGGATGTGGTCTATATCTAGTACATTCCACTGCCATGCATGACGATGAAACGGTATGGAGGTTTCTCCGGTTTACCATACTGAAGGATGAACCATGGTTTCGCCAGGTCAGCATTGAAGGTCGACGAGAGGGCACCACCAATTCTTCTAGAGGTCAAGGGTTGCCTACAACGAGGCCGATCCGACCCAGTGACTTCTTCGTCGTTCTTAAAGTCTATAGTAACGAATTTCACTGTTTTGTCCTTGAGGAAGTTCTTAAAATCCTGGCACTCAACGTCG
Organism: Aegilops longissima; assembly: GCA_021605205.1. Lineage (NCBI taxonomy): Eukaryota > Viridiplantae > Streptophyta > Magnoliopsida > Poales > Poaceae > Aegilops > Aegilops longissima. The sequence continues at coordinate 281,286,882 of CM038678.1, forward strand.
GCATGGCATATGTGGTAGACCAAGCAAACGTTATGTACGCAAACCTAGATCACGGCGGGCTTCTTCCTCTCTTCGTCCTTTAGATCCTTCTCTCGTCCCACGACTATGGTGTACTCAACATCTAGCCCAGCGACCCACTCATCATCTGAGTTTTCGAAAATGCGTCTGAAGCGAGAAAGGCATCCTTTCACCGTCGCGGAAGAATGGGTGTAGCTGACGTCGAACTCATCGCTGGTGATGGTTATAACCTTGTACTCACCGCCGATCATGGAGATTTGGGATGCCATGGATTTGGGAGGAGGGTTAGGATTAGTGGAACTGCCGTAATGTGAATGGACGGGACGACTAGGAGCGAATTGCCGTAGTATTGAAGGACGTGCGGGGACGAGTAGGAGCGAACTGCCAGCGTGCGAACGGCAGGGTAGTGGCTTTCCATTCTCCCATGATACGGGCTTCCGAGAGCCCTTGGATCTGAGATCGAATGGTTGCATGGCGTGATTCTAGACCTATGGGTGAATATCCTATCCCGGAGGGTTATTCTCGCAAATTTTCAGCAACTTAGCATGCGACCGCTTTCATCTCAGATCCAAGGCTGCCAAAGAGTCTGTATCGTGGTCGCTCCTACCACGACCGTCAGGTTGTTCGTGCGATCGCTACTTGGAAATTTAACACTCGTATGTTAGGGTTATCCGATGTTGGCATGTCATACATAGTCATCACTTAGTCACTCATACTACAACAAGGTTTTGGCTATAAGGTTGGCTATAAGTGTATTTTTTTTACTTCTCTCTATCTCTTTTTTCCTATTTTCCGTCTCATAATATAAGAACGTTTTTGACACTAGTGTAGTGCCAACAACGTTCTTATATTATGGGACACAGGGAGTACTAGTATTTATTGCATTTGCCAAGGAGTGACCTCTTCCAAAGAAATGGTGTTGCTAAGTTTGCTTCATTTAATTAGCTATAGACTCAAAATTGTCTTTTCACCTATGTACACGCGCTTAGCACCATTTCTTCCTCGGGTCACCAAATTAGTCTCTCTCTTCTTGATTAACTTGCCAGGTCAGTCTTTATGCCTATGTGGCAAGCTTAAGCACCTGTAGGAGCAAGTAAAAGTAAGTACAATAGTGTGCTTTACATTGAATTTTTGCATATGTGGAGTAAAGAGAGGCAAGGAAAAAGTGGAGAAGTGGGCTCTCATGCAAGAGCCAGCCTCTACTACATGGTGGAGCATTGGGAGAGGCACCTGTATGCAGGTGGTCAGGAATCTGGGAGACTCATGCCGGCCGTAGCGCCGCAGTTAAAATGATAATGGCAAGTCAAATCATGGGGCCCCATCTATCCAGCAGTAACTCGCTGTCAAATCACACAGCCCTACGGTTGCAGCAGCCTACTCCCTCGTCTTCTCGCTTCTCTGTCGAACCGACTAGGCGGAACTGCCCCGCCGCCTACCACGAAGGAAAAGCCCCGCCGCCTACCACGCAGGAAAATCCCCGCCCTCGACTTTTAAATACAACTACATCCGCTTAAGAATCCAATGATATACTTTTTGTGACATAGTAACTCATATTTAGTTAGTCAAATGGATGACCTAGAACTACGTGCAGGCCCTATAAACTGAGACGCCTAAAAATAAAAAAACCGACACAGAGAGGGTAGTTCAGCACGTATCTTTTTGGATCAATATAGTCGGGATTCACCAAGGAGCAAAACCAAGTGGTAGGCTGCTCCTTTCGTGTTGGCGTAGCAACTCAAGCAGGGTCAGTCCGCACACAAAATGGCGACACGCTTAACAGGACCCCTTTGGCCGACATGTGGCTCATCCATCATCTTGTTCCACGTGTGATGCACCAAATTACAGTTCGAGCAGCGGTTGGAATTGAGGCACCCGGTCAGAAGCGCCGCAAAGAGTAGAAAATGAGCGATGAGGGTCAAATCACAAAGCCCCACCTTTCCCGCATTAAGTCGGACGGACGAAGCAACCATCATTTCACTCTAGGGCGCAAGAGCATAAAGAAAAGAGAAAACAATGATGCGTATGGCAGCTACCTAGGGCACCCTAGGTAGGGTCTCCACTACTGATCCTTCTTTTGAAAGCGCCCACTACAAATCGGCTTCTCCTCGTCCTCTTGAAGAAAACCGATGATGAGTGCGGCGGTAGGGTTTAGGGAGTACTACGGCGTGCGGGCCACGCGTCGAGTAAACGGGTTCGAGTCGACGCCTTAAATATGTGTGGGTCGCTTGGTTTTACGGAACGAGGCAGCATTTTGGGTTCGGGTACCAAAGGAGATATAGTACGACAAAAATTGTGGACGAGGTTCACCACCAAAGGCAATGATGCATGGGCCCTGCATTTTGATATACACGGGCCGCATGAAATTTGCTACTCTACTCAAAACTAGTAAGGTACACATGTATTGAACGCATGAGATTTCGAAACCAAATTATGAATAAATACACACTATAGCATGTAAAGCTTTGAGTCATATATGCATAATGTAGATGCTCGCTTAGTTCTTATAGTTCATCTCATTCAAAATCTCAATTAGTTTTATAAAAATGTTAAGATTCATGGGTTGTGCATTGTAAATCATAAAGTAAAAACAAATAATGGCAATTCATTTAGAAAAAATAATCATTTATGATACGTAAGATTCTAGAACAAAGGAGAAGTGCTTGTGTTTTGAGGTTTGTGCATTATGCTTAAGTTCAACCATGGAGTCTTCTAAATTGTACATGTGGCAGATCTGGTGGAATGTTGATGATATCCAACGCCAAGAGTGCTCGGATTTGCCTATCTCTCAAGACCGTCGGGTTAGCTTCATCCAAATACCATCTTTCAAAGTTATTGGCACACTATATAGTTCTTGTGCCATAGTTGCATGTTTTGGAAAAAAGCTACTAGGAGTTTGTACTATCTATTTAGGAATAGAAGATGTATACATGGAAGTTGTAGGGAAAGAGATGACATGGAGCATCTCATTTCCTATGAGTAGGGATTGGAAAAGAGATATCATTTGGTTCACATCATAGGAACTTTTCTATTGAATCTAGAGATGACATGTATCTCAATTCCTATGAGGAGGGATTGGAAAAGAGATGTAATTTGGTTCATATCATAGGAACTTTTCTATTGAATATACGCTAATGTTTATTTTCCTTTGAAATTAAGGGAGTATAGGAATCCATTCATATGAACCAAGTGGCTCTAAAGCTATAGAAATGATATCATGTTTATTTCCTTTGAAATGTGGAGTATATGAAAGAGTGGCTATTCTGTTAAATGACATGGCACAACTGACACTGTCGGATGCCGATCTAACGGTTCTTACGGCGTTCGTCGGGAAAAGGCTTGTGGCGAATGTTGTCGGCGTTCTGGGAACGGGGGTCCCCAGACTTGCCTGCCTGCGGCCTGCGGCGTGGCTCAAAGGGGGGCCCATCACGGCCTATCTTCATCAACACGATCTCAAGACCTCGCGAGGGGCCAGATTCATGGGCGGACGACAGGAGATTCTCAGCGCGGCCTCATCAGCTGGCTCGCGAGGTGGCGGAGAGATCAAGGCGGGGTACTCGCGAGGTGCCCATGACGCAAGCCATGACGACTAAGGGCGCCAGGGCGCCAGCCAGCTGCAAAGTGTCCTCCTTTCCTCTTTGGTGCAAAGGGAGCAAGCGCAGCGAGAGCATCAAGCAAAGGCATCCATTTCGGTGCAACAAGACCAAGACCAGTCCAACGGCGGAAGGAAGTCATTGTGGAGCCCAGTCAAGGCCACCACCAGAGCCTTTGACAAAGCGAGGACCAACTTTAGTCGATCAGGTACCATGTGTTCCCTTCAAATGGCTGCTTGTTGGCGCCCTTACCGCTCAATATTTGGGAAGAGGCCCAGGGACTTTGCCTATAAATAGGACTAGCCACCCACAGGGCAGGGGTGGAATGGAGAGAGGTGAAATCGAGAGAGAGATCTGGAATCGGCAGAGAGATAGAGAGAAGCGACTGAACTCCCCCTAGAAGTTCATCGCACCAGCCAAGAACAGACCCTCGCGAGGCTGTTCTCCTTTGTATTGTTCATCACCATCAGCCCAAGAGGCAATCCACCACACCACAAACTAGAGTAGGGTATTACACCACAATGGTGGCCCGAATTAGTATAACTGTTTTAGACCTTAACTGTTTAACTGTTTTCAATCTTCATGTCTATTTAGGCAACAGGACGGGGTAAGAAAGTTATAACCAATTGGTGGATCCGAAAGCATCGGGATTTTCTTACTTCTCATGAGATTCGATTGAAGACAATAACGCTAGAACGATATGTAGCCAACCGTGCAAACACAAGACTTGTCACATTCTTCCTGCTGAATGCGAGGTTACTATTGTCCATCAGGCTTAAGTTTATCAGCAGCATGGTTTTGATGGATGGGTATGTCAAGAGGAAAAAGGAGTTTCAGGTGGGCAAAAGAGCTTCTGAACGTGCCGGGCTTCTATTTACAACATATTGTGGTCATAATCCAGTAAATTTTATGACCCAGGATGTTCATTCTATGGACCTGACCGATCCATTTGACTGTGATTGCCGAAGACAGTGCTGGAGTTAGATGTTGTTGCCCTTTTCAATCTGGTTTTTTTTTAAACCTGGTGAACAATTAACCCTCGTGCTTTTGTACAGTTTGTAAGCTGGAGTTAGATGTTCCTGCCCTATTCAACTCGGCTGTGACTGTCATGTTTTCTTTGAAACAAGGCAAATGTCTTGCCATTCTTTAGTTCAGAGTGAAATATTGTAACAAATCCAAACCAAGGGAAATAACATCACTCTCGCCGGCTGCTTGAGCTCACTGTGCATTACAGAAGCCAAGTGATTAGCCCCCACCAGCACCCACAAACTTATTTCGAACTAGCACATCAAATGGGCTGTAACTTTTCATAGAAAAGGCTGCATGACCGTGACAGATTTGGATTCTGACATTTGGGACCCGCGAGGAAATAGCCTATCCAAGGTGGTGTCGACTTACTAGCCAGTCAACAAACGATTCTGCCTACCGGCCGTTCGATTGACATCCAACATCTATCGTGTATCTTCTATCTCTTGTCTTCTTCCTCCAAATTACCAAACCAAACCACCACATCGGCTCCTTTGCTCCCGCCTCCATGGTCGGCTGCGCCCCGCCGCCTCTACCGACGCATTCTCCAACATTGGCCAGTCCTCCTCTATTCCCCACACGCCCCGTCATTCTCTAGCGACGCCAGCCCCAACACGCACTCAGCGCCCGAACCAGCCAACCTCGATTCTCCCCTCCGCTGCGGTTGGACGGCGATCTTCAACAGCTCATGTTCGTTCGGCCCGAGGCCTCGCTGCTGCCCTCCGCCTTTGCGGCCTTGGTTCGCTTCATTGCGTGCTTGTGCGCCGCCCTCTTGCGTTGTCAACGCCGTCAACAACCGAGAGGAACAAGGAGATGATCAGACGTGGAGAGGATGACAAGAGGGACCCACCAGCGTCATGGCGAGACGCAAGCCAAAAATATGGTTCCTCCTAATGGTTGGACATCCGGGGCTCACGCCATTGTCAACGAGTCAATAAACAAGAGAATTACACTACGAGCGGCCGACACTGGGACCCAAAGAAGTCGCGCAGTTTTTTTAGGAACAAGCAGTTGTTATTTATACTAGTTTTAGCAATGGGTCGTGGTAACAATGAGGTCTGTGGGGGCTGTGGCCCATCTCGCTGTGGTTTTATTTATGTTTACCACATCATGAGCCCAGTTGTGTTTTTTTTCTTGCTGAAAATGGCTAGCCTGGTTCTATTTTTTTAAAGAAATACCCAAACAAGGCCTACTTGCTTTATCGGCCTCATTGGGCTGCAAATCTTTCAAGATGAGGAGAGTTTCATTCTGGTTTGCCCGAAATGGGCTGTACATTTTAAAACACATCAAACCGGAATTAGTTTCAATTTTTTTTCATTACAAGATCTTAAATTCCATTGATTTTTATGCGTGGACAATTATTTGGATTTTATATTTATATAAATTATTTTTCAAAATAGTTTGAATGTGAATCGATAATTCTGGATTAAAAACAGCTGACCGCACCGAAATATGCAAAATTTCATATACTTTTTAACCGTGGCCACAATATGGGTGTGATGCTAACAAAAAGAAGATGGGCTCCAAAAAAATTCTTAAGAATTAGCAAATGGGTTGTACATTATTAGAAATAATGGCAGATGGGATGTATGTTGTTTTCCACATATTTGAGGCTGACTTGTGCGCCTACTATAGGTTGACGCGTATGCTTTCATAAAAAAAAGGTTGACGCACACGCAACGCCCTGTCAACTTAGTCAACACACGAGAGCAGTGACTATTGGATGTCCATCCAATGGCTGTCGTGCTTCTTCAATCTCTGCTCTTCATGCTCAAGCCGCTCAACCAAGCGCCAGCAGGACTGCCTGCTCCCTCCTCCCGCGGCCGTCTATGCTGCCGCGCAGGCCTCACGGCCCCACCGTACTCCCATCGCTGGCCTAGTGAAACGCCCTCGATGCGGCTATATCTCCCACGTGTCGAAGCACGACTTAGAGGCATAACCGCATTGAAAGCAATGTCGCAAGTGAGGTAATCTTCACACAACCCATGTAATACATAAGGGAAAGAGATACATAGATGGCTTACAATCGCCACTTCACACAATACATGAGTAAAACATTACATCATACAGGTACAATCAAGGTCCGACTACGGAACCAAAATAAAAGAAGACTACCCCACAAGCTACACAGATCCCCGATCGTCCCAACTGGCTCCACTCTCGATCACCTGAAACGAAACAACACAATGAACAAGATCTTCATCGAACTCCTCCTTGAGCTCAGGTGCATCACCTGCACGGTTTCCTCGGCACCTGCAAACTGGTTTTGGAAGTATCTGTGAGTCACGGGGACTCAGCAATCTCACACCCGCGAGATCAAGACTATTTAAGCTTAAAGGTAGGACAGGGTAGTGAGGTGGAGCTGCAGCAAGCGACTAGCATAAATGGTGGCTAACATACGCAAAAGAGAGCGAGAAGAGGAGGCAAAGCACGGTCGAACAACTATGATCAAGAAGTGATCCTGAAACTACTTACGTCAAACATAACTCCAACACCGTGTTCACTTCCGGACTCCGAGAAGAGACCATCACGGTTACACACGCGTTGGTGTATTTTAATTAAGATCAACTTCGGTTTTCTACAACCGGACATTAACAAATTCCCATCTGCCACATAACCGCTGGCACGGCTTTGAAAGTTCAAAACCCTGCAGGGTGTCCCAACTTAGCCCATGATAAGCTCTCGCGATCAACGAAGAATAGACCTTCTCCCGGGAAGACCCGATCAGTCTCGAATCCGGCTACAAGACATTTCACAGCAATAAAACAAGACCAGCAAAGCCGCCCGATGTGCCGACAAATCCCGATAGGAGTCGCGACGCACCTCGCTCTCGTGGCAACATCGGATGAGACTAGCTACGAGTAAAACCAACCCTCGAGTTGCCTCAAGGTGGCCCCCGCAGTAGCTCGTTCGGACCAACACTCGAAGGAGCACCGCCCGGGGCTAAATAAAGATGACCCTCGGGCTCCTAAACCCAAGGGAAAAAGGGCATAGGTGAGGCAAATGGTAAAACCAATGTTGGGCCTTGCTGAAAAGTCTTATTCAAAGCGAACTGTCAAGGGGTCCCATAAATCACCCGACCGTTAGGGACGCAAAAATCCGGGAACATAACACCGGTATGACGGAAACTAGGGCGGCAAGAGTGGAACAAAACACTGGGCATAAGGCCGAGCCTTCCACCCTTTACCAAGTATATAGATGCATTAATTAAATAAGATATATTGTGATATCCCAACAAGTAAACATGTTCCAACAAGGAACAACATCTCCATGTTCCAACAAGGAACAAACTTCATCTTCACCGCAACTAACAACGCTATAAGAGGGCTGAGCAAAGCGGTAACATAGCCAAACAACGGTTTGCTAGGAAAGGATGGTTAGAGGCTTGACATGGCAATGTGGGAGGCATGATAAGCAAGTGATAGGCATCGTAGCATAGGCATAGCAAAAGAGCGAGCAACTATCAAGCAAAGATAGAAGTGATTTCGAGGGTATGGTCATCTTGCCTGAAATCCCGCAAGGAAGAAGAACGAATCCATGAAGAAGACAAACGGACGAAGTCGAATGAATCCTCACAACTCCGGAACGAAACCGAAGCTAACGAGAGAAGCAAACCGGAAAGGAGCAAACAACATGGTAAACAACCAACACATAAACATGGCATGATGCACAAACAAGTATGATGCATGTCCGGTTTAAATAGCATGGCATGGCAATATGCACAAACAATCCTACAAATTAAGTGGAGCTCAATATGCAACGGGTTGCATATTGACGAAACACCACAACAATTATTTAGTTCTCTCTTGATTAGGTACTCAACAAGATTAAATGTTATTAAACATGGCAAGAGGTGGAGCAAATGAAACTAACTATCTAGGCAAGTTTAAATGAGGCCGGAAATAAGAAACAACAATTCCGGAAAATCCCCATATGCATTATTATGGATTTGGAACAGATCTGACCTAAAACATATTTTAGAGTTGTTAAACATGCAAAGTAAAGCTACCATGTTAAACTAGGCATTTTTCTACCCCATTTACATATATAATTTATTTAAAATGGAGCTACGGTTATTAAGTTAGGAAATAAATCATTTTAGCATGGCATTTAAGCAAATTAATGCAAACAACAATTATAAGCATTTAAATGTTGTTATCATGATGCGGATGACATATACAAGTTTTATGCAATATTATGAAAACGTTATCATGAGCATGATATGAAGCATTATGTCACCGTGGTGGAAGAAAGGGGTGCCACGGCAACGAATCCGAAAATGGTGCCACGCAACATATCGGTTCCGATAACTCGATTGAGATATCGGTGCAAAGGAAAGGGGGGGACGTGAGCGAGTCATGCAAGATGGTGGGGTGATCCCGGATACCGGGTTCCCACGGAACGGTAGAATGGCAAAAGAGGGGCATCGCAAGGATGATTCGATCACGGCGGTCGTCACGGGTTATACCTCCGGAACGTTCAAACGGGATGGGTCGAGTTTCGTAGAGGGAAGTAGACGTTCACGGGTCGTCGAGGGAAGTAGAGGAAGTAGTCGTTCTCGCGATGATCGCTGAGGGAAGTAGTGGTACGCGGCGACGGTAGAAGAAGTAGACGTTCTCGTTCGATGGTTGTGGTACATCTCGTCATCGGAAGTAATTGTACACACAAAGGTAGTCGAACTTGACGGTTCCGTTACACAGGTCTTCGGCGACGGTAGTTGTACACGTTTCATCGGGGTACTTGTCGTTTCCGGTTCGGTGGTCGTCGGGTCGTAGTGGTACACACGCATCACGTAGTCGAACTTGGTACATTCCAAAGGGGTACTTGGCGTTTCCGAGTGTAGTCGAACTTGACGAAAACGGGTCTCCCAAAGACGTCGTGGTACTTGCGCATCCACCGGTAGTCGAACTTGGTGAAAACCCACGGTGTCGGTACTTGGACTTGGCGATTCTGGTCGAAGAGGGCAAGCGGAGGCGCATCCTCCTTCCTGCTCAAACTAAGCAGAGGCGGGGCACCTGGTCCGTCTGGTCCCTGGCCGGTGGGACTCAAAGCGGCCATGGCAAGGGCTTGACCTCCCGGTGGAGCAGGAGGCGCGCCATGGCATCGGGCACGGCGGTCGCGTGGAGGCGACGAGGAGGAGGTCGCGGGACGGGAGGAGAAGGGATGGCGGCGGCGAGCCTCGATGCCCGCGGGCGAGGAGGGTTGAGGCGCGGCGAGGAGGGTTGGGGCGCGCGGATCCGGCCTGAGGGCCGCCGGAGTTGGCGGGCGGGCGCCATGGGAAGGCGACGACGCGGATGTGCTGCGGAGGCCGGAGCTGGCCGCATGGGCTCGGCCGGTGGAGGGAGGACGAGGAGGAGGCCGCAGGAGAAGGAGATGGGGCTCGGCGCCGGGCGCCGAGAAGGGGGCGCCATGGAGGAGGAGAGGAAGGGGCCGCTTGAGAAGACCAGCGCGGGCGCGTGGAGAGGCGACGGGACGGAGAGGTGGCTGGATCCGGACGAGAGGGCGGCGAGGACGGCGGTCAACGCGCGCGAGAGCTCTGCTCTCGTGGCGATGCCAGGGAGAAGGAGGGGGTCGAGGGAGAGAGATGGGATCGAGGGAGTGGTGGCGGCGGCCACGGGAACGAGAGGGAGAGGGCTGCGCGGGGCTGGGATCGGGAGGAGGAGAGGGGATCGGGCAGGGAGGCGCAGGAGGGAGAGGGACCTGCGGGCTAGGGTTAGAGGAGTGGTGGGCCGGCTGGGCCTAGGCCTTGGGCCTGCGCGGGGGAGAAAAGCCAGGGGCCGGCTTAGGAGGCTGGCCTGCTGGGCTAGAGGCCGGATGGGCTGGCTCTCTCTAACTCTAATATAGCGTAAAAGAAAGAAAAAAATAGAGAGACGAAAGAAAGAGAGGGATAGGGAAAGGACTTGCGGGCGCGAATAATATTCCCGAGCTCGCAAAAATGTGAGGAATTTAACAAAAATGATCCAAGGATTTTTGGTGGAACTCCGGAAAATGATGAAATAAAATGGCAAGGTTTTGAGGACCAAACTTGAAGCAGAAAAGGGCATTGGAATTTGCAAGTGTGTTATGGTGATTCCAAAACGAGGAATATTTTATATAGCTCCCTAATATTGGGACGATATGTTATAAAGAGAAGTCACCACGTGAATATCCCTCGATTTAAATGGATCGAAAAATCCATGCAATTTATTTAGAAGAGTTGCAAAATTAAATGATATGATGGCATGATGACATGATGCAATGCAAAAGATGACAAGATGAAATGCAAAAACAAAACAAAACACATGGCAAAACTCGAAACCCCGAAGGCAATCAAGCTCGGTCTTGGGGCGCCACAACACTCCACCACTACGAGAGGATCTCGCCCCGAGATCTAGGATGGCACCGAGAAAAGCGGAAGAGGAAGAGGTAAAACAAAGTTGCTTCTCCGACAAACGAGTGAAACCAAAGAACTTTGAGAGGTTGAGCAAATGAAAGAAAGAAAACAACGAAGATGAACGAGATTGCAAACAATCCGTTAGAAAAAGAGGAACAAGGAACATTACGATAACTTGAAGGTTGCAAAGACAAGAATGAAGAGTTTAATGAACAAGATAGAATTCGAAACCACTCCGGTTAAAACTAGATCGAGAAGGAATAAGATTGATATAATTTTGGGCAGCACTCCGGCTGAAAGAAGAAGGAAAACTTGATAAGATGAAAAGAACTTGAAGAGAAGACACAACACTCCGGTTAAAAACGATAAGCAAGGAAAAGGACATGATCTTTACAAAACGAGGTGAAATTCTGCCACCAACGGAAACAAACGATTGGATTGATAACAACAAGGAGACGGGAAACTTATATCACCGGGAGGAGAAATGAAGAACTTGGGTCATTTACAAGCACCATAAATAGCAACAATCCTTAGGGAAAGCTTTAGGTGAAATATAGCCCAAGACAACTCCAATGAAGAGATTGATGGATTTAAAATACCTCATTCTTGACAACATGTGAAACATGAAACACGAACTCAAATTGTCGAGAATGACATAACACCACCTCAAATGATAAGGTAGAACGAATTACACTTCGGAATGCAAGAAGAAGAATACTTGAACTCCTCAAAACAAAACATGTGTTGAGCACCATGTTCAATTTTGAAGTATGGCTTGACGGATCTTAACTCCGAGAGAAAACTTGATGAACAATTGAAGAATGAAAAGAATCCTTGAGGAAGCACCATGTAGAGCCTCCATGAAGAACTCCGGTAAAGAAAGGATGAAAGAAAGAAAAGAGAAGTTGAAAAACACCAGGTGAAGCCTTGAAGTGATAAGATGAAGCTTTAAAATGATATAACCGAGAAAACTTTGAACTCCGGAAAGAAAGATGAACAAATGAAACCAAGAATTTTGATGAACCTCCGGAATAAGGAATTGAATTTACTCGATGAAACAAGAATAAGAATTACATTATGTTGAACCTTCACCAATAAAATTGATGACAAGCAATGGATTAGGCATACTACTTATTCTCGTAGAAAGGATTAAGATGGATATGGCGCAAACTTGAGAAGGTCTTCAACAATTCACCGGTAGGATTTGGGAAGAACGAATGAATCTATATAATAACGAAGGAAGAGAACTCTTGAACAGACCACCGTAAGAATTGAAAATGAACGAAGAAAAGATAAAGAAACACCGGGAAGAATTGGAAAATGAACGAAGATACTTGAGAGGATTTACATACAAATGAACGAATAGATGACGAGCTGATTGGAGAATACTTGAATGATGCACCGGTAAGATTTGGAGAACGAGAGCTGAAAGCTGGAATGAATAATTCTGAAATGATGGGCTCTGGAGAATTAAACTGAAAAGACTCCTGAAATGCTTCGGGTGGGTTAAAAAAAAATTCTCACAATCAAAACAATTATGAGGATGGCACAAAGCTAGAACCATGAATCTTGAAGAGAAAGGAGCGAGATTAAAGAGAAACTCTTCTTCAGTCTTCAAAATTCGAGAATGACGACGAGAACATCACCATGAATTATTGAAGCACTCCGGAATGAAAATTAGAAAGGTTGAACCAACAATGAAAATAATTTGGAAGATCTTGGAGAAAGACATTTGACTGATGATAATTCATTCTTACGTCAAACTTTGCAATGAATTTGGGAATAGCTCCTGAAAATAAAAGAGTCAGGTAAGATCCTGGGAAAAGACCTGTGGGTTAGGGCCCACTCAAAAGAACCACCGTTGAACAATTGTTTGAAAAGAGAGATTGCACCGGTAGAATTAAATGGCTTGAATGAGATAACAATCTCGAAAGAACTTGAGTGAATTGAGAATGGAAACTAGAATCTTCTGAGATATCTTCAACACTCCTAACAAATGAATAACAAGAAGTGAAAATTAAGAGGTGCACCGCATGAGAAAACATTTGAAACGATGAAAAGAATACGATCAACACCGAAAACTTGACTTAAATCCACGGAGAAGAAAATTAGAATGGAACAATGATAAGGTTAAAGCTTCCTTAGCGTCTTCATGAGAAATCACCGGATAAAACATTAAAGGAAAAGAATGAAGAAACTTCACTCAATAAAATGGATACTTGATTAAGAAATCTGAGTCCTTGAAGAAAAAGGGTGGGAGGGCGGGAAATCAAAACAACTTAGGTCGGATGAAAAGAACACCGTTGAGAAAAAGCTTAGAATTGATCTTGCGAATGTTGGAATGATCGGATCCACTTGAAGAGAAGCACGCCGGTTGGAAAAGAATTAACATGACAAGCTCAGTGAACAAGAAGGATTAGTATTCACATAGCCATATGAGAACACCATTTAGAATAAGGTATGGAATCCACACTTGACATTGAAGCAACTCGAATACCACAAAAAACAAAACAAAAACAAAGGATTGGCTTCAAGAATGAGCCGAACAAACACATGATAGAGATTTCGCCCAAAGTGTTCGTGGTGGGGCCCACACGGACACGACGATAGCGGACGCCACGAATGACTAACAAGACGCCCCGAATCAGCATAGCCAAGGATTCTTTAAGACGCCTCGCACCACTCAGAATCGACCGTGAATGGGCGGACCACTAGACGTTGAACCCCAATCTCAAATCATACATCCGTCGGAAAGAATATCCCGTAAGCTACTAGAATTCCCACCTATAAACTCCCAAACTTTCTGGTTATGCAATCTGGTGTTGGGGATACAGGGACACAAAATATATCACCCAAACTAACAATACCTAGATCCAAATGTATCCATCCGTCAACACATAACCAAGAAATCCTCGAAATCGTGTACCTCGACCTTCAAAAACATCCGTTATACAAGTCATGGCAATACTCCCTTTTCGCCACAATCTTCGGGCTATCGGTTATCTCACCAACAACTGCACAAAAGAGCTTTCGATGTCGGCAAAACTCGTATTCCAGAATCGCAACGATAAAATTGTGACGACAACACCTCGAGCTCAACTCCCGGGACACCGCCACAACCCCTAAATGTCGAGGCACCAAGAACAATGTTCTCGCCACAAAACCATCGAACGATTCCAAGATACCCACGTGATCCTAAAAAAATTTAGTGAAATTTGAGGAGAGAAAAGTCAAAACTCTACGCCAGATACCTCACCAGAGCGATTTAAGGACCGAGGAGTAAAAAGAATCCTACTCTCCGATATATATAATCCTAAGACTCAAAACATTTTCCATTCTAGACTCAACAACGCCAAAAACAATCAAGTAGGGGCTCCTAAGTCGGGAAGGCTCGATACCAACTTGAACGCCTCGATGCGGCTATATCTCCCACGTGTCGGGCACGACTTAGAGGCATAACCGCATTGAAAGCAATGTCGCAAGTGAGGTAATCTTCACACAACCCATGTAATACATAAGGAAAGAGATACATAGATGGCTTACAATCGCCACTTCACACAATACATGAGTAAAACATTACATCATACAGTACAATCAAGGTCCGACTACGGAACCAAAATAAAAGAAGACTACCCCAAAGCTACACAGATCCCCGATCGTCCCAACTGGCTCCACTACGATCAGCTGAAACGAAACAACACAATGAACAAGATCTTCATCGAACTCCTCCTTGAGCTCAGTGCATCACCTGCACGGTTTCTCGGCACCGCAAACTGGTTTTGAAGTATCTGTGAGTCACGGGACTCAGCAATCTCACACCCGCGAGATCAAGACTATTTAAGCTTAAAGGTAGGACAGGGTAGTGAGGTGGAGCTGCAGCAAGCGACTAGCATAAATGGTGGCTAACTTACGCAAAAGAGAGCGAGAAGAGGAGGCAAAGCACGGTCGAACAACTATGATCAAGAAGTGATCCTGAAACTACTTACGCCAAACATAACTCCAACACCGTGTTCACTTCCCGGACTCACCGAGAAGAGACCATCACGGTTACACACGCGTTGGTGTATTTTAATTAAGATCAACTTCGGTTTTCTACAACCGACATTAACAAATTCCCATCTGCCACATAACCATGGGCACGGCTTTGAAAGTTCAAAACCTGCAGGGTGTCCCAACTTAGCCCATGATAAGCTCTCGCGATCAACGAAGGAATAGACCTTCTCCCGGAAGACCCGATCAGTCTCGAATCCCGCTACAAGACATTTCACAGCAATAAAACAAGACCAGCAAAGCCGCCGATGTGCCGACAAATCCCGATAGGAGTCGCACGCACCTCGCTCTCGGGCAACATCGGATGAGACTAGCTACGAGTAAAACCAACCTCGAGTTGCCTCAAGGTGGCCCCAGCAGTAGCTCGAGTTCGACCAACACTCGAAGGAGCACCGCCCGGGGCTAAATAAAGATGACCCTCGGCCTCCGAAACCCAAGGGAAAAAGGGCATAGGTGAGGCAAATGGTAAAACCAATGTTGGGCCTTGCTGAAAAGTCTTATTCAAAGCGAATCGTCAAGGGGTCCCATAAATCACCCGACCGCGTTAGGGACGCAAAATCCGGGAACATAACACCGGTATGACGGAAACTAGGCGGCAAGAGTGGAACAAAACACTGCATAAGGCCGAGCCTTCCACCCTTTACCAAGTATATAGATGCATTAATTAAATAAGATATATTGTGATATCCCAACAAGTAAACATGTTCCAACAAGGAACAACATCTCCATGTTCCAACAAGGAACAAACTTCATCTTCACCGCAACTAACAACGCTATAAGAGGGCTGAGCAAAGCGGTAACATAGCCAAACAACGGTTTGCTAGGAAAGGATGGTTAGAGGCTTGACATGGCAATGTGGGAGGCATGATAAGCAAGTGATAGGCATCGAGCATAGGCATAGCAAAAGAGCGAGCAACTAGCAAGCAAAGATAGAAGTGATTTCGAGGGTATGGTCATCTTGCCTGAAATCCCGCAAGGAAGAAGAACGAATCCATGAAGAAGACAAACGGACGAAGTCGAATGAATCCTCACAACTCCGAACGAAACCGGCTAACGAGAGAAGCAAACCGAAAGGAGCAAACAACATGGTAAACAACCAACACATAAACATGGCATGATGCACAAACAAGTATGATGCATGTCCGTTTAAATAGCATGGCATGGCAATATGCACAAACAATCCTACAAATTAAGTGGAGCTCAATATGCAACGGGTTGCATATTGACTAAACACCACAACAATTATTTAGTTCTCTCTTGATTAGGTACTCAACAAGATTAAATGTTATTAAACATGGCAAGAGGTGGAGCAAATGAAACTAACTATCTAGGCAAGTTTAAATGAGGCCGGAAATAAGAAACAACAATTCCGGAAAATCCCCATATGCATTATTATGGATTTGGAACAGATCTGACCTAAAACATATTTTAGAGTTGTTAAACATGCAAAGTAAAGCTACCATGTTAAACTAGGCATTTTTCTACCCCATTTACATATATAATTTATTTAAAATGGAGCTACGGTTATTAAGTTAGGAAATAAATCATTTTAGCATGGCATTTAAGCAAATTAATGCAAACAACAATTATAAGCATTTAAATGTTGTTATCATGATGCGGATGACATATACAAGTTTTATGCAATATTATGAAAACGTTATCATGAGCATGATATGAAGCATTATGTCACCGTGGTGGAAGAAAGGGGTGCCACGGCAACGAATCCAAAATGGTGCCACGCAACATATCGGTTCCGATAACTCGATTGAGATATCGGTGCAAAGGAAAGGGGGGGACGTGAGCGAGTCATGCAAGATGGTGGGGTGATCCTGGATACCGGGTTCCCACGGAACGGTAGAATGGCAAAAGAGGGGCATCGCAAGGATGATTCGATCACGGCGGTCGTCACGGGTTATACCTCCTAACGCTCAAACGGGACGGGTCGAAGTTTCGAGAGGGAAGTAGACGCTCACGGGTCGCCGAGGGAAGTAGAGGAAGTAGTCGCTCTCGCGATGATCGCTGAGGGAAGTAGTGGTACGCGCGACGGTAGAAGAAGTAGACGTTCTCGTTCGATGGTTGTGGTACATCTCGTCATCGGAAGTAATTGTACACACAAAGGTAGTCGAACTTGACGGTTCCGTTACACAGGTCTTCGGCGACGGTAGTTGTACACGTTTCATCGGGGTACTTGTCGTTTCCGGTTCGGTGGTCGTCGGGTCGTAGTGGTTCACACGCATCACGTAGTCGAACTTGGTACATTCCGAAGGGGTACTTGGCGTTTCCGAGTGTAGTCGAACTTGACGAAAACGGGTCTCCCAAAGACGTCGTGGTACTTGCGCATCCACCGGTAGTCGAACTTGGTGAAAACCCACGGTGTCGGTACTTGGACTTGGCGATTCTGGTCGAAGAGGGCAAGCGGAGGCGCATCCTCCTTCCTGCTCAAACTAAGCAGAGGCGGGGCACCTGGTCCGTCTGGTCCCTGGCCGGTGGGACTCCAAGGCGGCCATGGCAAGGGCTTGACCTCCCGAAGTGGAGCAGGGAGGCGCGGCCATGGCATCGGGCACGGCGGTCGCGTGGAGGCGACGAGGAGGAGGTCGCGGGGACGGGAGGAGAAGGGATGGCGGCGGCGAGCTCGATGCCCGCGGCGAGGAGGGTTGAGGCGCGGCGAGGAGGGTTGGGGCGCGGCGGATCCGGCCTGAGGGCCGCCGGAGTTGGCCGGGCGCGGCGCCATGGGAAGGCGACGACGCGGATGTGCTGCGGAGGCCGGGCGCGGGCCGCGGGGCTCGCTGGTGGAGGGAGGACGAGGAGGAGGCCGCAGGAGAAGGAGATGGGGCCTGGCGCCGGGGCGCTCGAGAAGGGGGCGCCATGGAGGAGGAGAGGAAGGGGCCGGCTTGGAGAAGACCAGGCGCGGGCGCGGTGGAGAGGCGACGGGACGGAGAGGTGGCTGGATCCGGACGAGAGGGCGGCGAGGACGGCGGTCAACGCGCGCGAGAGCTCTGCTCTCGTGGCGATGCCAGGGAGAAGGAGGGGGTCGAGGGAGAGAGATGGGATCGAGGGAGTGGTGGCGGCGGCCACGGGAACGAGAGGGAGAGGGCTGCGCGGGGCTGGGATCGGGAGGAGGAGAGGGGATCGGGCAGGGAGGCGCAGGAGGGAGAGGGACCTGCGGGCTAGGGTTAGAGGAGTGGTGGGCCGGCTGGGCCTAGGCCTTGGGCCTGCGCGGGGGAGAAAAGCCAGGGGCCGGCTTAGGGAGGCTGGCCTGCTGGGCTAGAGGCCGGATGGGCTGGCTCCTCTCTCTAACTCTAATATAGCAGAAAAGAAAGAAAAAAAATAGAGAGACGAAAGAAAGAGAGGGATAGGGAAAGGACTTGCGGGCGTGGATAATATTCCCGAGCTCGCAAAAATGTGAGGAATTTAACAAAAATGATCCAAGGATTTTTGGTGGAACTCCGGAAAATGATGAAATAAAATGGCAAGGTTTTGAGGACCAAACTTGAAGCAGAAAAGGGCATTGGAATTTGCAAGTGTGTTATGGTGATTCCAAAACGAGGAATATTTTATATAGCTCCCTAATATTGGGACGATATGTTATAAAGAGAAGTCACCACGTGAATATCCCTCGATTTAAATGGATCGAAAAATCCATGCAATTTATTTAGAAGAGTTGCAAAATTAAATGATATGATGGCATGATGACATGATGCAATGCAAAAGATGACAAGATGAAATGCAAAAACAAAACAAAACACATGGCAAAACTCAGAAACCCTGGAAGGCAACTGAAGCTCCGGTCTTGGGGCGTCACACCTAGCCATCCCTCTACTCACCCACACCTGCTGTTATTCTCCGGCGACGGCAGGCGAACCAGTAAACCCTCGTACTTCTCCGCGTGGAAAACAACTGCCAAGTATCCCCTCGCTCGCGTCGCTCCTTCCTAGGCCTCGCCGTCGTCCACCGCCTCGGTGCTCTCGGCGCGCCTGGTCAATATGGTCAATGAACGACATCCATCGAAGTGGACTGACGTGGAGAGGCTGACAGCTGGGTCCACGGCCGCACGCAAGGAAATGCCTCCTTATTACGCGCAAAATAATGATTCCTCCACCTGACAGCTAGGACCCACAGGAAGGGCCTCTGTATTTCGTGAAAAAATGTTCCCCCTGCTGACAGGTCGGACCCACCAGCTATATCTTTGCACGCAAGGAAGTGCCTCCTTATTAAACCCAAATAAATGAATACCCCCTGCTAGTTGGGACCCACTATATTGTTGGGCTGACTTGTGGGCCTACTAAGTTGACGGGGACGGAGAGCTTTGTCAACTTAGTCAATACTCCAGTGACCATATGATGTCCATCCAACGGCCATAGTGCTTCTTCAACCTCTGGTCTTCTTGCTCCAAATACCAAAGGAGCACCGGTCGTGCCGCATGCTCCTGCCTCCCGTGGCCGGCTGTCCTACCGCGGAGGCCTCACCGCCCCCATACTACTCCCACCACTGGCCAGGCCATCCCTCCACTCACTCACACCCCCTGTTATTCTGCGGTGACGGCAGCCTCACACCATAGCCGAACCAGTGAACGCCAGACTCCTCTCCGTGGGCATCCACCGCCGCTGTCTTGCACGGCTCCGTGTCGCCCCTTCCTAGGCTCGCCATCGCCCACCGCCGTGGTGCTCTCGCACGGCGTGGTCAATGTGGTCAATGACCGACTTCCATCGGAAGAGTATCAGACGTGGAGAGGCCGATACTGGGTCCACGGCAGCCGCAAGGAAGTGCCTCCTTATTACGCTGAAAATAATTATTCCTCCACCTGACGGCGGGGACCCACCGGACGGGCCACCAGTATTTAGCGAAAAAAATGTTTCTCGACTGCTAGGACCCACCAGACGGGCCATCGATTTCGCGAAAAAGACGTTCCCCATGTCACCGACCCACCGAAGTGCCTCCTTATTACGCACAAAAATGAATACTCCCCGGCTAGCTAGGACCCACCTTGGTGGGAGGCTGACTTAGGGCCTACTAAGTTGACGGGACGAAGGGCTTTGTCAACTTAGTCAATATGAACGATTCTAGCTCCAAGGACCGTCGATGTCCATCCAACGCCATAGTGCTTCTTCAACCTCTGGTCTTCTTGCTCTAGCCGCCCAAAGCAGCGCGGTCGTGGCACATGCTCCCGCCTCCGTGGCGGGTTGTGCTGCCGCAGAGGCCTCACCGCCCCTACTATTCCCACCATCGCCAGCTCACTGCAACGGCAGCCTCACACCGCAGCCGAACCAGTGAACCTCGTAGTCCTCTCTCGCTGGCTTCCACTGCCGCGTCGTCCCCTTCCTAGGCCTCGTCGTCGTCCACCGCTGTGGTGCTCTCCGCGTGGCGTGGTCAACATGGTCATGGAACGACTTCCATCGGAAGAGTATTGTACGTGGAGTGGCTGACAGCTGGGTCCACGGCCACAGCCCATTTTTTGTGATTTGCCAAGTAAGTCGCTTTGTCAGGCCTGTTGGGCTGCAAATCTTTCAAGACGAGGAGAGCTTTCATTCGGTTGGCCGAGAAAATGGCCCATCAGTAATGAGAAACGGGATGTACATTTTTAAAACACATCAAACCGGCAAATTGTTTCAAATATCTTTTTTTTCATTTCAAGATTTTAAATTACATTAATTTTTATGCGTGGAGAATTTGTTGGAATTTATATTGATATAAATTTATATTTAAAATCAGTTTGAATGTGAGTCGAAATTTTGGGATTAAAAACAGTTCAGACCAAGACCTAAATATGCAAAATTTCAGATAATTTTTAACCGTGGCCACAATATGGGCTGTAATGCTAACAAAAAGAATATGGGCTCCAAAAAAAACTTAAGAATTAGCAAATGGGCTGTAAATTATTAGAAATAATGGCAGATGGGTTGTATGCTGTTTTCCACAGATTTGAGGCTTTCCTAAAAAAGGTTGATGCATTAAGCATTGGATCGTTGGATATCCATCCAACGGCCGTCGTGATTCTTCAATCTCTGCTCTTCCCGCCCAAATGCTCAAACAAGCGCCATGGGGACTGCTCGCTCCCTCCTCCCCAAGGCCGGGCTGTCTTTGCCGCAGCCCTCACCGCCCGACCGTACTCCCATCGCTGGCCTAGCCATCCCTCTACTCACCCACACCGCTGTTATTCTCACGGCGATCAGAGATTTAACCAAGAACCTCAGACAACAGATTCTCCGCGTGGGAAACAACTGCCGAGTCTTCCATGCCTCCGTGTCGTCCCCTTCCTAGGCCTCGCCATCGTCCACCGCTGTGGTGCTCTCGGCGCGGCGTGGTCAATATGGTCAACGACCAACTTCCATCGAAAGAGTACTATGCGTGGAGACGCTGACAGCTGGGTCCACGACCGCAGCAAGGAAGTGCCTCCTTATTACGCGCAAAATAATTATTCCTCCACCTGATAGGGAGGACCCACCGGACGGGCCACCATATTTCGCAAAAAAAAACATTTCCCCCCTGACTGCTGGGACCCACCAGCTACACCTTCGCACGCAAGGAAGTGCGTCCGGGCAAAAAAAACAAAACGACTCGCCCCCCTGACTGCTGGGTCCCACTAGCTACATCTTCGCACGCAAGGAAGTGCCTGACAATCGGGACCCACCTGGTCAAAGCATATGTAGCGTTGTCATTCTGGTCGCGAACGTGTACGTACATATATACTGGTGGATGTAGAGGCGCACGCAGTCGTCGAGAGGCGCCGCGACGTAGCATGTACACGCACGCATGCCGCCGTGGTGCAAGAAAGAAAATATGGCCACGCACGCACATACGGCAGGGTCTCAATGCCTACCGCGCATACGCACGGGCGAGGGCTCATGTACATGGCTGGGTCGGAACGGAGAAACAGTGTCATCGTCGTGTTCATGGGGAGGCAACGGAATGCGTCGTGTTCATGGGGAGGCAACGGAATGCGTCGTGTTCATGGGGAGGCAACGGAATGCGTCGTGTTCATCGGGAGGCAACGGAACGGAATGCATGGTCGTGTTCATTGGGAGGACTTGGACGGAACAGGTGATGGAATCGAGGCCTAGCGTACCGCAGAATGGAGGAAACGACATTGTGTTCGACCGGCCACGTTCGAAACGGGATCCTATTCATCGGGAGGGGTCTGGCGTACCGTAAAATGGAGGAAACGGACCTCCTACGGTCGAAACGAGGGTCCTGTTGATCAGGAGGGGTGTAGCGTACCGCAAAACGGATGAAACGGACTTGTGTTGGAGTGCTACGGTCGAAACGGGGGTCCTGTTCATCGGGAGGGGTGTGGCGTACCGCAAAACGGGAGTCCACGGGGTACTGTTCATCTCCACCGTCGACCTCCTCCAACCTCCACGGGCTCCTGTTCATCCAGCCTCCGCGGGCTCCTGTTCATCCAGCCTCCACCGTGCGCTACTCCACCGCCACTGCTCAACCACCCTCCACCGCTCACTGCTCATCCAGCCCTCCACACCACGGGTCCTATTCATCCACCCTCCACGGGCACCCCTCCACCGCTCATTCATCCAGCCCTCCACACCACGGGTCCTGTTCAACCACCCTCCACGGGCACCCTCCACCGCTCACTGCTCATCCAGCCCTCCACACCAAGGGGTCCTGTTCATCCACCCTCCATGGGTACCCTCCATCGCTCACTGCTCATCCAGCCCTCCACCACACCACGGGTCCTGTTCATCCAGAGGCAACGCCACCGCCATCGCTCATCCAACCCCCCGCAACACTCACCGCTCATCCCAGGCAGCATCGATCGGCTTCATTTAGCAGCAGCATGGCGAATCGCCGATCGGGTTCGCTAACACCATCGATCGATCGCCGGGTTCAAGAACGTAGCTCGCAGCGTAATCGCCGGGTTCAGAGAGCCCAACGCCTCTCGGGTTCGATTAGAGCTAACGCCGCGATACACGCCAAGATACGTACGAGAGAAGCGCGCATTGCTCGCCCCGACCTCCCACCGTAACGGGAACTCCCAAAATTTCTCGCCTCGCTTCTACCACGATTTTTTCCGTCATGGACGGCCCAAAGAATGTCATGCAGCTGCGTCTCCGGCCCGCCCAGGACGAAAAGCCCATTTTCTATCATGATTTTTTGTCATAGAAGTAGGAGCCCACCACATCTATGATGATACCGGGTTTTGTCACAATTATCGTCATAGAAGTGTCATACGTATGACAGAAAAAAAATTCTTTCGGCCCAAAATGTCATGGATGTGTCTTTTTTTGTAGTGATGAAATGTCACTTAAGGATAAGGAAGAGCTTCACAACAAGTCTAGTGGTGCTTACAAAGCTTCATGTGATTCCCCTACAACATCAAGTGAGAAACAAGCCTTCAAAGAATAATTGAGCCTAATGGTGAAGAACTTCAACAAGTTCTACAAGAGTAGAAGCAAATATAGAAGTTCCAAGTCAAGGTCCTACAATGACAAAAGATCTTCTAGTCGTGATCCCAATTGCTACAATTATGGAAGACCTAGACACTACTTTAGTGAGTGCACAGCTCCCTACAAAAGAAGAGAAGACTCACCTAAAAGGAGAAGTAGAATAGAGGAATCACCACCAAGAGAGAGAAGGAGTAGAGATGATCGTTATGAATGAAGACCCCCTCGCAGAAGCAAGTATTCGGAAAGGAAGGACAAGTCATCAAATATCTACACAAGACGAAGACATCAAGCTCATATTGGTGAATGGGTATCCGGTTACGACTCCGACAACTACTCCGAGAGAAGTTATCACTCCGACTCCGAATATACTCAAGATGAAGGTGTTGCCGGTCTTGCACTTGTGTCATCCAACTCCTATGACATATTCGACTCACCAAATGAATGGATTGGAAGATGCTTCATGGCTAAAGGTCCCAAGGTATCACGCCCCGAGTATGTTGATTTCAATAGTGATGAAGATGATTTGCTAGGTGATGATGATCTACTTGTTGAGAACTCTAGAAATGAAAACTATGATGAAATTGCTATTAATCATGCCAATCAAGATGAAACGAATGAAATGATAAGAAGGAGATTGAGCGTCTAACTAAAGAACTAAACACTCTTAAGTTAGCTCATGAAACTACCTTAGAGGATCATCGAGATCTTTTAAAGACTCATGAGAAGCTACACTTTGAAAAGCTCAATCTAGAGCAAGAGCATGGGTTCTTAAAAGCAATCAATGATGATCTTCGTAAGAAAAGTTCTTCTTACATTGCCACAAGTTATATCTAGCAACAAGAGCAAGAAAGATTGTTGCTTCTAGTAGTTCTCTTGATTCCACTAATGATTCTTTTAGCCAAATTACACTTGAGCAAGAAAATAGCTTATTGAAGGGAATTATAGAGAAAGGTGTTTACAAGAGCCTTGCCGGAAGTAAGCAATTTGAGGAAATTGCATGCAAGCAAGGAAGGCACCAGAAGAATCCAGGTGTTGGTTTTTAATGCAAGTTCAGTGCCAATTGAGTTGAGTGGGAAGAAGATCAATACCCCAAGACAAAATTTGTTCCTCAACAAGAGAAGTATGATCCCACTTCCTTCAAGGGAACACAAGCTCAAAATGATCTTCCACCACAAGACCACATGCTAAAAGGCAAGGACAAGCTTCAAGAAGAGATTGATTCATTTGAAGAAGCTCCAAAGGCCTTGGTCAAGTGGGTTCCCAGTACTACATCAAGTTTGTCGGCGTTCTGGGAACGGGGGTCCCCAGACTTACCTGCCTGCGGCCCATGGCGTGGCTCTGCGAGCGGGACTGTACGACCCATCTTCACCAACAAGCACTCAAGACCCTCGCGAGGGGCCAAGCCTCGCGAGGCGGACGGTGCAAGACCCCTTTGGGAGTGGCCTCACCAGGTTGGCTCGCGAGGGGCGGAGAGATCAAGGCAAGGCAAACCTCGCGAGGTTCTCATGACGTGAGCCATGACGACCGAGACCAGGCGGGCGCCAGCATGCACAGTGTCCTTGTTTCCTCTTTGGTGCTAAGGAGGCAAGCGCAGGCGCGGAGTACCAAGGCCTCAAGCAAAGGTTTCCATATTAGTGCAATGAGACCAAGACCAGCAGGACGGCAAGACGGAGGGCACCATGGAGCCCAAGGCGGCGTGACCACCAGAGCCTTTTGTAGGCGAAGACTGCTTTTGTCAGGATAAGTTGTACTAGCTGTCCCCTTTCAAATTGGCCGTTGTTGGCTCCCTTCCCGCTCAATATTTGGGGAGAGGACCAGGGCCTATATAAATAGGACTAGCCACCACCATAGGAGATAACTCATTCGAAGGCATCTCATCTCATCTCGAGTAATCCTCACCCACACAAGTTCACCAAGCACAAGAACACCTCGCCTCAGGAGGCCGTTCTTCCCCTTGTACTGCTCATCCTCAGCCCAAGAGGCAAACCACCACCACTGTGACAGCCTGGTTTTTGCCCTCATCCCTTTGTCTGAGTTTCATTTGATTTGGTTTTGAAATCTGGAGTTTTGAATCTTTTCATATGGACTTAAACACTTGGGTACCCCTTTACTTTCACCCAAGTGCTTCATTTCCCTCTCTAACTATCATTTTCTCTCTGGTTCACCTCAAAATAATATTTTGAATATTTTTATTAAAGAAAATATTCATTTCTCTCTCTAAAACCCTAGCTAGCTCAATGTGCTCCAAAGCAACCCCAATTTTTCTTGCCCACAAAAATCTGAAAAAATTCCCAAATATTCTTTGAACCCTAGGGCACCTTCCTGAGCAAAAATATTTCATCTCTTTTTGTAATATTTTTGCTACATAAAATATTTTCTGTTCTGGACAGAAATGGTAGTTTCTACAGCAACTACCATTTTACTAGCTCTATTGTGGCTGATTTCTCTTGTGCATCATCACCTTAGTAGATGGTTGCTAACCTCCAAAGCCCAGCTCCCAACTCTCAGTAGTTTGACCACTGTAAGCTCTCAAAGTTACTGACCAGAAACTTACCAGGCAGTTGAAATCCATTCTACTGCGTCTGAGCTCAAACCAAAGCATGGTAACCTCTCAATCTACCATGAACTACATGCCAGACATGAAGTTTAGGTTTAGGTCGGCCTGAGGTCAGAGTTCACGTGGTGACCGCGTTCGTCCAGGCGTGCTGGCATACGGCCGATTCACTCTGCGACGCGCCCGAGCCTCTGTTGATCGCGTGCTCCCTTCCCCGACTGCCAAGCCTTTCCAAACCTCGCCACAATCATCGTCCCGATCTTCTTAACTTGCTCCTGGCACTCGCTGACGCCGGAGCTCGCCGCAGCAAGCACGGGCGCGGTCCGCTAACGCAATGCTGGCGCTGTGCATCGTGTTTGTCGCCATCCTTCGCCTTCGTGCTCAGCTCCGCCGCCCACGCTTCCTGCGAGCTGCATCGCCTTCCCCTCGCCATCGACGCTGCTCGTCAAATGCCGGTACCGTGTCCAGGTGTCCTCCGGCGGAGCCCGATCCCCTCTCAACGCTCGTCTACAAATAGAGCCCTCCCCAGCCTCCTCGAGCATCATCCACTCCTCCCACGCACTCATAATCTCGTAGAAAGCCGTAGCCCGGCCGGGAAGGCCGTGGGCCTTCGTCCCCGAGCTCAAGCTCGCCGACGATCCCCTCGGGTCGTCTCCGCGGCTCCGGACCCTCCCAGGCCCAGGCCGCCCTTCTAGGGCCTCCATCGTGCCTCGGTGGTGCCGTTTTGCCCGGTTGGAGCCCCTAGTGTCGCCTCTAGTCGTCGTCGTCTTCATCTCCGGCGACCTCTGCTTCCTGTCGCTGCTGGAGAGGTCGTTTCCAACACCGTCAGACCACCCCTAGCTAATCTACGGGTATGGGCAGGTGCGCCTCCATCTTCTCTTTTGATCCTCCTCTCGCTCGCCAAGAAGCTCTCCTCGCTGGCGTGTGCTCCGCCAAGACGCGCGCCCTCTGCTTCCCTTTCCCCTCCTCTCACCGACTAGCGGGGCCTGCTAGTCAGCCACTCAGACGACGCTGAAGCGGCACGAGTGGTGATACCCATGAGGTTTACGCTTCGACGCCACCCCCCCTCGCCTGCTTTTATTTAAATTCAAATTTAATTCAGTCCAGAGCTTCAAACAGCCAAAACTTTTTAACCATAAGTCCAAATGAATTGATTCTTTTTGCATTGTGTTCTTTATGAAGAAATCTAGCAGCTCACCTAAAATGAGATTTTTCCCTACTGTCTAGATTTTCTGGTGAATTTCATAAGGGTTCTTGATGTTTTCTTTTTGTGTTTATAAATATTTTCAGAAAGTGAAGCTTGTCTTGAGGATCACCAGGAGGATTGTGAACCTCATTTGCACTAAGGCAAGCCACAACAACATTTTCATGGTGCCATTACAATATTTGTGATTTTTCAACTTGAATTAATGATTTAATCCATGCATTTAAATCACTCTTATATTATTTATATTCTATTGGTTGATTGTTTAAGTTGATATTCTTAGTTTATAGAAGTTTGAAGCTAACTAAGTTGGTTAAGTAACCAAAAGAAATAGTTGTTATGAAGAAGTAATATGGTTATGGATATAAGTAATTACTTTGAGTTATTTTCTTAAAGGATAAAATAATAAATTTTCTAAGTAAAGATTCTGTTTAAAGTAATGATTAATCATAACCAGAGAAGTGTCATGAGTTGTGATGTTTATGCTTAGTGTGGATATAGCTGATCCATTTATTTCCGATGATATATGATGGATATATTCATGTTTGAAAGTGCAACTATCCCTAGGTGGTTTTGGTAATTCATAACAACATATAGCTCATTGAGCTAATACTATTCCAAGATGAATATTTCAGGAAAGCTCAATGAATGGCATGGCATGGATGATGAAAGTGGATCCCTCAAAATATTAAGCACAAAGGATTGGCTCAAGCTCAAAAGCTCAAGACTCTACATTTTACATTTTAGTGATCCAAGATCACATTAAGTCTATAGGAAAAGCCAATACTATCAAGAAGGGATGAGGTGTTGCTTAATCAGCCTTTTGCTCCATGTGCTTAGTGATATGCTCCAAAACCATCCACTACTTTCTCACATCCACATATGACCTAAACCCAAAGTCAAACTCGGCCCTACCGATTCTTTCTATCCGGCGCCACCGAGTTCAGATGTCATAGCCACTGCCACAAACCCTAGGCAAATCGGTTTCATCGATAGGGATCTCGGTCTCACTGAGATGGGATTGTAATATCTCTGTTTCCCCTTCGTAACTTTTCGGTCTCACCGAAAGAGCAAATCGGTCCCACCGAGATTACAATGTAAACTCTATGTTTCCCTTTTGTAACTTTTCGGTCTCACCGAATGAGCAAATCGGTCCCACCGAGTTTACCTGACCAACTCTCTGGTTAGCTAATTACCAAATTCGGTCTCACCGAGTTTGTGTAATCGGTCTCACCGAGATTACGTTATGCCCTAACCCTAACCAAATCGGTCCTACCGAGATGCATGTCAGTCCCACCGAAAATCCTAACGGTCACTAGGTTTACTAAATCGGTCTGACCGAGTTTGATGATTCGGTCCCACCGAGTTTGGTAAATTGTGTGTAACGGTTAGATTTTGTGTGGAGGCTATATATACCCCTCCATCTCCTCTTCATTCGTGGAGAGAGCCATCGAACAAACCTACACTTCCAACTTACCAGCCTCGAGAGAGAACCACCTACTCATGTGTTGAGGCCAAGATATTCCATTCCAACCATATGAATCTTGATCTCTAGCCTTCCCAAGTTGCTTTCCACTCAAATCTTCTTTCCACCAAATCCAATCCTGTGAGAGAGAGAGTTGAGTGTTGGGGAGACTATCATTTGAAGCACAAGAGCAAGGAGTTCATCATCAACACACCATTTGTTACTTCTTGAGAGTGGTGTCTCCTAGATTGGCTAGGTTTCACTTGGGAGCCTCGACAAGATTGTGGAGTTGAACCAAGGAGTTTGTAAGGGAAAGGAGATCGCCTACTTCGTGAAGATCTACCGCTAGTGAGGTAAGTCCTTCGTGGGCGACGGCCATGGTGGGATAGACAAGGTTGCTTCTTTGTGGACCCTTCGTGGGCGGAGCCCTCCGTGGACTCGCGCAACCGTTACCCTACGTGGGTTGATGTCTCCATCAACGTGGATGTACGATAGCACCACCTATGGGAACCATGACAAAAACATCTGTGTCTCCAATTGTGTTTGAATCCTCCAAACCCTTCCCTTTATATTCTTGCAAGTTGCATGCTTTATTTTCCGCTGCCTATATACTCTTTGCATGCTTGCTTGAATTGTGTGAAGATTGCTTGACTTGTTCAAAAATAGCTAAAATCTGCCATAGTCTAAAATTGGGTAAAGGTTAAGTTTTTATTGGTCAAGTAGTCTAATCACCCCCCCTCTAGACATACTTTAAGGTCCTACAGGTGGTATCAGAGCATTGGTCTCCATTTGCTTTGATTTCCATAGCTTTTGGTGGTCATAGCCTTGGTTTCACAACCTAGGAGAGTATGGCGTCTAGCGAGGGAAATTATCATCTAGAGGTCCTTACTTTGATGGCACTAATTTTGCTAGTTGGAAGCATAAGATGAAAATGCATATTCTCGGACAAAACCCCGCCGTTTGGGCTATTGTGTGTATGGGCTTGCAAGGTGAATTCTTTGATGGGAGAGAACCGAAACGTGAAGCTAGTAAGGATGAGTTGAAGATGTTGCAATACAACGCTCAAGCTTGTGATATCCTCTTCAATGGATTGTGCCCCGAAGAATTCAACAAAATCAGCCGTCTTGAGAATGCAAAGGAAATTTGGGATACTTTGATTGATATGCACGAAGGTACCGACTCATCAAGGAATCCAAGTTGATGTGCTCCAAAGTCAGCTTGACAAGTTCAAAATGAAGGATGGTGAAGGTGTCGCTGAAATGTACTCTAGGCTTGCTCTTATCACAAATGAGATTGCCGCATAGGAAGTGAAGAGATGACCGATGATTAATCATCAAGAAGATCCTAAGAGCATTGGATGGAAAATATGATATCGTGTGCACATTGATCCAAATGATGCCCAATTACAAAGATCTCAAGCCTACGGAAGTCATTGGAAGAATTGTTGCTCATGAGATGTCACTCAAGGATAAGGAGGAACTTCACAACAAGTCGAGTGGTGCTTACAAAGCCTCATGTGAAGCCCCTACATCATCAAGTGAGAAAAAACCTTCAATGAAGAATTGAGCTTAATGGTGAAGAACTTCAACAAATTCTACAAGAGTAGAAGCAAAGAAAGAAGCTCCAAGTCAAGGTCTTACAATGACAAAAGATCTTCTAGTCGAGAGCGCAATTGCTACAATTGTGGTAGACCCGGACACTATTCAAATGAGTGTACGGCACCCTAAAAAAGAAGAGAAGATTCTCCCAAGAGAAGAACTAGAAGGTAAGAATCACCGCCAAGAGAGAGAAGGAGTAGAGATGATCGTTATGAACGAATTTCCTCACGGAGATGCAAGGATTTGGAAAGGAAGGACAAGTCATCAAAGAGCTACACAAAACGAAGACATCAAGCTCATGTTAGTGAATGGGTATCCGGCTCCGACTCCGACCATCACTCCGAGAGAAGCTATCACTCTGACTCTGAATACACTCAAGATGAAGGTGTTGCCGGTCTAGCACTTGTGTCAACCAACTCCTACGACATATTTGAATCACCAAATGAAGGAATTGGTAGATGCTTCATGGCCAAAGGTCCTAAGGTAACACACCCCGAGTATGTTGATTTTGATGTTGATGAAGATGACTTGCTAGGTGATGATGATTTACTTGTTGACAACTCTAGTGATGAATACTATGATGAAACATCAATTAATCATGCTAATCAAGCTGAAACGAATGACAATGATAAGGAGAAAATTGAGCGTCTAACTAAAGAACTAAACACTCTTAAGTTAGCTCATGAAACTATCTTTGAAGATCATCGAGAACTTTTAAGGGCTCATGAGAAGTTACGCTTTGAAAAGCTCAATCTTGAGCAAGAGCATGAGTTCTTAAAGGCAATCAATGATGATCTTTGTAAGAAAAGTTCTTCTTACATTGCCAAGCGTTTACTCTTATCTACTTACATGCCTCAAGTCAAGTCTAGTAACAAGAACAAGAAAGATTCTTCTTCTAGTAGTAACAATAACAATGCTAAATCCAATATTGTTGCTTCTAGTAGTTCTCTTGATTCCACTAATGATTTTCTTAGCCAAGTTACACTTGAGCAAGAAAACAGCTTATTGACGGGAATTGTAGAGAAAGGTGTATACAAGAGTCTTGCCGGGAGTAAGCAATTTGAGGAATTGTACGCAAGAAAGGAAGGCACCGGAAGAATCAAGATGTTGGTTTTGAACGAAAGTTCAATGCCAATGGAGTTGAGTGGGAAGAAGATCAATACCCCAAGACGAATTTTGTTCCTCAACAAGAGAAGTATGATCCTACTTCCTTCAAGGGAACACAAGCACAAGATGATCTTCCACCACAAGACCACAAGAACAAAGGCAAGGACAAGCTTCAAGAGGAAATTGATGCATTTGAAGAAGCACCTAAGGCCTTGGTCAAGTGGGTTCCCAATACTACGTCAAGTTCTACTTCATCAAGTACAACTACTACACCAAGGATTCCCATCAAGTTGATGTGGATCCCGAAGAAGAAGAATTAGAGAGTTCTTGAGGGTGACCCCGCCCACATTTTTCACTCATATCATTATGGCAAGGACAAGTGCAATCAACTTCCATATCTTGCACTAGTTCAAGGAGTCACAAACCCTCATGTTGGTAAGGCAAGGGACAAGGTAACCTAATGTTTTCATGGACATCATTTTGTGTGTGCATCACTCTATGTCTATGGATATCCTTGTTTGTTCCTTGTGGGACTAACCCATGTAGGTATTGAAAGTGCAACTCACTCCAAAGGATTGCTCCAAACGATCTACATCAACATTGAGCATCCACATCTTCGACACCTACATGAATTCATCATCGACAAAACCCAAGGTTAGTTTATCCCTCTAAGGGGGGATCTCACATCTAGGGGGAGCTTAACTCTAAGAATTGAATAAAAGCAACTCTAATGATGTGAACACATAAATGCTTTATGTAAAAGTGGTAACCCCACTTTAGCTTAAACGATGAGTATGACCTATGATCAAATGTTCTCATTTGACTCCTAAGTCAATATACTCATATATAGATGACCTAGTCATCGCCAATTGTTTGATAGATGCTAGAATTGGTTGTGCATGCTTTGTCACATATTTCATTTGTCATCTTATTGTGTGAGCATGTTGGTTGCATATTTTACTCATTCGAGGACATCCACTTGTTGTTTTGATTGTTTAGTTTTTCTTTCTTTGGCCAAGTGGATGGACAAGAATGTCTAAGAACCTTCTCTAGCTATCTATGCTTTTCTCGTCTCAAACTCTATTCATGCTACATCACAAAATTTGATCAAGTCAGATTCGAACCACTCTGTGTGAGGAGCACTCGGAGTCCCCGACTCGTCATAGACTTAAACTTCCAAAACTTCTTTGTGATTTTCGGTCTGACCGATTCATCCATTTCGGTCATACCGAGATTACTAAGTCGATCTAGGGTTTCATCTCGGTGCAACCGATTTGTACTTTTCGGTCACACCGAGTTGCAATAATTGTTCACAGTTTTGCATCTCGGTGCCACCGAGTTGTACCACTCGGTCACACCGACAGGGTCGGGCTATATATATCACACGGGCAAAATTTGGAAAACTTTCTCCGAATCCTCTCGCCCGCGCATAGCTCGCTCTGCCAACTTGGTCTACGGATCATCGACTTCGTCGCCAGCCGCCTCCAGTCGCTGGTCTCCGCTGCCTTCAACGGAAATCTCCTCCGCCGTTGCCGCCGTAGCGAGTTCCCGCGAACTAGGGTATGAACTCGATCACAGTGCTTTCCTCGTCCGATTCTCAGCACATTGTGTACATTATGCATCTTTCCATGATTGAAACACACCTATCCAGTCAAATCAATCCTTAGAATAGTTGCGATTCGAAAATTTAGGGTTAGGTTTCAGCCGAAACCATCTCGGACCCACCGAGCTGAAAAACTCGGTCCCACCGATTTGGCTGATGCCATTGCACTTGTAAGTCTCGGTCTGACCGAGAATTACAAATCAGTGTGACCGATTTTAGAACTTTGTGAAACCCTAGCTATCTCGGTGCCACCGAACTGTGACTCGGTCTGACCGAGTTCACTAGTTTATGTCACGACCGGTTTTTCAATAAAATACTTATTGAGAAATCGATCCTTTTATTTCCAGTATAGGAGAGTCCTCCTTACTGGTAGAAAAATTCTTGATACATAAATCCAGAAGTACTAAATATATTACAGGGTTGAGCTAAGGTTGCTCAACAATTTATTACAAGCACGCCAATAATTACATAAAGGCGGATATGGCACAAGGGTGTGGTGGCATACTACTGACTCGTACTTAAAAGTGGTGGTGAATATGTCACGGTGAAGTGGGTGACATTGAATCCTACTCTTGCAGCTCATCAAGCGTCGAAGTGAGGCTCGATGGTTTATTCGGGTAGCGGAAGCGGATATTGTACAAGTGATAAATTCCAGATCGCACAGACTGATCGACTCTCTAGGCGCCGGACTCGCTATCGAACTCTTCATCCATAAGATCGCTTTCACAACATCTCGCCAAATCAACAAGCCGGTGAGTACATTGAAAGTACTGCAAGACAGTTCGGACATAAGATATAACAAATGTAAGCATGATGCATCATGAGCAATTGGCAATGCACACTCAAATGATAAACTTGCACGACATGTTAAATAAAAGGAAGTCAGGCGGTAATCCTCCCGAAATCCCAACAAAAATAACTGAAAACCGATCAAGTGTCTGAAGTGACGCCTCGAATGGTGAACAAATAAATTAACATGTCGTAGTCGGGCGTCTAAGCGACACCACGTAAAGGGCTTATATTGGAAAATAATGACAGTGCGTGCCATAGTCGGACGTCAAAGCGACATCACATAAAGGGCTTATATCGAAAGTAAATAACAAGAGTGCCACAGTCAGACGTCTGAGCGACATCACAGACAGGGCTTATATTGAAAATAAATAACAAGAGTGCCACAGTCGGACGTCTGAGCGACATCACATAAAGGGCTTATATCAAAAGTAAACATCATAAATGCCACAGTCGGATGTCTGAGCGACATCACATAAAGGGCTTATATCGAAAGTAAACAGCTTAAATGCCACAGTCGGACGTCTGAGCGACATCACATAAAGGGCTTATTTCGAAAGTAAACAGCATAAATGCCACAGTCAGACGTCTGAGCGACATCACATAAAGGGCTTATATTTCATTGTCGTATTCAAGCAGTATAGACTATTCCAAGGAAAGATACTCAGCACATAATAATAAACAGGTTAGTCCATCCACAGGATTAATCATGTAGCCGAGTCTACCACTCATGTCTGTTCACCGGAGATTTGTCAAGGAGACTGACACTAAGACTGATAGGACAAGTTGAACACAGACTTTGACCATAGATACGGTTACTTGAATGAGTTTGACTCTGCAGAGTTTGTACTATTAAACCACAGCCAACGGATTTCAGTAGTCGCAACGGACTAGTTCCGTTTATGGTATTTTTGAAGAAACACATCTAACCAGTACACACCCAATTCCACATTCCGCTGCCAGGAATCACCCCAGGCAACGTTCAAGAAAAACTCTAAGACGGTGAGGTCACAATCTCGAATAGCATGGGATCAAATTTATCTCGCGCGCTCTAAGGGGTGCCCCCCTCTCGGTCCCAACCGGAAACACCCATGCTCCCTAACTGAATGACGGGCTTTAATCCAGGGCCATGGAACCCTCATCCCGGCCCCTCTGTTTGGTGTGTACCAGGTAAGTGGTTTGCAACTTACTAAACCATATTCCGTAAACAAAACATGTGGTAGTACAAGAAAAGGAACGGATGGTAACGTGACTTGACTCACGTTGACACTGGAGTTAAATAGTTTGGCATAAGACTGGCATGCTACAACAATACCATCTTACCACCCATCATGTCACCACATGATCATGTAAACTCACATCGAGTCACGCATCGAGTTTCGAAGCTCACTCACGATAGCTTTGCATGCAACATAACATTCACGGTTGTTCATGTAATCATGCCATGAAGTAAATACTTAAGCAAACACGCAAAACACTCGTCATATCAAAGGTTCAAACATGCTTGCCTGGTTCGGGGTAGTCGGCGCCTAGCTCGGTGAAGTTCGCGGTTCCGTCACCTCTTCCGGTATCTACGGTACAAAGAAAACATGTACTAACGTGAATACTGTGGGTGCACAAAAGTATTCCAAATATTTTTCAAATAAATATTATAAAAAAACTAGACAGAAAAATAAAGAGGACAGAAAAATAATCAATTAAAAATCATATTCTGTTTAAGAGTTATTAGAGTTTTAGTCCAGGGACTTGTCTGTAATGAAACAGAAAGTTTCCAGGGGGCTGAACAGAAAAGGACAAGAAAACGTTTCAGATTGAAAGCGTATTTGCCCGAATGCGCTTTCCAGAAAAAGCGGTTCGAATAGAAAAGAGAGGCTGA
Organism: Aegilops longissima; assembly: GCA_021605205.1. NCBI lineage: Eukaryota > Viridiplantae > Streptophyta > Magnoliopsida > Poales > Poaceae > Aegilops > Aegilops longissima. The sequence continues at coordinate 281,322,534 of CM038678.1, forward strand.
CGAGGGGGTCCCACCCGTCAGGTTTGAAAATCTGAGAGAGAAAACAGAGCGCGTCGGCGCCCGAAGCTTGCGGTGGTCGCCGGCGACGATCCACGGCGAGGTAGGGAGAATGGAGGGTACCTACGGGTTCCTTGGGTCCTTCCGCACCTATGGGTGGTGGAGTTGGTCGTCGGCGAGCACCACGTTGACGGCGGCCTCAATCTGGCGGACGGTGGTTCGGGTGTTGTTGGATTTCGTCGGGGAGGGCTGCAAAGGTTGAATTGAGGCTCCGGTTAGAGTACTGGGTGCACCAGAGGGCTGCTGACGCGGTTTGGGAGGCGGGGATGGTCCCACCTGAGTGAATCTAGCCAGAGCCCGAGGCGGATCGGGGTGGCCGGCATTAAGGAAGGAGACCTCCTCGGGGTCCTCCTGGTGGCTTCGTGGGGCTCTGGTGAGGTGGAGTTGTGGTGCGGGGTCGAGAACGAGCTCGGGGCTCCTTTTATAGCTGATCTGAGGCGGTGGCCGTGAACGGGATAACTCCGGCGGCGATTACGGCGGTGCAGCGGTTGGTCAGGTGGTTTAGGGGGCTAGGCATCACCGTGGGGGCCTACTGGTTCGGTTTAGGTGCTAAGCTTGCCCTGCCTTGGTTGATACTCCAAGTTCCGAACGGAACGGCGCACGGAGCTCGTCGGTGGCAGGGAGCACGCTCTGTGCTGCTTAGGCCATGGCAACAGTGCCGCAGCATGCGCAGGCAAGAAGACGGCCACGCAGAGGCCTCGGGTGGCTTGGGCGGTGCTGGACGGCGCCGAAAGCTGGAACTGTTCCCTGCTGGCCGCCACGGGTGGCTCTGCCACCGCAGAAGCTGCCGGCGTCGGCGGGACACGTCACCACCGACGATGGTGCCCGTCCAAAGGACCGTGCAGCGCTCTGGATAAGAAGAAGGAGCGGTGTGCATGGCGCCAGAGTGGGCACTGGTGAGATCGACGCCGTGTCTCTGAAGAAAACGACACTGACGGTCGAATCAAACATCAACTCGAATATGTACAAAGAACAAAGGCAGCGGATGCTCGATGAAATGATTTTGGCATGTGGAAAAATTTTCTGGAGCTGATCTTTGGTAGGGTGGCCTCTCAATGCACCTGGGGGCTGCCTGATTTTTGTCAGAATTTTTGGAAAAGGAAAAATATGAATTTCGCCAAAAATGATGAATCTGGTCCAAACTTGCAGTGAGTGAAACTTGAAAATTTTGAATTGTGGAAGGGTGGATCTTGATGGATCTAGATTGGGGGTGCTAGGGACTAGCCAGAGGAGTTGGTTTGAGATCAAAACTCAAAGGGAATCAGATACTTCCTTTGTAAATCACCTAGGTCCAAAAATAAAGACAGAAATAGTTTTGGGGATAAAATAAATGGAATAAAAATCCAAAATGGGTTGAACTTGCTAGGATTGGCTACTGGACTTGACCCAAAGTGGAGGGAGGTGTTTTGGAGGAAAATTTTAACATGGGGCATGGTGAAGGAAGATGGTTGGGATAAAAGGAATAAATCCAAAACCCTAAGGATTTCTTTTTAAATGAAAAACTTTCCAAAAATAAACTGTGAAGGGTCAATACCAAAAGAGAAGTCTTCAATGCCAAACACCAAGGTGAGGATTTGAGGATGACACAAAAATAAAACATTGACATAAGAGAAAATTTTGAGAAGGAGAGCCCTTTTTAAAAGATTTTGAATAGCCTCCTTCAAATCAAACAAAGAATTTGCTGAAAACCAAATAAAAAAATTTGGAGTGTCACAACACCTACCCCCTTAGGAAAAATCTCGTCCCCGAGATTTCAGCTGATCCTCAAATAGGTGTGGGTATTCTGCCCGAAGAAAATCCTCTCTTTCCCATGTTGCCTCATCTTCGGTGTGATTGCTCCACTGGACTTTGAAAAACTTAATTGTTTTCTGACGGGTCCTCCTTTCAGACTCCTCTAATATTTTTATTGGGCGTTCCCGGTAGGTGAGGTCTGGCTGTACGTCAATGTCCTCATGAGATACCTGCTTTTTGGGGTTGCTCACACATTTCATCAACTGTGAGACGTGGAACACGTCGTGGACGTCTGACAGCTCTTCGGGTAGGTCTAGCTGGTAGGCCACCGTGCCTCTTCGTGCAACTACACAGAAAGGTCCGATAAATCTTGGTGCTAGCTTTCCTTTAACTTTGAATCGATGCAGGCCTCTCATAGGAGATACTCGGAGGTACACATACTCACCGGGTTCAAAACTGACTCCCCGATGTTTTCGATCGTAATAACTCTTCTCGCCGGGCTTTGAGCTATCTTGAGTCGGTCCTGATTAGCTTAACTTTCTCCACAGCTTCCTTGAGCATATCTCGGGCGAAGATACGGCTGCTCTCCTGCCTCTCGACTAATTCAATGGAGTACGACATCTCCGCATATACAAGGCTTCAAGGGTGCCATTTGCAGGCTGGCTTGGTAACTGTTGTTCTATGCAAACTCGGCATATGGCAAGCTTTCTTCCCAACTGGTCCCATAGGTGAGGACACATGCTCTCAGCATGTCCTCTAGTATTTGGTTTACGCGTTCAGTTTGTCCATCAGTCTGGGGGTGGTATGTTGTACTGAATGCCAGTTGGGTTCCCAGAGCTTGCTGTAATGGATCCCAAAATCTAGAGACAAATTGAGTGCCTCGGTCAGATATTATAGTCTTTGGGACTCCATGCAGGCAAACAATGCGAGAGAGATAAAGCTTAGCAAGCTTCTGAGTGGTGTAGGTTGTCTTCACAGGAACGAAATGTGCCACCTAGGTTAATCTGTCTGTGATGACCCATATGGCATCATTTCCGTGTTGTGACCGAGGTAGTCCAACAATAAAGTCCATCCCGATCTCATCCCATTTCCACTCAGGTATTCTGTTTGGCTGTAATAACCCTGCCGGTTTCTGATGCTCGGCCTTAATGCGTTGACATGAATCACAACATGCAATGAAGGTGGCTATATCCCTCTTCATACCGTGCCACCAAAAAATTTCCTGAGTGTCTTTGTACATTTTGGTTCCTCCCGGGTGGACTGAATACGGAGCGGTGTGGCCTTCGGCTAGGATTTGTTGTTTGAGGTCTTCTATGTTCGGTACGCAAAGTCTGTCTCCGTACCATAGTATTCCCTTATCGTCTATGATAAATTCAGAGGCCTTGCCCAAACTCACTTTCCTTTTTATGCCTTCGATGTTGAGGTGTCCATGCTGAGCCTCCTTAATTTGCTCCATTAAGGTAGGCTGTATTTCCAAATTTGACACATCGCCCTCGGCGACCATCATCATGTTGAGTTTGGCGAACTCTTGCTGAAATTCAGGTCTCAAGTCCGCAGATCGTCGCCCCTCGAACTGGGTTTCACTAAGAGCATCTTCCACTACATTCGCTTTCCGGATGGTAGTGAATACCGACATCATAATCTTTCACTAATTCCAACCAGCGTCGTTGCCGTAAATTGAGTTCAGGTTGTGTGAAAATATACTTGAGGCTTTTATGGTCCGTGTATATTTCACAACGGTTTCCGAGTAAAAAGTGCCTCCACTCCTTGAGTGCATGAATGACTGCTGCCAGTTCCAGGTCATGCGTAGGATAATTTTCTTCATGCTTGCGTAGTTTCCTGGAGGCATACGCGACTACCTTTCCTTCTTGCATTAATACGCATCCGAGGCCCTCCCTGGATGCGTCGCAATATACCTCAAAACTTTTGTATGTCCGCACAACCAATACTTGTGCTGTTGTTAATTTTCTTTGAGATCTTGGAAACTTTTCTCGCAAGCTTTCATTCAAACAAATTTCTTGTCCTTCTTGAGCAATCTGCGCCATTGGATTTGCTATGGTGGAGAACCTTCAATGAACCTTCGTAATACCCTGCCATTCCCAAGAAACTTCTTACATCCGTTACGCTGGCTGGTGGTTTCCAACCAAGTACGGCCTTGACCTTTTCCGGGTCTACGGCAACACACTCTTGGGTTAACACATGGCCTAGGAAACCAACTTGTCTTAACCAAAATTCACATTTGCTGAACTTGGCGATAGTTGATGTTTCCTTAATTCTCCCAAGACAATTCTGCGATGTTCGCATGCTCTTCCGGTGTCTTGGAGTATACCGAATCGTCATCGATGAACACCACAACAAATTTGTCCATAAATTTCATAAACACTTTGTTCATGAGGTGGACAAAATATGCGGGGCGCTGGTCAGTCCAAACGGCATTATCAGAACTCATACAGCCCGTGATCCGGAGGTGAAGGCTGTCTTGGGGATATCTTCTGTCCGTACTTTTAATTGATGGTATCCCGAACTTAAGTCAATCTTTGAGAAAACCTTGGCTTGGGTGAGCTGGTCGAATAAATCATTTATTTGTGGCATCGGATATTTGTTCTTGATTGTGACCATGTTGAGTGGCCGATAGTCTATACACAATCTCAGTGTCCCATCCTTTTTCTTGGCAAATAAAACCGGTGAGCCCCAAGGTGAAGAGCTGGCTCAAATAAATCCTTTGTCCCGTAACTCTTTTATTTGCTTCTTTAATTCCACCAACTCCGAGGGTGCCATTCTGTATGGTTTCTTGTAAATGGGGGTGGTTCCAGGTGCTAGGTCAATGCTGAATTCTATCTCCTCCCGGTGGCATGCCCGTAGTTCTTCGGGAAATACGTCGGGGAACTCACACACTACTGGGACTTTGCTTAACTCTGAAACATCCACCTTGTTCAACCTTGGTTGCCGTGATATTTGTCTTCTTGAGCTGAAACTTTTATTGTCTTCCCGTGATGATGGGTAAGAATTACTGTCCAGTTGAAGCAGTCAATAAATCCTTTGTTGGTGGTTGACCAATCCATTCCTAGGATGTGTCGGGTAAGCTGGTCGTGTCCCGCGAACACCTATGGGACCTGGTCCCTTGTGGTTCGGAGGGGGGCGGAGATTGCACAAAGAGCGGATCGAAGCGATGCACACGAGCAGATTTACCCAGCTTCGGAGCTCTCCGGAGAGATAATACTCCTACTGCTGCTTTGTGGATTATATTGTGTTCTTACTAGGGAGCAATGGAGCTACAAAACCTAGCCCGAGTGTGGTTTCGATGAGTAGAATGAACTAAGCCGGGTTTAACCGAACCCTTTCACGCTGCACTTGGGCCTCCTTTTATAGGCACAAGGGGTCACCACAGTGGCAAGTAGACAAGGGTAAGATAGTAAAACAGAGGTTGGTACACCGCTTGTACAAAGGTACAAGGATCTATACCTAACTCGACGGCAAGGGACAAGAGTCATAAATGCCCGCCTCGACCGCTCAACAAAGGTAACAGGACCGCTGGCGCGCCTCCGCTTGCCACGATGGTAGCTTGTCGCCGCTTATCGCTGCTCTCGGCTGGCTGCACAGCCCATCGACACGTGTTCTCGGAAAGCCCCGCGACACGCTGGCGGATGAGCTGGAGCGGAGATGAAGAGAGGTTGCTGCCGCGGCAAGCATCTTGCCGCTGCAAGGTTCTTGTCGCGCCGGGAGCTTGTCGCCATCAGCCTTCCCGGCAAGCTCCTCTTGCCGGGTCTTATTTCCTTCGCACTTGAGTGGCCTTCCCGCAAGCTCCTCTTGCCGGGTCTTGATTACTTTGTTCTTGAATGGCTCCAAAGGAGCTGCCGAGATCTTGGCGGTCACTGTTAGCCAGCCCGCCTGGGTGCTGCAACTGCCGTGCACGAAGTTCGGGTGCTAGGGGTACCCCTACCTAGTACACGGCTGTGAGCCCCGGCCTGGGCCACACACGGCGCCAAGCTCTGTTGGGCCAGGCCCAAAACAAAGGTGCACGGGCACGCGGGTCTGGATTACGCCATTACCGCCTCGACCCACCACGCCCCCACGAACTTCACGATCGACGTGGCGCCGTGGGGGAGATCGGGCTTTTTTAATGGAAAATCGAACGCCCGCCTCTCTCCTCTTTATAAGCAGGGGACAGGGCAGGACGCCCACTTGCCATTGCTGTCACATCGTAAACCCCGCCGCTTCCCCTTTCTTCTCGAGCCCAAAGAGAGCGACGCCCGCCTCCATTGCCACCGTGCCACTAACGCCGCCGTCTCCCTCCACCACCTCTCCCCATGGCTCAAGGCCGACAAGGAAAGGGCGGAATAGGCCGAGGCGCAGCGGCTCAAGGGCGCTGCGGAAGGAGCGGCCTCATCGATCCCCCGCTTGACAGAAGGAGCTGCGGAGCTGTACTATCTCTTCCAATGACGGAGACCCGGGCGCACCCGCGCTCGAGAGTCATCTCCGCCGCCACATCCGAGAAGGTTTCCATCGGGTATCCTTTCTTCGCGCTTTTCTTCCATTGCGGGCTCTTCCCGCCCTTTTCTGAATTCTTCTGTGATGTCATGAACACATATGGCCTCCGCCTCCTGATTTCACCCCCAACGCCGCCCTCACCTTGGCCGCTGCACACCTCTGCGAGAACTTTGTCGGGTCCACCCAAATGTAGCACTCTTCCGCCATTACTTCATGCCCCGCGAGAGAGAGGAGAGCCGCTGTCGGAGGGATTGCATGGGTCTCTAGGATCGGCAAGAAGGAAGCGATCTTGACGGAGAGTTGCGAGCAAGTGGGAGGAGTGAGAGCTGACTGGTGTTGGATCTTAGAAGAGGAGCCACAGCCTTTCACCGCCTGTGCCAAACTCCCATAGTGCGCGGCAATGATTGGAGCAACTTGGCGCCGGAGGACGACAAGTTGAAGATTGCTGTGACTAGATTTTATGCCTCCGCAAGCGGTGGCTTACCGTGAGGAGCTGTTGGTGCGGATTCCTTCGCCACCGCATTGCGCCCTTGCAGGAGAGGAGAAGGCCTGCTTGGGAATTCCAAAATGCGGCGGATATTATGAGGCTGCGCCCAGGTCTGAATCGAACTTCACCGCCTTGAGCCGGATGGCATGCCGCGGGAGCTGTTCAAGCTCGATGCGATCACCCCGAGTGGTGCATGTTGCCGAGGGAGTCGTGCCTTGTGCAACAACTCGCCGCTGACAGATCCGCGCGATGATGTTGCCAGCGATTCCCATGGAATCGCTCCAACTTGGCAGAACCCGCCGACGATGTCGTGCAGCAGTTCTTCGACAACTTGGCGGAGGTGCCGATCCGCCCGACGAAAGCGAGACGGCTCACCCGCGACACCACCGATCAGGAGATGGCACGACGCCATTAAGGTGGAGGAGGCGGCAGAAGCTGCCGCCACGGGCGTGTTTGGGTTTACCGTCGAGGAGACGGAAACAGCTGAAGCGGCAAGTCTCGCAGACCGAGAAGAGTTCGTCCGTGAGGAGGAGCAGGCCGAGCCCGACGTCAATCCGGAAGAGCCGGCCGGGGGCGCTTCCCCTCCGCCGTCAAGCAGCTTGCCGCAGGAGGAGCCCGCGGCCCCGCCAAGGAGACGCCTCCGCAAGACCGGAGAAGTGGCGGGGCGGCAGACGGCCCAACAGCCGCCTCGCCGCCCGACGCGCTCTACCGCGGCAAGCACTGTTGCCGCGGGAGCGCCTCATGCCGCCATGGCGACGGGAGCGGGGTCTTCTGGAGCCGCGGCCCCTGCATCCGCCAAGCGTCCGAGGAATCTTCTCTCCAATTGTCCGCGCCGAGCGGACTTGATCTCTCCGCCTCAGCCCGAGGAAGAAGAGGAAGAGTAAGATCTTGTTGCTGCTACTTGTAATTCTCCAATTTATTGCTTTATTTTGCATCCGACGGGCTTCACTCAACCTTCTCCTTCTTCAGACGCTTAGCTCAGAGGGCGTCAAGAGGCCAAGACCCCGGTGGTTGTCGTTTCAGATGATTCCCCTGTGGCGACAGGGGGCACGTCTGGGACTCCCTTGCCGGACCCGGCATCCCTTCAACAGAGCAGCCCCCAAAACAGTCCCCAGCGTAAGTGTTTGGTTTACTTCTCATGGTTAGGTGTGCTTTGGTGCTTCTTCGTCACTGATATCTGGTTTGTTGAATTATGTAGGAGCAGAGCAGCCTCATCAGGAAGCACTGGAGGTCACTCCTGAAGTTCTGCTTGCTTCAACTATGCCGCCAAGGGAGAACTCTCCGCCAAGGGAGCGCTCTCCGGCAAGGGAGGCCTCTCCGACAAGGGAAGCTTCCCCGACAAAGGCCAGCACCGACGACCCTCCGGTTGTGGAGACCGCGGCAAGAGATCCCATTGCAGGTGATTTTCTTGTTTGAAAACATCCTTTGGATTCTCTTTTCTTCTGTTCTTCTCTTTCGAACATTTGCTTGACTTGTTCTTTCTTTTTCTGACCATCAGATCCATCCGCCGAAGATCCGATGGAGACTGAGGCTGCCGGCGAGGAGGACGTTCGCGGCGACAATGTCGACGCCGCCAATAAGGAGGAGGAGGCCGGCGCCGACGGGCCCGCCGGCGATGAGGCCGCCAAGGCTGCTGGCGCAGAGGCTGGGGAGGGATCCGGCGATCGCACTGACGGCCCTGAGGCCGCAGGAGCGCCAGGCGCTGCACCGACCGCCGATCCTCCCGCCACTGATGCTGCACCAGCCTCCGAAGAGCCCCAGCCCAGCGCCTATCTGAAGGCCGACGAGGGTGTCTTTATCAAGCTCCCATGGGCATCAAGCTCCAGGGCACCGGCCGAAGGGGAGACCTTCGACGCGGAACTGCTTGCCTCCTCCGGGCTGTCGCTGGTTGATGCCCCGAGCAGCAGCGGCGGTGAGCCCGAGGAGGAGCAGCTGCTAAGGAGGTTGTTGTCGCTTACCGCGCCTCGACAAGCCAAACTGGAGTCTGTGGAGGCGCTTGTCGCGAGGGCGGGAGCTGACTTGGAGAAACGCGCTGAAGAGCTCCGGCGCGCCAACAAAGAAACTCTCCGGGATATAGCAGAGGCGCGGGAGCAGCTTGCTGAGGAGCGCACGGCCTTCATCTTGGAGAAGGGCGAGGTCGAGGAGCAGCAGAGGCTTGCCGGCGAGAATCTCTCTGCGCGAGAAGGTGAGCTGGCACAGCGGAAGATCAACCTCGACAGCTATGAGGAAGATCTCGCCGGCGCGAGCAAACGATTGGCGGGCCACTTCAGAGGCAAAGGATGTCGCCGCGGCTGCCGAGGCCGCCAAGAAGGAGTTGGAGACGAGGGTGGCTCAGCTGGAGTCCGCCTTCAGAAGAGCGCCGAGGAGGTCGCCGGGTTGAAGCGCGAGCGCGAGAAGGACGCCACACCTCGGCGAAGTTGCAAGGTCGTTTTGCTGAAAAGATCAAAGAGCTCGACATCGCCAAGGACTCCAAGGCGGATCTGGAGCTGAAACTGACCACCTTGACGGAGACGTTGAAGGCGCCAAGGAGCGGAAGCGGCCTGCTGGAGAAGATCAAGGCCAATGAGGAGCTGTTGGCGAATGCCGCGATCGCCGTAATGATCTCGTAGATAGCATAATGCAATGGATGAAGGTCTTGTGGACACCGCTGCCGCATCCATAATGAGCTGATGGAGCTGGGAATGGTGGATCTTGGGTACTCCACCGACGAGAACCTCCAACCCAGCGCCAAGCTCAGCCTATTCTTCAAGGGTGTGCCGACGGGTCTCCAGCTGTTCGGGAGGAGATCCCAAAGCAATCGGGCGGAGGAGTCGCGCCAAGTTTGCGCCGGGCTCTCTGTAGGTGCCGATGAAAGTGGCCTTCCGCAACCCAGCGCCGATTTCACCAAAGTCATCAAGTCCCTGCCTCCATCTGCTGATGTTGAAGCGCTCAAGGCCCTTGTCGCACCCATTGTGGACAGGGTGAGCGGAGTCAAGAGGCTCGATGGCGACAGCGTGGACTAGGCCGCCAAGCTTATCTTTCTCTTGTCGCTGTAGATCATGTTTAGGCGAAAAATTTATTAGATCTGCGACAAGTTATTATGTAATATACACTATCTTAGGCAATCGAATGCAATGTTATTTCCTTTACTTGATTTTTTCCCTTGTACGTCTATGCCCCACGCTTTTAGGGGACTTGTCGGTGCAAACACCTTTGTCATGAAAGCGCTGAGTGCGGAACTTCAAAGAAATTGCCTGGCGATGTTGCCTCCGACAAGCAACCTTGTCGCAACTAGTTGCAGCACACTTAAGTTGTTGAGCGGACTCGAAACAAAGTAAGGGCGCAAGCTAGTCGCGAGTCGGTTCCTCCGCGCACAGGTTTTCCATACAAACTATCGTTCGAGGAAGATAACTTAAAATTTTAAAATTGACAACTTAGCTTCTCTGTTGTCCATTTCCCGGCAAGGCGACAGTTCCTCGAGCGATGCTTCGTGGCCCACACCATTATCTTCTCCTTCCCCCCCGGTTAACTTGTGGGTGGATGAACCTTCTTCTTGTTTGAGAAGAAAGAAGAGAAAATAAAGTTATGGAGTCTAGTGGCTCGTTATCGCTTACCGGGTGTGGATGCTGCACAAAATGTTAGATTACACATGCACATAAGATTATGAAAGTGTGTACTGACAAGTTGTGCGCAACACATAGGCTTTACTGATGCACGGGGTCTGCGCCCGGCTTTGTACAAAGGATTACATGCAACAGCGGCAAGACTTGTACAAAAGGGTGGTTGCCGGAACAGGTTCCGGCAACCACGCCTTATGGGTAAAACTTGCGAAGATGCTCTATATTCCAGGAGTTGCTCACCGGAACGCCATCTTCGGTCTCAAGGCGGACAGCGCCGCCTAGTGACTCGCTTTCACCCGATAAGGGCCTTCCCACTTTAGCGCCAACTTGTTGGAATTCTTGGCGGATTGAACGCGCCAAGAACAAGGTCGCCTTCCTCAAGCTTCCGCATTAACTTTATGGGTATGGTAGCGACGCAAAGCTTGGTGGTAACGAGCAGCTCGACAAAGAGCTGAAGACGATCCTCCTCGAGGAGCAGCGTCATCTTGTCGCAGCTGCTCTTGCTCAAGCTCATCATAAGCGAGCACTCGAGGTGACCCGTATACGAAGTTCCGTGGGGAGAACTGCCTCTGCCCATAGACTAGAGCGAAGGTGTCGGCCAAGGCTCGATTTGGCGTCGTCCTCGATTGACCAAAGAACCACCGCAGCTCGATCCAGTTTCTTCCGCGACTTGGCGCAGCGGTCGAAAGTTCTGGTCTTGAGTCCCGCAGCACTTCAGCGCTTGCTCTCTCGCTGACCGCTGCTTCTGGATGAGCAATGTATAAAACAGATCTTGGCGCCAAGATCTTGGGCGATCGCATGAAGGTGCGGCTTAGAACTGTGTGCGTTGTTGGTGATGATCCTGTTAGGAATCCCAAAGCGGCAAACAATTGACTGAAGAACTTGATCACGATCGTTGTCACCTTCCTCACTGGTTCCACTTCCGCCACTTTGTGAACTTGTCGATTGCGACGTACAAGTACTCAAAGCCCCCGATAGCTCGGGGGAAGGGGCCGAGGATGTCGAGCCCCAAAACCGAAAAGGGCCAGGATAAAGGGATCGCCTGGAGAGCTTGAGCTGGTTGGTGTATCTGTTTGGAATGGAACTGGCATGCTTCACACTTGGTTACTTGTGCAACAGCATCTGGAGGGCTTCGCCGAAGAAACCTTGCCGGAAAGCTTTGCCGGCAAGTGCTCTTGCGCCAATGTGGTGTCCACATATGCCTCCATGTATCTCTGCCAACAGCTTCTGTCCATTTTCCCGGCAAATACACTTCAATTTCACTCCGCTGAGTCTTCTTCAGATAGGATGTTGTCAACAAACCGATACATACTTGACCGCCGGGCTACTTTTTCCGCTTCTTCTTGCTCTTCGGAAGTTCTCCGTCTCAAGGGAATGGATGATTTGTTGCGCCCATGCCGGAGCCTCGTGGCTCGACAACAAGGACTAAAGGCTCATCTACCACTGCGGAACATTAGCTTCCACGGCAAGAACCCGTGGTTCTGCCGGAGCTTGATGATCCCGGCAAGCTTGCCGAGCAAAGCTTGTCGGGAGCGCTCGCTTCAACGAAACAAACCACAGGGTTTGTCGGAGCAGACGCTCCTCGATGATATTTGCGCCGATTTTAGGGACCTTCTTGGCGGCTGCTCCGGGAGCTCTGCCGAAAGTAGTCGCCGGAAACCAATTTTCTCTTCTTGCTCTGTCCTGTTGATGGTGTTACGGTTGGTTGAGTCAGCTTGAGCACGAAAATTCCTGGTTCCACAGGTAACTTAAGTGCGGCTCATTTGGAGAGGCCATCAGCTATATCATTCTGAGCTCTTGGAACATGTTCCATTTGCAGGCCTTCAAAGTGCTCTTCTAGCTTCCTCACTTCAACGACGTAGGCTTCCATCAACGGACTCTGATAATCTTTATTTACTTGGCGGACGACAAGTTGCGAGTCCCCCCTTATAATGAGCTTCTTGATCCCAAGGTCTACCGCAATCCTTAGACCGGCAAGCAGACCTTCATACTCTGCAGTATTGTTTGTTGCTTGTTCCTTGGGAAAGTGCATCTGGACTATGTACTTGAGGTGCTCTCCGCTGGGTGCGATAAGCAGCACGCCGGCACCGGCGCCTTGCAGCGAGAAGGCACCATCAAAGTACATCAGCCACTCTTTGTTTGCCTCCTTGACGGGGATGCTCGTCTCTGGAATTTCCTCATCTTGTGTTGGCGTCCACTCTGCTATAAATTCTGCCAATGCTCTGCTTTGGATAGTTGAAGTGCTTTCAAACTTGAGACCAAAGCTTGACAGTTCCAGTGCCCACTCGACAATTCTGCCTGTTGCTTCTGGATTTGCAATATCCTCTTCAGCGGAAAGCGAGTGACAACTGTTATCTCATGTGCTTGGAAGTAATGGCGCAGCTTTCTCGAGGCCATGAGGAGGCCGAAAAGCAACTTCGCACACCGAATACCTTGACCTAGCCCCTGTAAAGGGAATCGACAAAGTAGACTGGCGCTGCACCATCCTTTTTCAGATCTTGTCGCAACTCCGCTGATCTGTCCTTGTCGGGACCAGAGCTTGACGGCGAAGCCCCTCGCTTGTCGCTGGATGCGCCTGCTTCGGTTGCCGGCTCATCATCTGCCTCCCTCTCCACTACTAATGCAGCACTAACCACTTGATTGGTTGCTGCTATATACAACAGCAACTTCTCTTGTGGCCTAGGTGCAACAAGTATTGGAGTGGAGGACAGGTATCTCTTCAAGTCCTGCAGGCGCAGCCTCCGCCGAGTCCATTTCATTGACCTGCCTTTTTCAAAATCTTGAAAATGGCGGCGCCTCAGCAGACTTAGAGATAAACCTGCTGAGAGCAGCCACGCAACCGGCAAGCCTTCTGACATCCTTGACGCGCTTTGGTGCTTCAATCTACTCAATGGCCTTGATCTTGTCGGGATTGGCTTCAATTCCCCGCTGAGACACAAAGAACCCGAGAAGCTTGCCGGAAGGGACTCCAAACACGCACTTCTCGGGGTTGAGCTTGAGGTTGATCTTGCGCAGATTTGCAAATGTTTCATCCAAATCTTGAACCAGAGTTGCTTTGTCCTTGCTCTTGACCACTATGTCATCCATGTAGGCTTCTACATTTCTGTGTATTTGTGGCTCAAAAGCATCATGGACTACTCTTGCAAAAGTTGAACCAGCATTCTTCAAACCAAAAGGCATCTGTATGAAACAGTACGTGCCACATGGTGTAATGAATGCGGTTTTCTCTTCATCCTCTTGTGCCATGAAAATTTGATGATACCCTGAATATGCATCAAGAAATGAAAGCAAATCACATCCAGCCGTGGAGTCAACAATCTGGTCAATACGTGGCAAGGGAAATGGGTCTTTGGGACAAGCTTTATTAACATCTGTGAAGTCAATACAAAGTCTCCATTTCCCATTTGCCTTGCGTACAACTACCGGATTGGCCAACCACGTGGGATGGAGGACTCCTCTGACAAGGCCTGCTGCTTCCAACTTCTTGATTTCTTCCGCTATGAATTCTTGGCGCTCCACTGCCTGTTTCCTAACTTTTTGCTTGATGGGCCGCGCGTAAGGACAGACAGCTAGGTGGTGCTCAATTACTTTCCTGGGAACACCGGGGATGTCAGATGGTTGCCATGCAAACACATCGACATTCGCCCGCAGAAAGCAACGAGCTCGCCTTCCTATTTAGGGTCAAGCGTGGCATCGATGGTGAAGGTACCACCGGTGCCGCCCTCCTTGGCGGCACCTTCTTGGTCTTCGGCGGAGCTGCCATCATCTTCTTGCACTTGCCGGTGGAGCTCGATGGTGCGTCCTCGACGGTAGCGCAGCACTCCGAAGAGGTGCGCTTGCCGGAGTGGGCATCAGAACTCTTGCCGGACTTGGTGGTCTTCTTCTTCCCCCCGGGAGCTTCAGCGGCAAGTGATTTGCTATCTGTCGCAGCTGCTGCATCCCGGTAAATATTGTCGGCGCAGATAAGCGCATCCTTCTTGTCGCCATGGACAGAAATGACGCTTATCGGGCCGGGCATCTTGAGTAAGTTGTAGGCGTAATTAGAAGCTGCCATAAACTTGGCGAGCGCTGGACGGCCAAGTATGCCATTGTAGGGCAATGGGAAATCGGCAACGTCGAATGTGACCTTCTCAGTTCTGAAGTTTAGCTCACTGCCAAATGTTACCGGCAATGTGATCTTCCCTTTCGGCTTGCTCCTTCCTGGGTTGATTCCTTGGAAAGTACCAGTCTCTTCGAGCTCGCTGTCAGGGATTTGAAGCTTCTGTAGTACTTCAGAGGAGATCAGGTTCAGGCCGGCCCCGCCGTCAACCAACATCTTTGTGACCTTGAGGTTGCGGATAGTTGGTGATACCAACATCGGCAAGCACCCGACCGCAGTGATGCGATCAGGGTGATCCTCAATGTCAAAAATGATGGGCGTGCTGGACCACTTTAGAGGTTTGCGCGACTCTATGGATGGTTCTGCTGCATTGACCTCGCGCATCCATTGTTTGAGTTGGCGATGCGAGGTATGTAGACAAGAACCACCGTCGACGCAAAGGACCTCCGTTGCCTTCTGGAACTCCTGCTCATCAGCTTCATCATCCTCCATGTCTTCGTCATCTTCATCTTCGTCTTCGTCCTTGTCGCGGCCGCAGGGAGGTCTGTCTCCTTGCCGCTGCTTGGCCTTGCCGCGGCGTCCTCCCCGGCCGGGTCTCTTCTTACTAGCTGCACCTGCACCTTCCTAGGCCTTCTCCTTATCTCGCCGCTCGTATTCTGCCTTCTGCAGTTCAACAAGCTGCTCTACTTTCTTACAGCTCTGGAGATCGTGGCCCTTGGTGCGGTGAATCTTGAAGTACTGCTTGTTGGAGCTGTCCTGCTTGTCGGCGGCCGCCACATCTTGGCGGTCGGTGTCAGCGGCAACCTCCTTGCCGGAGCCACCAGCCTTGGCTTTGTTGGCGGTACCATCCTTACCGGACTGCTCGACAACTAGTACTTCTTGGTTTTTCTTCTTCGTTGTTTAGCACGGCTCTTCCTTGCCGGGCGGTCTCCACCGCCGACTGTGCTCCCACATTCTCTCCCAGGAGTCTTCTTCCTTCTTCAGCGTGCACACTTGTCGGCCAGGCGTGAGCTCACGACGTCTTTCACTTTGCACATCACCATCTCCTCCCTCATCCTGCGGTTTCGCACATTCTGATGAAATGCACTGATCACCGCGGCAGGGTGGACGTCTGGGATGTTGTAGTGCACTCAACTGAATCTCTGGATGAATTTGCGCAGGGATTCTCCTTCCTTCTGGGCGAGCAAGTGAAGGTCACTCTCTTGGCCATGAGGTTTGTGGCCGCCTGTGAAGGTGCCGACAAACTGGTGGCACAAATCCGCCCAAGAAGAAATAGAGCTGTCCGGCAAGTGCATGAGCCAAGACCTGACGTTTGGCTTGAGCACCAGAGGGAAATAGTTGGCGAGGATCTTGTCGTCTCGTCCCCCCGCAGCCTGCACCGCGATGGTGTAGATGCTGAGGAACTCCGATGGGTGTGTCCTGCCATCATACTTCTCCGGCACATCTGGCTTGAAGTTTTTCTTGTCGGGCCACTGGACTTGCCGCAGCTCACGAGTGAACGCAGGGCAACCTACCGCGTACGGTAAATCGCCTGGTTCCCCTGGCGCATGCATATCGACAGTGGGCCCGGCGCGCTGGTCGGATTGACGCCGCGCTTCTCTTCGGTGCTCGATATGGGTTCGAGCGTCTTCTTCTTGCCGTTCTCGAAGAACTTGGCGCTGGTCGCGACGAGCCCGCGGATCCGACGACGCTGTGGAGTCGCTGTCGAGGTTGATCCGGCGAGTCGGCGATCTTGGCCTTCGGGAAGGGGAGTGTACGGTAGCTGCACCCCCGCAAGTCTCGTCGCCATCGGCTCATGCCTTGTCGCCTTGCCGCGGCTGCGAGGCGCTTGGTTGCCGCGGGGCGCCGCCGCTGGCAAAGCCGGCGAGGCTCGATGGTGGCCTCCATTCGTCGATCTTGTCGGCCGTTGGAGGGTAG
This sequence comes from Aegilops longissima, assembly GCA_021605205.1. Classification (NCBI taxonomy): domain Eukaryota; kingdom Viridiplantae; phylum Streptophyta; class Magnoliopsida; order Poales; family Poaceae; genus Aegilops; species Aegilops longissima. Next base: position 281,338,912 of record CM038678.1, read on the forward strand.
TCTAGAAGTAGCTGAGCTCTTGCCAAGGCTTCTGCTGGTGTGGTGGGTGGCAACGGCGTACGGAGCGAAGAACGAGACGTGCTCGGACTCCTAACCAAGTTAGGAGGAGCAGCGTCCCGCCCCAGCGACCGTACTCCGCTGGTACCGGCATGCTGGCGTGCATGCAGGTCTCGAAGGTCCCCGGATCCTCCAGCTCGGCCTTGATCTATCGGACGTATGGTGCTGCGAGCACCGTGACGCTGTCTTTCCCGCGCCTCTTGAGAAGGACGCGGTGCGGACTCGGACACCGAAGCTTGCGCCGTCTTGTCCTTGGATCTGGCAGCGCCATGGGCTCTTTCGACGACGCCCGTTCCTCCGCCAGCGTCTTCCCCACCACTCGTCAGCTCCGGTGGTGGTGGGTTTGACGCGGACGGCTCTGCTGCCGCCGAAGCCTTCTTCTTCGGTGGCATGTTGGCGAAGATGTTGATGAACAAACTGCTCGTGTGAACGCCGGATCGGGTTCACACAGCCTCGACGCCCCTACCTGGCGCGCCAAAGATGTCGGGGGAAGCTGGTCGTGTCCCGCGAACACCTATGGGACCTGGTCCCTTGTGGTTCGGAGGGGGCGGAGATTGCACAAAGAGTGGATCGAAGCGATGCACATGAGCAGATTTACCCAGCTTCGGAGCTCTCCGGAGAGATAATACTCCTACTGCTGCTTTGTGGATTATATTGTGTTCTTACTAGGGAGCAATGGGAGCTACAAAACCTAGCCTGAGTGTGGTTTCGTATGAGTAGAATGAACTAAGCGGAGTTTAACCGAACCCTTTCACGCTGCACTTGGGCCTCCTTTTATAGGCACAAGGGGTCACCACAGTGGCAAGTAGACAAGGGTAAGATAGTAAAACAGAGGTTGGTACACCGCTTTATGCGATGTACAGATGATCTATACCTAACTCGACGGCAAGGGACAAGAGTCATAAATGCCCGCCTCGGTCCGCTGAACAAAGGTAACAGGACCGCTGGCGCGCCTCCGCTTGCCACGATGGTAGCTTGTCGCCGCTTATCGCTGCTCCCGCTGGCTGCACAGCCCATCGACACGTGTTCTCGGGAAAGCCCAGCGCGACACGCTGGCGGATGAGCTGGAGCGGAGATGAAGAGAGGTTGCTGCCGCGGCAAGGTTCTTGTCGCGCTTGGGGAGCTTGTCGCCACCAAGCCTTCCCGCAAGCTCCTCTTGCCGGGTCTTATTTCCTTCGCACCTTGAGTATTTTTCCGGCAAGCTCCTCTTGCCGGGTCTTGATTACTTTGTTCTTGAATGGCTCCAAAGGAGCTGCCGAGGATCTTGGCGGTCACCAAGCCAGCCCCGCCGCTGGTGTCTGCAACTGCCCGTACGAAGTTCGGGTGCTAGGGTACCCTACCTAGTACACCGACAGGATGACATCTAGTCCCTTATTTTCCAATACAATAAGGTTGGCATGAAACTTTAATCCCTCAAACTCAATAACCACACCTTGGCAGTAACTCTGAGTAACTTGCTTAATCCCGGGGGACTTGATGATCATGGACTTTTCCAAGGGAAGCATCGAAAAATCATTTTGCAAAGCAAATTTCTTCGAAATGAGCGAGTGAGAAGCTCCAAAATCAAACAAAACCATGGCAGGTATTGTGTTGATAGGGAACGTACCGAGTACGATATCCGGGGCATTCTGTGCTTCCTCCTTGGTCACATGGTTCAAGTGACCCTTCTTTTGATTATTATTGGGGTTGAAGTTGTTACGCTTGGGTGCTGAATTATTCCCACCGTGGTTCGGCGTGGGAGCCGAGTTTCTTGGCTTTGGGCACTGCTTAGCATAGTGCCCTTCTTCTCCACAAGCGTAGCAAGTAACCCCTGGGCGGTATGTAAAATCCTTGTCCCTTGCATGAAAATTCTTGATCGAGCGTGGGATATTGGTTGTGGACTTGTTTGCTCCACTTTTCTGGAAGTCAGTCTTGCTTCGGTTGTTGCGAGCTTGAGTAATTTGGTCCCTCTTGCGCTTGCGAAAATCTTCCAAACTGCGGCGCTCATTTTCCAGGGTAATGGCCTTGTCCATGAGTGTTTTGAAATCTGGAAAGGTGTGTACAACCAGCTGGCATTTAAGTGCTGGTGCAAGACCGTCCAGGAATTTTTCCATTTTTTTTATTTTCCGTCATGTGCTCTTCGTTGGCATAACGAGATAACTGAGTAAACAGACTGTTGTACTCGGTCACCGTCATGCCTCTCTGCTTGAGGTCATCAAACTCCCTCTTCTTGATCTTCATAACGCTTTTGGGGATATGCGCCCCACGAAAACCTTCTTTAAATTCTTCTCAGGTGATGTTATTCTCATTGGGGTGCATGTGTAGGAAATTTTCCCACCATGATGCAGCTGCTCCTGTGAGGTAGTGAGGTGCATATAGTACCTTCTCATGGTCTGAACATTGTGCAATAATCAATTTCCTTTCAATGTCTCGAAGCCAGTCATCGGCCTCAAGAGGTTGGGGGACGCGTCTTTTGTAGTTCTGACAATTTGGATTGCTGCTGATACGATCCACGGTGATTTCCCATATTGATGACATGGTTCATCATTTCTTGGTGATGTTGCTGGCTTTGCTCATAAAGGCGGCACACTTGAGAAAAAGCTGTCTCGCTGCCCTGTTGACTTGACGGTCCCTATGTGAAATTGTTGCTTGTTTGTGTGCCATAATTCTCTGGCGGATTTGGCATGGAACGAGTACAAGGACGAGACATTTTCCACTCTGGGGATATATTTTGGAAAATTCATAAGAAAATAAATTGAGCCGCAAAAATAAATAAATACTCAAAGGCGAAAAAAATAACCACTCCAAGATTTTTCAAGAAAATATTTGATTACACATGGAGAAGGACCGCCAAGACATATCTTACACGCAAGCAGTAATTATACAATACATCACTCAGATGTGCATACACATTCCCCGACATGTTATTTAGGCTAGTGCACTTCTCCCGCTTCCTACATGATGCACATACAAACTACTTCTCACAACCTATATACATATAAACATATCATACAAGCTGGCACAACGCAGGCTGCTAGGCGCACTCGATCGGAGATGGTAAGGATTTCCCTTGGCACTGCCGAGGTGAGGCCCAGTGATGTTGGGACTCAACCTCCTCCTCACTAATAGGCTCCAGGCGTGAAGTACTGCGCTGAGAAGCTGGAGCGGGTGCGAGAGGCGGTGCAACACGGACTGGGGCGGGCGCAATGACTTGGTCGAACCCCTCAGTGGTAGGCAGGCGACAAGCGGTGGCGAGGATGGCAGGTGAATAAGATGCTGAGGACGAGACGAAGGTCAGTGGCGGTGATGTGTGGAGGAGCTCCCTCCTGTTGGCGGAACAGCCATGAACTGAGTCCATACGAGCAGCCACAAGGTCGTCCACGAGGTTATCAAAAGCTGCCTCAAGAGCCTGGAGATATTCAACAAGCATCTCAATAGCCTCATCTCGCTCTCCCCTGGGGAAAGCGAATGCATAGTGACAAGTGTATGGCACGTGGCATGGGAGGTAGCGGTAGCGGCGAGTCTTCATCGAAGGAAGAACATCCCGGAGATGAGCTATCGCATCACGGGCAGCCATCTGCATGGCATGCCTCTCCGTAGGCATGGCCCTGCCAACAAATCGGAATTGGCGTGACTCAACGCCTCCCTTGAACTGCACCGCGGCCTGGTGCATAGACAGACTGTCGCTGATCTTGTCTTTGGTAGAGTGTGAACACCGGGGCGACCGATAGCCCAATCGCGATCTTGACGATGTAGGTGAGGAGCTTGATAAACCCCTCAAGTACATTGGCGAACACCTGTGACTCACAGTCGCTGCTAGCCATCTACAAAAGTAGACAAAAATTCCGAATAGTCAGATCATAAATTTATGATGACTAACAGAAAATTGCTACATTTGCAAAAATGCTAAAATCGCACTAAGACGCTAATAACCGATTAGCGATCGCACCTAGTGACTTCCTATAGTCAGCCTGGCTCTGATACCAAGTTTGTCACGACCGGTTTTTCAATAAAATACTTATTGAGAAATCGATCATTTTATTTCCAGTATAGGAGAGTCCTCCTTACTGGTAGACAAATTCTTGATACAGAAATCCAGAAGTACTAAATATATTACAGGGTTGAGCTGAGGTTGCTCAACAATTTATTACAAGCACGCCAATAATTACATAAAGGCGGATATGGCACAAGGGTGTGGTGGCATACTCTTGACTGCATGCTTAAAAGTGGTGGTGGATATGTCACGTTGAAGTGGGTGACATTGACTCCTACTTGCAGCTCATCGAGTCAAGTGAGGCTCGATGGTTTATTCGGGTAGCGGAAGCGGATATGGTACAAGTGATAAATTCCAGGATCGCACGGGACTGACTGGGACTCCTCTAGGCATCGGACTCGCTATCGAACTCTTCAACCATAAGATCGCCTTCGTCAACATCTGGCCATGAGTACTTTGAAAGTACTCGCAAGACAGTTCGGATATAAGTTATAACAAATGTAAGCATGATGCATCATGAGCAATTGGCAATGCACACTCAAATGATAAACTTGCACGACATGTTAAATAAAAGGAATTCAAGCGGTAATCCTCCCGTAATCCCAACAAAAATAACTGAAAACCGATCGACTGTCTGAAGTGACGCCTCGAATGGTGAACAAATAAATTAACATGCCGCAGTCGGGCGTCTAAGAGACACCACGTAAAGGGCTTATATTGGAAAATAATGACAGTGCGTGCCACAGTCGGACGTCAAAGCGACATCACATAAAGGGCTTATATCGAAAGTAAATAACAAGAGTGCCACAGTCGGACGTCTGAGCGACATCACATACAGGGCTTATATTGAAAATAAATAACAAGAGTGCCACAGTCGGACGTCTGAGCGACATCACATAAAGGGCTTATATCGAAAGTAAACAGCATAAATGCCACAGTCGGACGTCTGAGCGACATCACATAAAGGGCTTATATCGAAAGTAAACAGCATAAATGCCACAGTCGGACGTCTGAGCGACATCACATAAAGGGCTTATATGAAAAGTAAACAACATAAATGCCACAGTCGGACGTCTGAGCGACATCACATAAAGGGCTTATATTTCATTGTCGTATTCAAGCAGTATAGACTATTCCAAGGAAAGATACTCAGCACATAATAATAAACGGGTTAGTCCATCCACAGGATTAATCATGTAGCCGAGTCTACCACTCATGTCTGTTCACCGGAGATTTGTCAAGGAGACTGACACTGAGACTGACAGGACAAGTTGAACACAGACTTTGACCATAGATACGGTTACTTGAATGAGTTTGACTCTGCAGAGTTTGTACTATTAAACCACAGCCAACGGATTTCAATAGTCGCAAGGGACTAGTTCCATTTACGGTATTTTGGAAGAAACACATCTAACCAGTACACACCCAATTCCACATTCCGCTGCCAGGAATCACCCCAGGCAACATTCAAGAAAAACTCTAAGACGGGGAGGTCACAACCTCGAATAGCATGGGATCAAATTTATCTCGCGCGCTCTAAGGGGTGCCCCCCTCTCGGTCCCAACCGGAAACACCCATGCTCCCTGACCGGATGACGGGCTTTAATCCAGGGCCATGGAACCCTCATCCCGGCCCCTCTATTTGATATGTACCAGGTAAGAGGTTTGCAACTTACTAAACCATATTTCGTAAACAAAACATGTGGTAGTACAAGAAAAGGAACGGATGGTAACGTTACTTGACTCACATTGACACTGGAGTTAAATAGTTTGGCATAAGACTGGCATGCTACAACAATACCATCTTACCACCCATCATGTCACCACATGATCATGTAAACTCACATCGAGTCACGCATCGAGTTTCGAAGCTCACTCACGATAGCTTTGCATGCAACATAACATTCACGGTTGTTCATGTAATCATGCCATGAAGTAACTACTTAAGCAAACACGCAAAACACTCATCATATCAAAGGTTCAAACATGCTTGCCTGGTTCGGAGTAGTCGGAGTCTAGCTCGATGAAGTTCGCGGTTCCGTCACCTCTTCCGGTATCTACGGTACAAAGAAAACGTGTACTAACGTGAATACTGTGGGTGCACAAAAGTATTCCAAAAAATTTTCAAATAAATATGATAAAAAACTAGACAAAAAAATAAAGAGGACAGAAAAAGAATCAATCAAAAATAATTTTCTGTTTAAGAGTTATTAGAGTTTTAGTCCAGGGACTTGTCTGTAATGAAACAGAAAGTTTCCAGGGGGCTGAATAGAAAAGGACAAGAAAACGTTTCAGATTGAAAGCGTATTTTCCCGAATGAGCTTTCAAGAAAAAACGGTTCGAATAGAAAAGAGAGGCTGACGAGGGGGTCCCACCCGTCAGGTTTGAAAATCTGAGAGAAAATGCGAGCCACGCCTCAAGCTTGCAAAGTGGTCGCCATGCGAGAATCCACGGCGAGGTAGGGAGAAAGGAGGGTACCTACGGGTTCCTTGGGTCCTTCCGCACCTGTGGGTGGTGGAGTTGGTCGTCAGCGAGCACCACGTCGATGGCAGCCTCAACTCCGGCGGACGGTGGTTCGGTTGTTGTTGGATTTCGTCGGGGAGGGCTGCAAAGGTTGAATTGAGGCTCGGGTTAGAGTACTGGGTGCACCAGAGGGCTGCTGACGCGGTTTGGGAGGCGGGGATGGTCCCACCTGAGTGAATCAAGCCGGAGATCGAGGCGGATCGGGGTGGCCGGCATCGAGGAAGGAGACCTCCTCGGGGTCCTCCTGGTGGCTTGGCGGGGCTCTGATGAGGTGGAGTTGTGGTGCGGGGTCGAGAACGAGCTCGGGGCTCCTTTTATAGCTGATCCGAGGTGGTGGCCATGAACGGGATGACTTCGGCGGCGATTACAGCGGTGCAACGGTTGGTCAGGTGGTTTAGGGGCCTAGGCATCACCGTGGGGGCCTACTGGTTTGGTTTAGGTGCTAAGCTTGGCCTGCCTTGGTTGATACTCCAAGTTCGAACGAACGGCGCTGGAGCTCGTCGGGCGGCAGGGAGCACGCCTCTGGCTGCTCAAAGCCCGCGGTGATAAAGGCTGCCGCAGCATGTCTAGTAAGAAGACAGCCACGCTGGAGGCCTCGGGTGGCTTGGGCGGTCTTGGGCGGCGCCGAAAGCTGAATCGATCCTCGCTGCCGCCACGGGTGGCTCTGCCACCGCAGAAGCTGCCGGCGTCCGTGGGACACGTCACCACCGACGATGGTGCCCGTCCAAAGGACCGTGCGGTGCTCTGGATAAGAAGAAGGAGCAGTGTGCATGGCGCCAGAGTGGGCACTGGTGAGATCGACGCCGTGTCTCTGAAGAAAACAACATTGACGGTCGAATCAAACATCGAACTCGAACATGTACAAAGAATGCAGGCCAGGTGCTCGATGAAATGATTTTGGCATGTGTAGAAATTTCCTGGAGCTGATCTTTGGTGGGGTGGCCTCTCAATGCACCTGGGGGCTGCCTGATTTTTGTCAGAATTTTTGGAAAAGGAAAAATATGAATTTCGCCAAAAATGATGAATCTGGTCCAAACTTGCAGTGAGTGGAACTTGAAAATTTTGAATTGTGGAAGAGTGGATCTTGATGGATCTAGGTTGGGGGTGCTAGGGACTAGCCAGTGGAGTTGGTTTGAGATCAAAACTCAAAGGGAATCAGATACTTCCTTTGTAAATCACCTAGGTCCAAAAATAAAGACAGAAATAGTTTTGGGGATAAAATAAATGGAATAAAAATCCAAAATGGGTTGAACTTGCTAGGATTGGCTACTTGACTTGACTGAAAGTGGAGGGAGGTGTTTTGGAGGAAAATTTTAGCATGGGGCATGGTGAAGGAGGATGGTTGGTATAAAAGGAATAAATCCAAAACCCTAAGGATTTCTTTTTAAATGAAAAACTTTCCAAAAATAAATTGTGAAGGGTCAATACCAAAAGAGAAGTCTTCAATGCCAAACACCAAGGTGAGGATTTGAGGATGACACAAACATAAAACATTGACATAAGAGAAAATTTTGAGAAGGAGAGCCCTTTTTAAAAGATTTTGAATAGCCTCCTTCAAATCAAACAAAGAATTTGCTGAAAACCAAATAAAAAAATTGGAGTGTCACAGTTTAGGTTCCAAAACTGCTTCGGTATCACCGAGTTTGAAAATAGGTAGATCCGAAATGCTTTCAGTGGGAAACTAAAACTAAGTTTTTGAATCATTCTTTTGCAAAAATCTCTGCATTTTGTGATGCTCATCCACTCTACCTCATCTATAACTACTCACAGGGTCAGCAGTCAGTTGGACAGCATGTCAGACCAGAGTGATAGCCAGAACAAATCTGAAGAGCAAATCCAATTGAGTGAGGGCACTAGTCCCTCAAGCAGCTCAGATGAGGGCAGCAGAAGCACTCCGAGCAATTTGCCCAAGGCTCCCACAAGGTCAAGAAAGAAGAAGACCTCAGAGTCTGAGGATGAGGATTACGTGGCAGTTGAGGATGAGGCAAGCTCCAAGAAGAAAGTGCTCAAGAGGGAGTTCAGTTCATCTGCAGTGAAGCCTGGATTGAAAATCAAAAGGCCAAAGAAAGTGCACAACCAATGTCCAAAGCCAGAGTGTCTACTCAAGCTCCTTTGGAATCTCAACCCAAAGAGCCTGTTGCTGCAGAGGGAAAGAAAAGGAAAGAAACTCAAGAAGACCATGGCAAGAGTGATAGGGAAGCCTTCCATGATGGAATAGGAAGAAGAAGAAGAGGTTGCAGAGCCTGCACCCAAGGCACAAAAGCTGATGGGTGATGCTATCAAGTCAAGGGCTGCAACTTCCAAGCCCAAAGCTTCCCCCAAGCCCAAGAATGCACCTAAGAGGAATAACAGGAGCATACCAGCAGCTGAAAAGAACAAGGCCCCAATGCCTGAAGTTGAAGCTGAAGAAGATGAAGAAGGGCAGGTCCTAAGGAAGCTCAAACCCAAGATCCCAGACCACAATGATGCTCATCCTGTGGCTGAAAACATGAAGATCAGGAGAGATAATGGGTTGAGGCTATGGAGAGAGTCAGATCCATATGCCACGAGGAGAAGGACTGAAGTGGACTACAGGTTCCACACCAAGGAGCACCAGGACTTTTATGAGACTATCTTGCTGGATAAGAAGCCCATAGTTTGCGATATGAGATGGGTCAACTGGACCTACATGAAGGAGAATGCAGAACACTACCCTGGAGTATATGACAGCTTCAGTGCTTGTGGAGTAGCTGATTTTGTTGGGCATAAGCTCACCAACTGGAACGACGAACTCATCATGCAATTCTACTCCACAACACATTTCTATCCAGATGGTAGGATAGTGTGGATGTCAGAAGGAACCAGATATCAGTCTACCATAGAGGAATGGGCAAGTTTGATCAATTCCCCAAAGGAAAGTGAGGATGACCTGGACATTTATGGTAAGAAGAAAATGGATCATAGCACAATGTCACACATGTACAACGAGATCCCCGATGATGCACTTGAGAACTTCAAGTTTGGATCAGTCCATTTTCTGCTGTCAGGGCTGCCTACGATCAACTGGATCTTAAGGCATACTCTATTGCCCAAATCAGGTGACCATAACATGATTAGAGGACATGCAATCAATTTGCTTCATGTTTTTGATGTGCCTCAGAAATTCAAGGTCATGAGCCTCATAGTCGAGACAATTAAGAGGACAGCAGCAAATCAGAAGAGAAGCTGTGGTTATGCCCCATAGATTCAGGAGTTGATAAACTCGAAGATGGGCACAGGAAAGTATCTATTGGATAAGGAACACATGGTTCTCTATCCTGATTTTGAGGAAAATCGAGTTGTCATGACTGAGAATGAACCATCATCAGTGCAAGCTCAGGAGAGAAAGGAGAAGGCAAGGAAAGAGAAAGTTGCAAAGATGCCAACTCAAGCAGAGGCATCTGACTACTTTCTGAAGAACAAGCAGGAGCAGCTTGGTTACTTAATAGCATCATCTCTGCGGATTGAGAAGGGGTTGGCCACCCTAACTCAAAACCAGGAGAGCCTGGAGAGAATCATGGAACAAAAATTCTATGATCTTGATGTCAAAGTGACTGAGATTCAGTCAGCAGTGCAGCAGTTACAAGATGATATGCAGGAGAGGAAGGGCAATACGACAACTGATGCATTTTCCAGAGTGCCTAGAGCTCAGAGGTTAGCTGCAGTAGCAACTCCAGACACCAGAGCCACTACTTCAGCTCCAGCTACAGCTCTAGCTCAACCAGCTCCAGCTCCAACTTCTTCAGCTCCTACCACGTCTACTGATGCGTTCATCCTTGGAGTCCTGTCTACACCACGACCAGAAGACCAAGCCTGAGAGACGACATAGTACTATGCATTTTCTAGGAACTTTTTGGTAACTTGTTGCCAAAGTGGGAGAAAAATGTATAGATCATAGGCTTCGAGAGAGAGAGATTTGCTTTTGTTCTCTCTTGTCTTCTTGGTTGAACTTTTTTTATTTGCGTTTGATTGCTTGAGATACTATGCATTACCTGTGAGACATTGATGATCATGTGTTTGATCATAAGCTACACTTATGCCTTTATGATATTATCTTATTTATCCTTATACGATCATTCACTGTGCTTGGTGATGAGTGCATGTATTCAATCGTTATTATTTTGAGCGCTCCACCAAGATGTATGTGACATGGTAGAGTAACCCATGAGCCTAATTCCTTGTGCATTTGCAGTCCAAAGCAAATCTTAAAATATGCACAAATTTAGGGGGAGCTCTTTCTTATCACATACTTCTCAAAGCGACGATGTTTTTCAATTTTATTATCATCTGTCGAAGCTTTGATCTATATGTTGTCATCAATTACCAAAAAGGGGGAGATTGAAAGTGCAACTATCCCTAGGTGGTTTTGGTAATTCATAACAACATATAGCTCATTGAGCTAATATTCCAAGATGAATATTTCAGGAAAGCTCAATGAATGGCATGGCATGGATGATGAAAGTGGATCCCTCAAAATATTAAGGACAAAGGATTGGCTCAAGCTCAAAAGCTCAAGACTCTACATTTTACATTTTAGTGATCCAAGATCACATTGAGTCTATAGGAAAAGCCAATACTATCAAGAAGGGATGAGGTGTTGCTTAATCAGCCTTTTGCTCCATGTGCTTAGTGATATGCTCCAAAACCCTCCACTACTTTCTCACATCCACATATGACCTAAACCCAAAGTCAAACTCGTCCCTACCGATTCTTTCTATCCGGCGCCACCGAGTTCAGATGTCATAGCCACTGCCACAAACCCTAGGCAAATCGGTTTCACCGATAGGGATCTCGGTCTCACCAAGATGGGATTGTAATCTCTCTGTTTCCCCTTCGTAACTTTTCGGTCTCACCGAAAGAGCGAATCAGTCCCACCGAGATTACAATGTAAACTCTCTGTTTCCCTTTTGTAACTTTTCGGTCTCACCGAAAGAGCAAATCGGTCCCACCGAGTTTACCTGGCCAACTCTCTGGTTAGCTAATTACCAAATTCGGTCTCACCGAGTTTGTGTAATCGGTCTCACCGAGATTACGTTATGCCCTAACCCTAACCAAATCGGTCCTACCAAGATGCATGTCAGTCCCACCGAAAATCCAAACGGTCACTAGGTTTACTAAATCGGTCTGACCGAGTTTGATGATTCGGTCCCACCGAGTTTGGTAAATTGTGTGTAACGGTTAGATTTTTTGTGGAGGCTATATATACCCCTCCACCTCCTCTTCATTCGTGGAGAGAGCCATCAGAACAAACCTACACTTCCAACTTACCAGTTCTGAGAGAGAACCACCTACTCATGTGTTGAGGCCAAGATATTCCATTCCAACCATATGAATCTTGATCTCTAGCCTTCCCCAAGTTGCTTTCCACTCAAATCTTCTTTCCACCAAATCCAATCCTGTGAGAGAGAGTTGAGTGTTGGGGAGACTATCATTTGAAGCACAAGAGCAAGGAGCTCATCATCAACACACCATTTGTTACTTCTTGGAGAGTGGTGTCTCCTAGATTGGTTAGGTGTCACTTGGGAGCCTCCGACAAGATTTTGGAGTTGAACCAAGGAGTTTGTAAGGGCAAGGAGATCGCCTACTTCGTGAAGATCTACCGCTAGTGAGGCAAGTCCTTCGTGGGCGACGGCCATGGTGGGATAGACAAGGTTGCTTCTTCGTGGACCCTTCATGGGTGGAGCCCTCCATGGACTCGCGCAACTGTTACCCTTCGTGGTTTGAAGTCTCCATCAACGTGGATGTACGATAGCATCACCTATCGGAACCACGACAAAAACATCCGTGTCTCCAATTGCGTTTGAATCCTCAAAACCCTTCCCTTTATATTCTTGCAAGTTGCATGCTTTATTTTCTGCTGCCTATATACTCTTTGCATGCTTGCTTGAATTGTGTGAAGATTTCTTGACTTGTTCAAAAATAGCTAAAATATGCCAAAGTCCAAAATTGGGAAAAGGTTAAGTTTTTATTGGTCAAGTAGTCTAATCACCCCCCCCCCCTCTAGACATACTTCAAGGTCCTACAGTGTTGCATTTTTATGGCATATTATGACACCGGTTCCCTTCACTTTAAGTTGAACCTGATAATAACTCACCTTGAATATATCGTTGACCGGGTCATGGTGCCACTGAATCGAGTTTTCCCAGTGCAACCACATTTGCCTTTATGGGAAGGCCTTTACTCGGTCTGTTGTCATGCCTCTGGTCGGTGCCTCCAACGAGGGAAGGTTATGGGCGTGCGGTACCCTGGCCCGGTAAGCAGACATAACCTTGTGTGCCCGTTGTTGATGTTATGGTACCTCGTCCCCGTTTGGGACAGTTTATGTTTTGCCATGACGGTGGCCGTTGGTGTCTTTGGTAGACACGGGGCCACCCAGGACTAGCCCAGTGGGGAGAAAGTCGGAGTGGCCGAGAGAGTGTCATGGCAATGGAGGGGTTTCATCGGAATGTCGTTGGTCCACCCGAATGGGAGTGTGAGGCCATGGGTTCCGTGGTGTGGGTACAGTGCGCTACCTCTGGAGAGTGTATTAGACCTATCGATAGCCGAGTCCATGGTTACGGACACGCTCGAAAGTAGGTCACACCATGGGTCAACATTTAACAAATTTTGTTATGAACTTTGCGTTGTTGATGATGGTGGGTAGACCATCTTGATGTTGGAGACCAAGTGTTGGTCATGGTTGTGATCGCCGGAAAGATCACCGTTTGAGACCAAGTGTTGGTCATGGTTGTGATCGCCGGAAAGATCACCGTTTGGTTACGAGGTAACCTGATCTAAGACCACGAGGTTGGTCCGTTTGTGATCCGAGAGCGATCACCGTAGGTAAGCAAGTCCGAGGGGCTTATATCACAAGAGCATGATCACATCATGTTGGATATATTGTTGCATTATTAAACAATTGGTTAAATATCATGATATTGTTTGTCATTATGTTTATGCTTGTTGTGAGCTTGCAAGTACATTCAATGTACTAACCTAGCGTGTCATGCCAGATTTCAGGAAAGTCTCGTTGGAAAGGAGTGTTGTCCAAGTCTAGATTGTGTCCACATCAGTGTCCCTGTGCTATGGAGTTCCGCTACGCCGTTGTTCCGCTGCCGCATAGTTGTTATGATCGAGGCCCCTTTATGTTCACTAAATAATGTACATATTTTTCAGCCGCACCGTGTGTGCCGCTTGGCCTCACCACCTGTTTTAATATAAACTATGATGCGCTAGCATCAATAAAGCGGTTGTTTTCTGTACCAAGATGTTGTGTGTTGCCAGAAGACATGGTCTCTGGGCTCGCAATGCATGGTAAACCGGTTGCTCTGAGCCAGGGTGCCACAACGCTTGGTATCAGAGCCGCGCTGACTGTAGGCCACGCTAGACTACGACGTGTTAACTGGACATTAGATACGAGTTTAAGTTGAGTGTCGGTAGCATTTGTAGCTAGTTGTTGCATGGTATGCACTTGTTTTATTTTTATGCTAACCTGCTAATGGTTGTGAGTGTAGATGGCTCCAGTTCCGTATCCGTGCCAGTTGCAGCTGATGCCGTACACGTCACCGCATCTCCTTCATAACGTGTGGCGTCGGCTGTACCCCCTCGGTGACGACCCAGTCTATCGTGTGTACCGGGAGCGTCTAGCAGACTCAGTGTACGAGTATCTCGCAGTGGTTACTCTGAGCACCAATTCTGCTTCCAGCACTTACACTCGTACTTCTTGGAGCGGTTTCGCTTCTACCGCTTCTCAGGCTGTACAGTTTGCTGCATTTGAGGTCCTTATCGAGCTTCGTTATAACGAGGTCCGGATGCAGAACCACCCAGGTTTCTACTACTACCCCTCTCTGCACGACAATGGTCGTGTCCGTTTCCCTATCATTGATCCGGAGTCTGATAGTTTTGCTAGCCACCTTTCCCGTTATATCACTGCTAGCTATCTTATGATCCAGGAGCTGGCTCGAGAGCTGACTCGTGCTCGTACTGCTTTAGCCTCTACTAGATCTGTCACTGCTCCATCCTCTACGGGATTTACTCCTTACATTCCATCCATTTCTAGTTCCCCCGTTTCACCGGTTACCCCTCCGAGTAGCTCGGGTGTCTCGACCATGAATCCTCTCAGTGCTCCTGCTGAGTGGGTTTCACTTCTCACTACTTCCGTAGCCCTGATGCTTCACCCTGCACCTGCCCCGAAGGGAGAGCCCTCGAGGAAGCATCATCGTGTTACCTTTAACCGAAGGTTTCCGTTAATGTCGTCAGTTCAGGATCCGAGTCCGCTTCAGGAGAGGTCCCCGCAGCACCAGCAGAGCAGTAGAGCTTCTGAGTATCCGCAGTTGTCAGGATGATGTACGTATGTAGTCGTACGAGTCATGATGTTTCGTTTCCTGTATGAGAGTAGTTGAACCTGGCATGTTGTTTACCTTTCATGTATGAGTCTATGTATAATTATGTTGGAACTCTATTTTATTCGCCGTATTTTCTTTGTTATTTCGGTTTCTCTCGGGCTTTGTTGTTGGCTTTTCCCCCAATTTATTTTTGGATGTTTCTCATCTCGGTTGCGTTGTCTTGGAAAAAATCCACAATAGGATGACGCGGGGAGGCAGCAGTAGCGACGCTCATGAGGATGCTCCTGCTCGTTGTTCCGCGCGACAGGCAGGACACTCCCCCGAGCCGTACGTTCCACCACCGCCTCCACCGCCAAATCCGCCCTCCACCGAGCAAATTCTGCGTATGTTTGAGGAAAGGAGGAATAATGATCTGATTGAAATATTAAGAAGTGTGCAAGCTATGGTTGGACAGAATGGAAATCAGAACGGTCATCACTCCAAGCTGTCGGATTTTCAGAGGACCAAGCCTCCCAGTTTCAGTCAGGTTATTGATCCCTTGGATGCAGACGATTGGTTGCGAACCATTGATAGGAAGCTCGGGATTGCTCATACTGAAGAAGATGATAAAGTTCCATTTGCAACCCATTATCTTGAAGGCGTTGCTGCCATATGGTGGGAAAACGCAAAAGCCATGTGGCCTGCTGATGAAGAAATCACCTGGGCAAAATTCAAGGATCAGTTCCGGAAATATCATATTCCTACTGGAATTATGAAGGTTAAGCAGCGTGAATTTCCCGCTCTCCTCCAAGGAAATCAGTCTATGGGTGAATATTTGCAAAAATTCAATCATCTGGCCCGTTACTTCCTTTATGACGTGGCCACCGAAGAAAGAAAGATTGACAGGCTTCTTGGGGGATTAAACCCGCAACTCCGATGTACCCTCAGTATGTTTGATTTCCCGAATTTCCAAACTCTGGTAAACAAGGCTTTCATCGCTGAAAGGGAGCACAAGCTCGTATCACACAATAGGCCCGCCAATAACGATCACAAGCGCAAGTTTGAGCCAAGGAAGGAAGGGCAGCCAGTGCAAAAGGCTCGTACCTGGCAGCATACTTAGGTGGAATACAAGCCCAATTGGCAATTGAATGTTAACAAGACCAACACCCAAGTCAAGAACGTCGTGACCAACCCGGTGCACGAGGAGTGCCAGCGCAACAATTCTTGCTTCAGTTGTGGGCAAACCGGACATTATGCCAGACAGTGTCCCAAGAACGGCAAGGCAAGTGCACTAATCAGGCGACAAGTCAACTTTATGGGGTCATGCCCTACCCAGCAAAACATCACCGGGCACGTTCATCATCTCTCCGCAGACGAAGCCCAAGAGAACCCCGAAGTCGTCATTGGTATGTTTTCTATTAATAACATACCTGCCGTAATTTTATTTGACTCTCGGCTTCCCACTCTTTTATTTCACGGAGTTTTGTTGCCCAAAACAAATTTCCTTGTTCGCTTCTGGGCAAGAATATGCTGGTACAATCCCCAGGATCTTTGATCAGGAGCAATCTGGTCTGCTATAATCTGGAAATCAATATCAACGGAGTCTGTTTCCAACTTCCTTGATAATCATTGAGTCTGTAAAGTTGGATGTTATCTTGGGTATGAATTGGTTGACCCAATATCAAGTATGCATAGACTGCGCAACCCGAGAAGTCACTTTGACCAGTCAGAAGGGGCATGCTACCAAATTCTATGCTCGCAGAAGCATACCCAAGAAAGAAATGGTCTTCACCGTTGTGGCTGGTGATTTGGAACTAATTCCTGTGGTTAGTGAGTTTCCTGATGTATTTCCAGAAGAACTGCCAGGCATGCCACCAGATCGAGAGCTTGAGTTTGCAATAGATCTTGTGCTCGGAACCGCATTGTTATACAAGAAGTATTACCGGATGCCTTCATCAGAATTAGTGGAGCCAACGAAACAGCTTGATTAAATGCTTCAGAAAGGATATATCCATCCCAGCTCCTCACCATGGGGATCACCTACTATCTTCGTGGATAAGAAAGATAGCAGCCTCCGCATGTGTGTGGATTACCGTTAGCTGAATGATGTCACCATCAAAACTAAATATCCACTGCCAAGGATTGATGACTTGTTTGATCAGCTCAGTGGCGCCAAAGTATTCTCCAAGATTGATTTAAGGACATGATATCATCAGCTCAAGATTAAAAAGGAAGATATTCCTAAGACAGCATTCACCACTCGGTACGGTCTTTATGAATATATAGTTATGTCCTTTTGGTGTCACCAATGCCCCTGCCTTCTTCATGTATATGATGAACAAAGTATTCATGGACTTCCTCGATAAGTTCGTGGTATTCTTCATCGACGACATACTTATTTACTCAAAAAGTGAAGGAGAGCACAAAGAACACCTCCGAGCAGTGCTCCAATGACTCCGTGACCATCAGCTATACGCCAAATTCAGTAAATGCGAGTTTTGGCTCAACCAAGTGGGATTTCTTGGACATGTGCTATCCGCCGAAGGTATAGCCGTGGACCCGAGCAAAGTAAAAGATGTGCTCAATTGGTTGCCACCCACAACCGTATCACAAATCCAGAGTTTTCTTGGATTAGCCGGATACTACCATCGTTTCATATTGCCAAACCCATGACGGAGCTGCTCAAAAAGGATAAGAAGTTTGAATGGACTGAGGACTGTGAGAAAAGTTTCAATGAGCTAAAGATACGGCTGACGATCGCACCTGTGTTGACTCTTCCAGATATCTACCGCAGTTTTGATGTGTACTGTGACGCCTCTAGACAAGGTCTTGGATGCGTGCTTATGCAAGACGGCAAGGTAGTAGCATATGCATCGCGACAGCTACGACCCCACGAGGGAAATTATCCTACTCATAATCTGGAATTGGCCGCGGTGGTTCATGCTCTAAAAAATTGGAGACACTACCTCATCGGGAAGAGGTGCCAAATTTTTACCGACCACAAAAGTCTCAAGTATTATTTACTCAGCTAGATTTAAATCTCCGTCAACGAAGATGGCTCGAGTTAGTCAAGGATTATGATCTTGGAATAAATTACCACCCAGGTAAGGCCAACGTGGTTGCAGATGCACTCAGTCGAAAGCCTGTCGCCTAAATGTCATAATGAAATCCTTGCCTCCTGAACTTCAAGAGGAGATTGCTTAGCTCAACCTAGTCATAATTGATGCTGGTCTTGCTAATATTTTGGAAGTTGCACCTACACTTGAGGAAGAGATCTGCAAGGCCCAGTGATATGTCTCCAACGTATCTATAATTTATGAAGTATTCATGCTATTATATTATCTGTTTTGGATGTTTATGGGCTTACTAAACACTTCTATATTATTTTTTGGACTAACCTATTAACCGGAGGCCCAGCCCAAATTGTTGTTTTCTTGCCTATTTCAGTGTTTCAAAGAAAAGGAATATAAAACGGAGTCCAAACGGAATGAAACCTTCGGGAGAGTTATTTTTGGAACGGAAGCAATCCAGGAGACTTGGAGTAGACGTCAGGGAAGCTTCGAGGAAGCCACAAGGCAGGGAGGCGCACCCTACCACCCTGGGCGCACCCCCCACCCTCGTGGACCCCTCGTGGCTCCCCTGACCGACTTCTTTCTCCTATATATATATATATCCATATACCCTAAAAACATCGAGGAGCACAATAGATCGGGGGTTCCGCCGCAGCAAGCCTCTGTAGCCACCAAAAACCAACCGGGACCCTGTTTCGGCACCCTACCAGAGGGGGGAATCCCTCACTGGTGGCCATCTTCATCATCCCGGCGCTCTCCATGACGAGGAGGGAGTAGTTCACCCTCGGGGCTGAGGGTATGTACCAGTAGCTATGTGTTTGATCTCTCTCTCTCTCTCGTGTTCTTGAGGTGATACGATCTTGATGTATCGCGAGCTTTGCTATTATAGTTGGATCTTATGATGTTTCTCCCCCTCTACTCTCTTGTAATGGATTGAGTTTTCCCTTTGAAGTTATTTTATTGGATTGAGTCTTTAAGGATTTGAGAACACTTGATGTATGTCTTGCATGTGCTTATCTGTGGTGACAATGGGATATCACGTGATTCACTTGATGTATGTTTTGGTGATCAACTTGCGGGTTCCGTGACCTCGTGAACTTATGCATAGGGGTTGGCACATGTTTTCGTCTTGACTCTCCGGTAGAAACTTGGGGCACTCTTTGAAGTTCTATGTGTTGGTTGAATAGATGAATCTGAGATTGTGTGATGCATATCGTATAATCATGCCCACGGTACTCATTATGAATTTTGCAATGAACATAGTCATTTAAATCTCCAATGCAAATTGTTTCATGATCGAATCATGTCCAAAAATTGTGATGACTTGATTTCCCTTGCACATCATAATGAACTTAGTTTGCTTTTGGGTTATAAAGCAATGAAACGTAGAAGTAAGCATATTCCAGGATATAACCTTGAGAAATTCCTTGATATTGATCTAGAAGAAATTTTTATGTAGTGTGTAGTGAATTGCATTGAAAATCCTTATATTGCCAATTACATAAAGAAAAGAAAACAAGTAGAGGATGAAGAGAATACTAATGAAAGGGAAGAGACTCCCCAATATCCTCCTATTATTTCTTATGATGAATAGGAGCCTTATATTCAACCAATCTTATTAATAAGGAGCTCCAAAAAGAGGATTGAACCCACACATAATGTGAAGAAGAAAAAGAAAATACGGAGAAGCAAAGGTGAAAAGGCATCCCTCCCAAATGATGTTTCTCCTATTACTCATTGTGATGATGATAATTGCTAAACTATTGGCGCTATCCATACTGTTAATGATGAGAGTGATTATGCTTATGATATGAAAAGGCCCAAGCTTGGGGATGCTATGTTTAATGAAGATGATATTTTTAGCCTCCCAAGTTTTGATATGCAAATTTATTATGATGATAGCATGCCTCCTACTTATGATGATTATATTGATGAAAGTGGGTTTGGAAGAGTGTGAACTTTAGGAAGTAATGATCCCACTATTTTGGAGGGTGTTGAATCTTATTGTGACAATTATGAAAGTGGATTTGGAGAGGTCATGACTTTATTTAGTAATGATTCCACTATCTTGGAAGAGGTTTCAATCGAGTATGATGAGAACAAAGTTGCTAATTATGATGATTATTGTGATGACACTTATGCTATAAAAAGTAGTGATGATTATGTTTATAAAACTTGTCATTAATATGATTACCCTTTTTCTGAACATTACTCTTTTAATGTGGAAACAATTTATAGTATTCGAGTCTGTTATGATACTCCCACTATTCCGAATGAGAAGAATTATGCTTATGTGGAGAGTAATAAAATTTCTATGCTTGTAGATCATGAAAAGAATGCTTTAGGTGCTGGTTATATTGTTGAATTCATTCATGATGCTACTGAAAATTATTATGAGGGAGGAATATATGCTTGTAGGAATTGCAATAATATCAAGTTTCCTCTCTATGTGCTTAAAGTTTTGAAGTTATGCTTGTTCTGCCTTCCTATGCTAGTTGATTATTGTTCCCATAAGTTGTTTGCTCACAAAATACCTATGCATAGGAAGTGGGTTAGACTTAAATGTGCTAGTCATATTCTTCGTGATGCTCTCTTCATGTTTCAATTCTTATCTTTCATATGAGCATCATTGAAATCATCGTGCCTAGCTAGGGGCGTTAAACGTTAGCGCTTGTTGGGAGGCAACCCAATTTTAATTTTTTTTCTTTGCTTTTTGCTCCTGTTTAGGAATAAATAATTCATCTAGCCTCTCGTTATATGTGGTTTTATGTTTTAATTAGTGTTTGTGCCAAGTAAGACCTATAGGATCTTCTGGGATGATAATTATTTGATCTTGCTGAAAATGACAGAAACTTTCTGCTCACGAAAAAAATTGTTAAAAATCACTAGAAAGTGATAAAATATTGATTAAATTGCAGTAGATCAATAATCAAATTATCTGGGTCGTCCTATTTTGTCAGATTTTTCCGAGTTTCAGATGTTTGCGTTTGATGTAGATTACTACAAATTGTTCTGTTTTTCACAGATTCTGTTTTCTATGGTTGTTTGCTTATTTTGATGAATCCATGAATAGTATCGGAGGGTATGAACCGTATAAAAGTTGTAATACAGTAGGTTTAACACCAATATAAATAAAGAATGAGTTCATTACAGTACCTTTAAGTGGTGGTTTGTTTTCTTTCGCTAACGGAGCTTACGAGTTTTCTGTTAAGTTTTGTGTTGTGAAGTTTTCATGTTTTGGGTAAAGATTTGATGGACTGTGGAATAAGGAGTGGCAAGAGCCTAAGCTTGGGGATTCCCAAGGCACCCCAAGGAAATATTCAAGGACAACCAGGAGCCTAAGCTTGGGGATGCCCCGGAAGGCATCCCCTCTTTCGTCTTCGTTCATCGGTAACTTTACTTGGAGCTATATTTTTATTCACCACATGATATGTATGTTGCTTGGAGCGTCAATTTATTTTGTTAGGATTTGCTTGCTGTTATTTAGAACAATGTTTTGCATCCTTTATTTCAATAAAAGTGGCATTGATAGCCTTTACTATGCTTATTTTACAAGTCTACATGTAGCTGTTTTAAAACAGAAAGTTTACCGCTATTGCAAATATTCCCTAGAAAAGTCAGAATGTGATAAAATGTTTAAACCTTTTGCATAATAAGCTCTGATAAATTTACAACAGTGCGAATTTTCTTTCATAATTTTTGGAACTAGGGAAGTATGGATCTTGCTGCATTCTTTACAGACGGTCATGTTTAGGCAGATTGCTGTTATGTTTGCATATGTTTGCTTCTTTAATGATTCTATTTGAGGATAGGACTATTAAATATGTAGAGGCATTTATTATGCAGTGTTGAATAATAATTTTAGTAATTTGCTACAGTAGAGTATGACAAGGTTTTTGCATTGGTTTATACTAACTTATCTCACGAGTCCTTGTTGAGTTTTGTGTGGATGAAGCTTTTGAGATTTAGGGAGACCGTGATATGAGAGGAATTAAGGAGACACAAAAGCTCAAGCTTGGGGATGCCCAAGGCATCCCAATATAATATTTCAAGAAGTCTCAAACTTCTAAGCTTGGGGATGCCCCGGTTGGCATCCCATGTTTCTTCTTCAACAACTATCGGTTAGTATCGGTTGATCCTAAGTTTTTGCTTCTTCACGTGATGTTTGCTATTCTTAGAATGTCATTTTATTTTGTTTTGCTTGCTGTTTGAATAAAGTATCAAGATCTGAAATTATTAAATGGGAGATTCTTCACATAGCTAAATAATTATT
This sequence comes from Aegilops longissima, assembly GCA_021605205.1. Taxonomy (NCBI): domain Eukaryota; kingdom Viridiplantae; phylum Streptophyta; class Magnoliopsida; order Poales; family Poaceae; genus Aegilops; species Aegilops longissima. The sequence goes on from CM038678.1 coordinate 281,361,129, forward strand.
TAACTACTCATTGATCTTCACTTATATCTTTTTGGAGTAGTTTGTCATTTATTCGTGTGCTTCACTTATATCCTATGAGTAAATAGTTGAATGATTTGAATATAATAAATCTGAAATTATATATGTTTCATATGCTTATCCCATGGGGAGTTATGACTTCACATATAAGAAGTAGAGGTGGTAAATTTATTGAAGGTTAGCAAACATTGTATTGGTCACTTGAACAATTCATGAAAGAATATTGAGGGAAGAGAGATTTCACATATAAATATACTATCTTGGACATCTTTTATGATTGTGAGCACTCATTAAAATATGACATGCTAAAAGGTTGATGTTGGACAAGGAAGACAATGTAATGGGTTATGTTTTCTTATATCTGAAATAAAGTATATTGTCATGGATCATTCAACATGCTGAGCTTGCCTTTCCCCCTCATGCTAGCCAAATTCTTTGCACCAAGTAGAGATACTACTTGTGCTTCCAAACATCCCTTAAACCAGTATTGACATGAGAGTCCACCATACCTACCTATGGATTGAGTAAGATCCTTCAAGTAAGTTGTCATCAGTGCATGCAATAAAAATTGCTCTCTAAATATGTATGATCTATTAGTGTGGAGAAAATAAGCTTTATACGATCTTGTGATGTGGAAGCAATAAAAGCGACGGACTGCATAATAAAGGTCCCTATCACAAGTGGAAATATAAAGTGACGTTCTTTCGCATTAAGATTTTATGCATCCAACTATAAAAGCGCATGACAACCTCTGCTTCCCTCTATGAAGGGCCTATCTTTTATTCTTGTCTTATACCTTATGCAAGAGTCATGGTGATCTTCACCTTCCTTTTTACATTTTATCCTTTGGCAAGCACATTGTGTTGGAAAGATCCTGATATATATATCCAATTGGATGTAAGGCATCATGAACTATTATTGTTGACATTACCCTTGAGGTAAAAGGTTGGGAGGCGAATCTATAAGCCCCTATCTTTCTCTGTGTCTGATTAAAACTTTGAACCCATAAATATCACGTGAGTGTTAGCAATTGTGAAAGACTAAATGATAGTTGAGTATGTGAAGTTTGCTGAATCAAAGCTCTGACATAGACCCTTCCTGAAAACAAGATGAATTGTAATTGTTTGGTGATGAATAACACGGTTTGTTAGTTTTCAAGAAAGTTTATGATCTATACTTTGACATGTGAATAGCTTGTTACTTGATCATAAGAAGCTTTACTATATGAGCTACTGTTATGATATATAATGATGCTAGAAAAGGTGATTGAAATTATCATTGATCAAACTTGTGCACCTGCTAGCATTGACACTTCATAAATTATTTCTTTTATCATTTACCTACTCGAGGACGAGCAGGAATTAAGCTTGGGGATGTTGATACGTCTCCAACGTATCTATAATTTATGAAGTATTCATGCTATTATATTATCTGTTTTGGATGTTTATGGGCTTTACTAAACACTTTTATATTATTTTTGGGACTAACCTATTAACCGGAGGCCCAGCCCAAGTTGATGTTTTCTTGCCTATTTCAGTGTTTCAAAGATAAGGAATATCAAATGGAGTCCAAACGGAATGAAACCTTTGGGAGAGTTATTTTTGGAACGAAAGCAATCCAGGAGACTTGGAGTAGGCGTCGAGGAAGCTTGAGGAAGCCACGAGGCGGGGCGCGCCCTACCCCCTGGGCGCGCCCCCACCCTCGTGGGCCCCTCGTGGCTCCCCTGACCGACTTCTTTCACCTATATATATCCATATACCCTAAAAACATCGGGAGCACAATAGATCGGGGTTTCGCGCCGCAAGCCTCTGTAGCCACCAAAACAAATCGGGACCTGTTGGGCACCTCCTGGGAGGAACCCCTCACCGTGGCCATCTTCATCATCCCGGCGCTCTCCATGACGAGGAGGGAGTAGTTCACCCTCGGGGCTGAGGGTATGTACTAGTAGCTATGTGTTTGATCTCTCTCTCTCTCTCTCTCTCTCTCTCTCTCTCTCTCGTGTTCTTGAGGTGATCGATCTTGATGTATCGAGCTTTGCTATTATAGTTGGATCTTATGATGTTTCTCCCCTCTACTCTCTTGTAATGGATTGAGTTTTCCTTTGAAGTTATCTTATCGGATTGAGTCTTTAAGGATTTGAGAACACTTGATGTATGTCTTGCATGTGCTTATCTGTGGTGACAATGGGATATCACGTGATTCACTTGATGTATATTTTGGTGATCAACTTGCGGGTTCCGTGACCTCGTGAACTTATGCATAGGGGTTGGCACACGTTTTCGTCTTGACTCTTCGGTATAAATTTTGGGGCACTCTTTGAAGTTCTATGTGTTGGTTGTATAGATGAATCTGAGATTGTGTGATGCATATCGTATAATCATACCCACGGATACTTGAGGTGACATTGGAGTATCTAGGTGACATTAGGGTTTTGGTTGATTTGTGTCTTAAGGTGTTATTCTAGTACGAACTCTATGATAGATCGATCCGAAAGAATAACTTTAAGGTGGTTAGGTACCGTATAATAATCTCTTCGTTTGTTCTCCGCTATTAGTGACTTTGGAGTGACTCTTTGTTGCATGTTGAGGGATAGTTATATGATCCAATTATGTTATTATTGTTGAGAGAACTTGCACTAGTGAAAGTATGAACCCTAGGCCTTGTTTCAACGCATTGCAATACCGTTTACGCTCACTTTTACCACTTGCTACCTTGCTGTTTTTATATTTTCAGATTACAAAAACCTATATCTACCATCCATATTGCACTTGTATCACCATCCCTTCACCGAACTAGTGCACCTATACAATTTAGCATTGTATTGGTGTGTTGGGGACACAAGAGACTCTTTGTTATTTGGTTGCAGGGTTGCTTGAGAGAGACCATCTTCATCCTACGCCTCCCACGGATTGATAAACCTTAGGTCATCCACTTGAGGTGTAACACCCATGATGCGGCTATATCTCCCACGTGTCGAGGCATGACTTAGAGGCATAACCGCATTGTAGGTTTTGTCGCAAGAAGGGTCATCTTCACACAATCCCATGTAATGAACAAGAATGGGATAAAGGGAGTTGGCTTACAATCGCCACTTCACACAATACTTAAATAAATCATACATCATTCAGAGTACACACATAGACCGACTACGGTCAAATCCAAATGAAAAGAAGATAACCCAACTGCTAGATCCCCGATCGTCCCAACTGGGCTCCACTACTGATCATCAGGAAACGAAACATAGTAACGACCAAGGTCCTCGTCGAACTCCCACTTGAGCTCGATAGCATCACCTGCACTGGTATCATCGGCACCTGCAACTGTTTTGGTAGAATGTGTGAGTCATGAGGACTCAGCAATCTCACACCCGCGAGATCAAGACTATTTAAGCTTATCGGTAGGAAGTGGTAATGAGGTGGAGCTATAGCAAGCACTAAGCAAATATGGTGGCTAACATACGCAAATAAGAGCGAGAAGAGAAGCAACGCAACAGTCGAGAAGCTAGAAGTGATCTTGAAACTACTTACGTTCAAACATAACCCAAGAACCGTGTTCACTTCCCGGACTCCGCCGAAAAGAGACCATCATAGTTACACACGCGGTTGATGTATTTTAACTAAGTCAAGTGTCAAGTTCTCTACAACTGGAACATTAACAAATTCCCATCTGCCACATAACCATGGGCACGGCTCTCAAAAGTTTGTACCCTGCAGGGGTGTCCCAACTTAGCCCATCACAAGCTCTCACGGTCAATGAAGGATATTCCTTCTCCCAGGAAGACCCGATCAAACTCGGAATCCCGGTTACAAGACATTTCGACAATGGTAAAACAAAACTAGCAAAGCCGCCCGATGTGCCGACAGATCCCGATAGGAGTCGCACGTATCTCGTTCTTAGGGCACACCGGATGAGACATCCTACGAGTAAAACCAGCCCTCAAGTTGCCCCGAGGTGGCCCCGCAGCCTACTCAGTTCGGACCAGCACTCAGAGGAGCACTGGCCCGGGGGGTTAAAATAAAGATGACCCTCGGGCTCCGGAAACCCAAGGGAAAAAGGCTTAGGTTGTTAGGCAAATGTAAAACCAAGGTTGGGCCTTGCTGGAGGAGTTTTATTCAAAGCAAACTATCAAGGGGGTCCCATAAATCCCCAACCGCGTAAGGAACGCAAAATCAAGGAATATAACACCGGTATGATGGAAACTAGGACGGCAAGAGTGGAACAAAACACCAAGAAAAGTGGCGGCGGCGCGATGGGACAAGGGAGAGGATTTCTAGGGATTGCCAAAATGATTAGGGGTGGACTATATATATGAAAAGAAGGGGAGTTTGGATCATCCTATCGAAATCGGACGGTCGAGATAAAATAGGCTTCGGAAGCCCAACTAAGAAAACAAAGATGTTTTATAGATGTTTGGGGATGATCCGGACCCAACGGTAACGATAGCCTGGCTAGTTTTCGGACGCGCATACGAGGGGGTTTGAGAGAGGTCGACAAACACAAGGGGGGCTGACAAAAGGTCAAAGGAGACAAAGAGAAGCGAAACTACGAACAACTGCGAGTTTTAAGAAAACATGTTGATGCAATGCACATGATGCCATGATGAAATGCAACAAACAAATAAATCACACGGCGGCAACGAAATACCTGGAAGGCGTCTGAAGTGTCAGTCTTGGGGCGTCACAACACTCCTCCACTTACAAGAGACCTCGTCCCGAGATCTAGGGATGGCACCGGAGAGAAACAGAAGAGGAATAGGTAAAACAAAGTTGCTTCTTTGACAAATGAGTGAAACCAAAGAACCTTGAGAGGTTGAACAAACTGAAAGAGAGAATACAAGGGAGATGAACGAGATTGAAAACACCCCGTTTGACACGAGGAACAAGCAACATTGCGAGAACCTTGTAGGTTGAAAGACATGAAACAAGAGCTCAACGGACCAAAAGAATATGTACCCACACCGGTATAACGAGATAGAGTAGGATTAAGAATGAATTTGGACAGCACTCCCACTGAAAAATGGAAGGAATTAACATGAACATGAGAAGATGGGATGATACCTGATGAAATCAACTACACACTGCCTCCGGAACTATTGAAAAATGGCACAAGGGGTAAGAAAGATTTCAGACCGCACTCTGGTTGAGGAAGGAGGCAAAACTTGATAAGATGAGAGAGCTCGAATGAAAACATGACACTCCCGTTAAATGGATAAGCAAGGAAAAGAACATGATCTCCAAAATGAGATGATGGGTCGAAGAAAACATCACAATGCCTTCGGGACAAATGAAAGAGTGGACTCAAGAGAACAGAGAAGAGAACAACACCTTCTATCACAATTGAATTTGAAAGAGCCTCCTTAAAAAGAAGGATTGAACAGATTTGTTGGAAAACCAACAATGAAAAGAATAAGCTTGTAGTGGACTTATGGAAACATCTCAACATTATGAGGTGACAAACGGCCACTAAAGGAAGCCATTGATTTGAGTGAGAGCACAAGGCGATGAAAAACTTCTTTCACCAAGAGGATAGGAGAAAACTTGGATCATTGATAAGCACCATAATAGCAACATTCCTCAGGGAAGGCTTTAGGTGAAACATGACACAAGATAAATCCAAGGAAGAGATTGGTGGATTTAAAATATCTTATTCTTGACAACATGTGAATCATGAAACATGAAGGAAATTGTCAAGAATGATATAACGACATCTCAAAAGATAATGGTAGAAAGAATTGCACTTCGGAATGCAAGATGAAGAATGCTTGAACTCCTCAAAACAAGGCATGTGTTGAACAACATGTTTATTTTAGAGTATAGCTTGGTGGATCATAACTTCCAGAGAAATCTTGAAAATAATAATTGAAGAATGAAAGGAATCCTTGACGAACCTCCATGTAGAGCCTCCATGAAGAACTCCGGTAATAAAAGGATGATAAAAAGAAAGAGAAGTTGAAAACACAAAGTGAAGCCTTGCAATGATTTAGATGGAGCTTCAGGACGATATAATTGAGAGCTTGGAACTCCGGAAACAAAAGATGAAGCATCTCGAATCGAGAAATGTGACATGATGGGCAACTCTAGAACGGAGAAACTAGATCACTTGGATGAAAGAATAATAAGAGTTACGGTATGTGTATCCTTCACCAATTTAAATTGATGGCAAGCAATGGATTTGGCATACTACTTATTCTCATAGAAAGGATTAAGAGAGATATAGCGTAAACTTGAAGAAGGTGTTGATGGAACCACCGGTGGGATTTGGAAGCAACGAATGAATTGATATAGAACAAGGAAAGAGGAATCTTAGACGTACCACCGTAAGAATTGAAAACAATTGAATAAAAGAGGACGAAACACCGTAGGAATTAAAGAACAAGCAAAGATACTCGAGGGAATTTAGATACATGAGAACGAATAGATCACGAGTTGACTAGAGGATACTTGAACGATGCATCGGAAGAATATGGAGATGAACGAAGAGACATCAATTTAGAATAATTGGAGAACGAAGCTGAAAACTTAGAACGAAGAAATCTTCTGAAATGATGGCCTTTGGATGATCAAGAAACAAAAACAACTCATCAAATTCTCCGGATGGGTAAGAAAAGAATTGCGCGATTGGAAACAATTTGAGAGGATGGCAACAAGTTAGAACCCCGCATATTCGAGAGAACGGATAAGATCGAAGAGAAACTCTTCTTAGGTCTTCAAATGTTGAGAATGATGACGAGAAACACCACCATGAATTGTTGAGGCACTCCGGAATGAAAAATAGAAAGGTTGAACTAATGATGGAAAGATCTTGGAGAAAGACATTTGACTGATGATAATTGATTCTTACGTCAAACTTTGAAATGAATTTGAGAATAAGTCCGGAAAGAATTAGAAGAGTCTGGTAAGATCCTAAAAAAGACCTGTGGGTTAGGGCCCACTTAAAAGAACCACCGTTGAACGATTGCTTGAAAAGAGAGATTGCACTGATTGAATTAAATGGCTTGAATGAGATAGCATCCTAAAAAGAACTTGAGTGAATTTAGAATGGAAACTTGAATCTTCTGAGATATCTTCATCACTCCGGAACAATTGAATAGCGAGAAGTGGATGATTAAGAGGTGCACCGGTACGAGAAAAACATTTGAAACGAGGAAAAGATATGATCGACAAAGCTTGAATTTAATCCACCGGAGAAGAAAAAGAACGAAGAATGATGAAGTTGAAACTCCTGACCATATTCATGGGAAATCATCGGATAAGAACATTGAAAGAAAAGAATGAAGATACTTCTCATCCATAAGATGGATACTTGATTAAGAAATCTTAGTCCTTGAAGAAACAGGGTGGGAGGGCGAAAAAACAAAGGCAACTTGGGATGGATGAAACAGACACCATTGAGAAAACTGAGAGGTGGTCTTGCGAATGTTGAAATGATCGAATCCACTTGAAGAGAAGCACGCTGGTTGGAAAAGAGTTGACATGACAACCTCAGTGATCAAGAAGGATTAGCACTCCCATAGAAATATGAGAACACCGCTTAGAATAAGGTATGGAATCAACACTTGGCATTGAAGCAACTCGAATACCACAAAACAAAACAAAAACAAAGGATTTGGCTTGCAGAATAAGCCGGAAACAAACATATGATAGATCCCATATCGTATCATGTATGTGTTGGAAAGATATCCTATGAAATACTTGAATTCCCACTTATAAACTCCCGAAACTTTCTGGTTATGCAATCTGGTGTTGGGGATACAGGGGACACAATATATCTCACCCAAACTAACAATACCTAGATCCAGCTGTATCCATCCGTCATCACATAACCAATAAAACTCTGGAAATCGTGTACCTCAACCTTCGAAAAGCATCCATTATACGAGTTATGGCAATACTCTTGAACTCCCGCCCCAGTACTGGGTGGCGCCGAGGTCATCTCACCAACAAACTGCATAAAAGAGATCTTCGATGTCGGCGAAACTCAGGTATTCCAGAACTGCAACGATAAAATTGTGACGACAACACCTCGGAGCTCAACTCCCCGGGACACTGCCACAACCCCTAAATGTCAGTAGGCACCAAGAACAATGTTCTCGTTAGAAGAATATCGGAACGATTCCAAGATACCCGCGTGATCCTAAAAAAAATTAGTGAAATTTGAGGAGAGGAAAGTCAAAACATCTACGTCAGGAGGCCTCACCAGAGCGACGATGGGACTGAGGAGTAAAAATAATCCTACTCTCCGATATATATAATCCTAAGACTCAAAACATTTTTGTTCTAGACTCAACAACGCCAGCGATTCGATCAAGCAGGGGGCTGCTAAGTCGGGGATGGCTCTGATTACCAACTTGTAACACCCACGATGCGGCTATATCTCCCACGTGTCGAGGCACGACTTAGAGGCATAACCGCATTGTAGGTTTTGTCGCAAGAAGGGTCATCTTCACACAATCCCATGTAATGAACAAGAATGGGATAAAGAGAGTTGGCTTACAATCGCCACTTCACACAATACTTAAATAAATCATACATCATTCAGAGTACACACATAGGTCAAATACAAATGAAAAGAAGATAACCCAACTGCTAGATCCCCGATCGTCCCAACTGGGCTCCACTACTGATCATTAGGAAACGAAACATAGTAACGACCAAGGTCGTCGTCGAACTCCCACTTGAGTTTGGTAGCATCACCTGCACTGGTATCATCGGCACCTGCAACTGTTTTGGTAGAATCTATGAGTCACGAGGACTCAGCAATCTCACACCCGCGAGATCAAGACTATTTAAGCTTATGGGTAGGAAGTGGTAATGAGGTGGAGCTGTAGCAAGCACTAAGCAAATATGGTGGCTAACATACGCAAATAAGAGCGAGAAGAGAAGCAACGCAACGGTCGAGAAGCTAGAAGTGATCAAGAAGTGATCCTGAAACTACTTACGTTCAAACATAACCCAAGAACCGTGTTCACTTCCCGGACTCCGCCGAAAAGAGACCATCACGGTTACACATGCGGTTGATGTATTTTAATTAAGTCAAATGTCAAGTTCTCTACAACCGGAACATTAACAAATTCCCATCTGCCACATAACCGCGGGCATGGCTCTCGAAAGTTTATACCCTTCAGGGGTGTCCCAACTTAGCCCATCATAAGCTCTCACGGTCAACGAAGGATATTCCTTCTCCCAGGAAGACCCGATCAGACTCGGAATCCCGGTTACAAGACATTTCTACAATGGTAAAACAAAACCAGCAAAGCCGCTCGATGTGCCGACAAATCCCGATAGGATTCGCACGTATCTCGCTCTCAGGGCACACCGGATGAGACATCCTACGAGTAAAACCAGCCCTCAAGTTGCCCCGAGGTGGCCCCGCAGCCTACTCAGTTCGGACCAGCACTCAGAGGAGCACTAGCCTGGGGGGGTTAAAATAAGGATGACCCTCGGGCTCAGGAAACCCAAGGGAAAAAGGCTTAGGCTGTTAGGCAAATGTAAAACCAAGGTTGGGCCTTGCTGGAGGAGTTTTATTCAAAGCGAACTGTCAAGGGGGTCCCATAAATCCCCAACCGCGTAAGGAACGCAAAATCAAGGAACATAACACCGGTATGACGGAAACTAGGGCGGCAAGAGTGGAACAAAACACCAAGCAAAAGGCCGAGCCTTACACCCTTTACCAAGTATATAGATGCATTAATTAAATAAGAGGTATTGTGATATCCCAACATATCCATGTTCCAACATGGAACAAACTTCATCTTCACTTGCAACTAGCTATGCTATAAGAGGGGCTGAGCAAAAGCGGTAACATAGCCAAACAACGGTTTGCTAGGAAAGGTGGGTTAGAGGCTTGACATGGCAATATGGGAGGCATGGTATGGCAAGTGGTAGGTAGCGCGGCATAGCAATAGAGCGAACAACTAGCAAGCAAAGATAGAACTGATTTTGAGGGTATGGTCATCTTTCCTGAGATCCCGCAAGGAAGAAGAACGAGTCCATGAAGAAGACAAACGGACGAAGTCGAACAAATCCTCACAAACGCGACGTAACCGGAACTATCAAGGAGAAGCGCAACCAGAAAGAAGCAAGCAACATGGTAAACAACCATAACATAAACATGGCATGATGCACAATCAATTATGATGCATGTCCGGTTTAATGAGGCATGGGATGGTAAAGTGCAAAACCAACACTACAAATTAAGTGGAGCTCAATATACAACGAGTTGCATATTGACGAGACACCACATTCAAGTTATTTAGTTCTCTCTCGTTTATGTACCCAACAATATTAAATGTTATTAAACATGGCAAGGGGTGAAGCATATGAAAACTACCTATCTAGGCAAGTTTAAGTGAGGCCGGAACAACAAACAACAATTCCGGAAAATCCTCATGTCCATATTTTAGATTTGGTACTGTTCTGTCCTAAAGCATATTTTAGTGTTGTTAAACATGCAAAGTAATGCTACCATGTTAATCTATGCATTTTCCACCCCATTTACAAATAAAGTTTATTAAATTCGGAGCTACGGTTATTTAGTTATGAAATAAATCATTTTAACATGGCATTTATGCAAATTTAATCAACCAGCAATTTAAACATTTTAAACATGCATGAAAGTAGCATATTATGAAACTAGATGAAATTCTAAGCATTTTACATATTTAAAACGTTTTAATCCGATGCACAGTTTGTGAGATATTAACTGCATGAACATGGGGGATAATCTGTAAATATGCAGTTTCTGGATAAATAGCAAATCGCTCCACGGGAAAAAAACATGAGTCGGGCCGAATCTAAAGCATGTTGGGCCAGCAGAAGAAAAACTAAAGAGGCGCTGCAGAGGGGCCTCACCATGGGCCAAGCCCAGGTCAGTGGAGAGGCTGGAGGAAGCCAGATCTTGAGGGGAAGGAGGCTGGGCCTTGGCAGCGGTCCAAGCGAGGCGCTGGACGAGCGCGCGGTCAACGAGCAGTGAGGCTCGAGCGGATGTTGGAGATATGCCCTAGAGGCAATCATGTATGATGATATTTCCTATGTGTTTATGAATAAAGATAGTCCTTGGACATTATCAATGATGTGTATCAGCAAGTATGTGACTTGTTTGTGGGACTATGCATTGTATGATGACTGTCCTAAAGGTCCCTAGTCAAAAGGGCTGTGTGGACGCCAGTGGCCGACTAGGCGGCATATGACACGGTCGATGGCTTGGTCTCACTAGCCATGGAGCATTGGATGCTAACCTGATAATATGGACTTGGAAAGGTCTGGTCGGATTCGGCATAGTCGGATCCGAGTCGAGATAAGGTCCGAGTCGGACGGACCCAACTATGAGGCGCAGCGATATGTCATCTGTGAGTCTCTAGTACAACATCGTTCTATGTCCTAAGACCTAAGTGGCGCATGTACTCGAGATGGTGATAGATTTGCTTTGGGCCGACCAAACGCTACTCCGTGGTCGGGTAGTTACAAAGGTAGGTTTTGGGTTTGTCCAATCCCATCTTCGAGACATGGTCGAGCAAGATGGGATTGCCCCTCCGATCGGGAGAGATATACTCTGGGCCCCTCGTGTGATCGACCAGGAATAGCATGGCCATGCGACAAGGATTATAAGATAATCCGGATTGTGGTCGGTATCCTTTGGAGCGAGAAAGAGGTCGGGTTAGCACAAGGATGACTGTCTCGCCTTGAGCGGACAACATATATCGTGTGGCAAAGGAGCGAAGTGTGACACGTTATGCAGGTTCGCCTAACCAGCTTCATCGTCTTCTTGGTGGTCGGCATGCCTTGCTAGAGGCGCTACCAACCGTCTGGTCGGAGGTGATCCGAGCTGTGACCAAGCTGACTTGAACCTAAGGGTCGCGCGCAAGGGAAGGAACCTCGAGGTCGGTTCAGGACACCTTTGGTCGGATGTGATCCGAACTGGACTAGGAACGTGACCGAGTAGACTTTAAACTTTAGGGTCCGTCGGCGAGGCCCAAGTGTTGAGCTCGCGATGGACGCCTATATAAAGTGGAGGTGCGGCACACTCAGGATAGTGAGAACGCTTTGGCCTCAGGAGGCAGATCGCTTTGGCCACAGGAGGTTGATCGCTTCGGCCTCAGGAGCCACCTCCACTTGCCGCCGATCGTGTGATCGGACCTAGCAGTCCGCCGCACGACGTTCCTCCCGCACGCGGATACCGTTAGAGCGGTGCACTTGCGCCGCTCCGCGAACTTCGTGCGTGGGATCGGACGACCGGGCGCTCGAGGAGATCGAGCGAGGAGGAGGCGATCCGCGACGCGCTGCCCCAACTCTTCTTCCGCTGCACGGCATGCGCGTCTAGTGGTAACGAATCGTGATCCATCTCCGTAGCATGTTCTGGATGTTACTGCGCGTAGGAATTTTTAATTTGCGGTCGGCGCACCCTACCGCATAACCCAACACGGGATCGTGGCGAGCACCTGCTCGATCGAGAGGATGCGAGAGGCTGTGGCGTGGACTTGGCGGCGGGGCGGCGGTGGCGTCTGGGTCTCGGTAGCGCGGATCTCGCCGGGAAGGGAGCAGGTCGAGGTAGGTGTCGCGGATCCGACGAGGGGCGACGAACGGGCGGCGGCCAAGGTGGTTTCGTCTCTGCTTGAATGAAACAGAGGAGCAGCGCGTGTGAGGACTTCGATCAGCGCGAAACTTCGCTGCTGAAGCGAAGCGATCTGGCCGAACTTGGCGGGGCTCCGGCCGACCGACTTGCAAGGAAGCGGCGGTGGCAGGAAATTGCGTCTGGGTCAACGGAGCAAGCAGCAGCCACTGCGGCGCTGAGGATCTCGAGGCCGAGCCCAGGCCATGGCGCTTGGGGCTCCTCTGGTGGCAAAGAAGACGGGCAGCAGCGCTCCTGGTCGCAGCGGTGGACGGCGGGCGAGCTTGAGGAGGCGGCACATGTTCTCTGTTCAAACGCAGAGAAGGTTTCAGAGAGAGAAAGAAATCAGGGAGGAAACAAGGAGGCCGCGAGGGGGGCTTGCTGATCGGCGGCAACTCACCGGTGGCGAGGTAGGCGGGAACGGGTCGAGGAGCTCGAGGACGATGACGTCCGGGTGCGGGAGGCGAGGATGGCTGGCGCAACGAAGGCAGAGGCGTGCGAGGGGGCGGCTGGTCTCGGGAGGAGCTCGCCTCCTTGGGTCGACGAGGAGAGCGAGGAGGCTCAGGCGTGCGGCTGCAGTGGGTACAGGGACGAGAAGGAGCTGCTGGTTAGGTGGATCGATGGATTGGGCAGCGCTGAAAACGAGGGAGATGGTTGGGGAGATTGGATCGCGAGGAGAGGATCCCGATGGGAGCGACCAGGTGGAGCTAGTGGCGGCGGCGCGACGGGACAAGGGAGAGGATTTCTAGGGTTTGCCTAAATGATTAGGGGTGGACTGTATATATATGAAAAGAAGGGGAGTTTGGATCATACGATCGAAATCGGACGGTCGAGATAAAATAGGCTTCGGAAGTCCAACTAAGAAAACGGAGATGTTTTACAGATGTTTGGGGGTGATCCGGACCCAACGGTAACGATAGACCGGCTCAGGTTCGGGGAAGTTTTCGAACGCGCATACGAGGGGGTTTGAGTGTAACACCCCGGAAGTAACTTTCCATATTTGTAACTCCGACTCTTGCCATTTTCGGCATTGTTATATGATATTCCCTCCGTGGTTGGGTTTTCTCCTTTTTGCTTTTTGTCTATGTCATGCATTTTATATTATGTCATCATGTGCATCGCATTTGCATACGTGTTCGTCTCATGATTCCGAGCATTTTTCCCGTTGTCCGTTTTGCAATCCGGCACTCCTATCTCCCCCGGCGGTCCCTTTTACGTTTTTCCGTGTGCGGGTATTAAACCGTCTCGAAATGGACCGAGGTTTGTCTAGTGGCCTTGGTATAACACCCAGAGACCACCGGTCAAGTTTCGGGTCATTTGGAGCTCGTTTGGTACTCAGCAGTTAACCGCACCTTCGCAGAGGCCTCTTTTAAGTTGCAGCCCAACACCCTTCAAAACAGCCCAATAACCCATCTAAGTCACCTCCATGCTCTCCGTCGTTCGATCACGATCGTGTGGTAAAACTACACCTCATTTGGAGTCTCCTAGCTCCCTCTACCTATAAATATAGATCCCTTCCCGAAATCGGACGAAACCCTAGTCTCCCCGCTCGCCCGGCGCGGGACGAGATCCGGACGGCGGACACGTCCGCCCGCCGCCCGGACCTCGCGCGCCGCCACGTGGCGCAGCCCGCGCCCACCGCCGCCCCGACCCGCGGGCCCGCGAGGCCCGTCAGAGGCCCTCCCGGCCAGCCAGCGCCCGCGCCCGGCGACCTCCGTCCCGCCGCCGCGCCTCTCCGCCGATCTCCGGCGACTCCGCCCGCCGCCCGCGCGGTCGCGGTCGCCCTAGCGCCGCCGCCCGAGGCTCACCGCCCGGCGCCGCCGCGCCTCCATGGCGCGCCCGCGTCCGCGCCTCCCGTCGCCTCCCGCCTCCGCCGGCGCCGGATCCGGCGAGATCCGGTCGGCCGCGCCTCCCGGCCATCTTCCTCCCCTCGGCTCCAACTCCGGCCCGAAGCCCTTGGCCCGCCACCGGCCCGATCCGATCGGATCCGGCCTCGATCCATGACCGTTGACCTCTCTCCCTCCCTTAATTTTTCTCTAAGTCTTTAGATCGTTTTAATTTCGTGCATTTTTCATCATGCTATATCTTCGCATCCGTAGATCCATTTTTCGCGTATAATATGTCAAAATGTTCGTCTCGAAGAGTAGATCATTTCATCCCATTGCATCATTTTCATTTGAGCTCATCTTGATGCCCGAAATGCTGTTGGAAGAGTGCTATGTGCTGAGAGTTTCTGATTTTTATCAGAAGTTGCACTTTTGTTATTTTTGCTATGATTAATATGTGCACCCTATGAATTTGAGTCCTACATGTGTTTTGTAAAATGCCATGTCATCTTTCCAGGGGTATATGCCATGTATTTTTGTGATCTATGTGGTGACTAGCACAAGCATGCAAAGTAGGTGTCCTAATGTTGCTGATTTCTGCCCTGTTTTAGCTGATTTTGATGCCATGTTTGCTTGATGATACCGAGAGATCTATGCATATTTTGGGATACTTCAGTAAGGGTGTTTTGTAAAGAATGACTTGCTCTATCCATCCATGCCTTTGTTTACAATTATGGGATGCCATAGCTTGAGTCAATCGAGCTCTACTTTTGCTACCAAATGTTTCCTGGCAGATTGTATACGTGTTATTCAATTTTGCCGAGGATGTTGTGGTTGACCCGTATAGGCTATGTTAGTGTTCTTGCCATGTATGTCTTCTATGTCATGTCTTCTTGATGTATGTATGCTTAGTTTATCATTTGAGGCTCTGTAGTGAGTGCATTGAGCTTGTAAACATGCCATCTCGTTATCAGTTTTTGACATGTCAAGTTGCTGAATCTGTTAACAAGACTCTCAATATTGACATGGGTGTTACTATATTTTCTAGTCCTTTTTGGCTTATGGTCAGTAAGGGACTTTTGAGATATGCTTTGAGTAGATTCATGCCATGCCATGTTTTGCTATTTTTAAGGTCCTGTAGCATGTAGTTTTGATGCTCTGAACATTGCAACCTGTTACTGTTTTTGCCATGTCCAGCCTGATTATTATTGCACTTTTGCCATGCTTGTTTGAACCTGTTATGATGTGAACTAGCCGTAGCTCAGTGCTCATCTTTTGTCGAGCATCATGTGTAGATCACTGCCATGTGCTTTTTTGATACGTTTGGGTGCAGTAGCTTAATTATTTGTTGCTTGCAAAGTGGCATCATGCTGTTAATGGCAGATTTGCGCCATTCTTGTTTTGCTTGCCATTTCAAACCGTGCATCCGATTCCGGTGATCTTTATATCGATTTCAACGAAATCATCTCATCTTTCAGTGGCATGCTTGGTTTGCCAAGTTGATGCCTGGTTCATCATTACCTTCCGGGCGCATATAAGCATTGCATATCTCATCATGCATATCATGTCATGTTTAGCATCATGTTGATTGTGCATAGCACCGTGATTTATTGTGGTTCCTTTGTTTGTGTTGTTGCTTTGGGTAGAGTCGGGAGGCGAGTGCGTGAACGAGGAACCTGTTGAGAACGCTTTCGAGGATCAAGCTTTCGACAACTCTGAGAACATTGCGAGCAAGATGACCATACCCTCGAAATCACTTCTATCTTTGCTATGCTAGTTGCTCGCTCTTTTGCTATGCCTATGCTGCGATGCCTACCACTTGCTATATCATGCCACCCATATTGCCATGTCAGCCTCTAACCATCCTTTCCTAGCAAACCGTTGATTGGCTATATTCTTGCTTTGCTCAGCCCTCTTATAGCGTTGCTAGTTGCGTGAAGCTGAAGTTTGTTCCTTGTTGGAACATGGAGATGTTGTTCCTATTTGGAACATGTTTACCTGTTGGGGATATCACAATATATATATATCTGTTATAATTAATACATCTATATACTTGGTAAAGGGTGGAAGGCTCGGCCTTATGCAGTGTTTTGTTCCACTCTTGCCACCCTAGTTTCCGTCATACCGGTGTTATGTTCCTTGATTTTGCGTTCCTTACGGTTGGGTGATTTATGGGACCCCCTTGACAGTTCGCTTTGAATAAGACTCGTCCGGCAAGGCCCAACTTTGGTTTTACCATTTGCCACCTAAGCCTTTTCCCCAGGTTTTCGCGAGCCGAGGTCATCTTTATTTTAACCCCGGGCCAGTTCTCCTTCGATTGCTGGTCCAACTTGGCGATGTCCGGCGCCCTTGGGCAACCAGGGTTTATGCCAACCCGACGTCTGGCTCATCCGGTGTGCCACGAGCGAGATATGTGCAGCTCCTATCGGGTTTGTCGGCACATTCGGGCGGCTTTGCTGGTCTTGTTTTATTGCTGTCGAAATGTCTTGTAGTCCGGGATTCCGAGATTGATCGGGTCTTCCGGTAGAAGGAATATCCTTCGTTGACCGTGAGAGCTTATAATGGGCTAAGTTGGGACACCCTGCAGGTAATATCTTTCAAAGCCGTGCCCATGATGGTTATGAGGCAGATGGGAATTTGTTAATGTCCGGTTGTAGATAACCCAAAGTTGACCTCAAATAAAATACACATCAACGCGTGTGTAACCGTGATGGTCTCTTCTCGGTGAGTCCGGGAAGTGAACACGGTGTTGGAGTTATGTCGGCGTAAGTAGTTCAGGATCACTTCTTGATCACTACTAGTTTCACGACCGTGCTTTGCTCCTCTTCTCGCTCTCTTTTGCGAAGTAGCCACCATATATGCTAGTCGCTTGCTGCAGCTCCACTTGTATTACCTTGTCCTTCCTATTAGCTTAAATAGTCTTGATCTCGCGGTGTGAGATTGCTGAGTCCCGTGACTCACGATACTTCAAAACAGTTGCAGGTTCCGATGAGGCGGTCAGGGTGATTCCACCGAGCTCAAGTGGGAGTTCGACGAGGCGTGGTCGTTACTATGTGTCTTTTCCAGATGATCGATAGTAGTGCCCGATTGGGACGATTCGGGATCTGTGTAGCATTTGGGGTATCTTCTTTATTTTGGTTCCGTGGTCGGACCTTGAGTGTACTCTGAATGATGGATGTTATTTATGTCTTTGTGTGAAGTGGCATTTGTAAGCCAACTATGTATCTTTCCCTGAATTATTACATGGGTTGTGTGAAGATTACCTCACTTGCGACATTGCTTTCAATGCGGTTATGCCTCTAAGTCGTGCCTCGACACGTGGGAGATATAGCCGCATCGGGGGCGTTACATTGAGAGAGGTCGACAAAGACAAGGGGAGCTGACAAAAGGTCAATGGAGATAGAGAGAAGTGGCACTACGAACAACTGTGAGTTTTAAGAAAACATGTTGATGCAATGCACATGATGCCACGATGAAATGCAACAAACAAATAAATCACACGGCGGCAACGAAATACATGGAAGGCGTCTGAAGCATCAGTCTTGGAGCGTCACATGAGGGAAACTTGCTACTGTCCTACAAACCTCTGCACTTGGAGGCCCAACAACGTTTACAAGAATAAGGTTGTGCAGTAGACATCAAGCAGTTTCTGGCGCCGTTGCCGGGAAGGTGAGTGCTTCAAGGTATATCTTTAGATCTTGCAATTGAATCTTTTTGTTTCTTGTTTTATCACTAGTTTAGTTTATAAAAGAAAAGTACAAAAAAATGGAATTGAGTTTGCCTCATACGCTTCATCTTTTTAATATCTTTCGTGAGAATGATGGAAAGGAAAATTGTGCTCAAGTCCTACAAGAAGAAGTCTATAAAATGTTTGGCACTAAATCTTTGAATGATGAGCATGATTGTAATGTTGTTAGTATGAACTCTTTGAATATCCATGGTACTAATGATGATTGCACTAGTCATGATGAAAATGTCTCTTATAAGCATGTCAATTTTTGTGGAGTGCATAGAGTTTGCAAGTACACACCAAATAGCGAAGATAGATTTTAAAAGAGGCATAAGTATTTAGAAACCAAATGGTTGCAAGAAAGGCTAGATGTTTGTGCTGAAAATTTAAAATTTCTTTGCCCTACTTGTGAACTTTGCAATGAACGTAGTCATTTAAATCTCTAATGCAAATTGTTTCATGATCGAATTGTGTCCAAAAGTTGTGATGACTTTATTTCCCTTGCACATCATAATGAACTTAGTTTGATTTTTGGTTATGAGGAAATGAAACGTAGAACTAAGCATATTCCGGAATATAACCTTGAGAAATTCCTCGATATTGATCTCGAAGAAATTTTTATGTATTGTGCGGTGAATTGCATTGAAAATCCTTATATTGCAAATTACATAAAGAAAAGAAAACAAGTAGAGGATGAAGAGAATACTAATGAAAGGGAAGAGACTCCTCAATATCCTCCTATTATTTCTTATAATGAATCAGGTAACAAGGAGGATCCTTCTATTCAACCAATCTCATTAATAAGGAGCTCCAAAAATAGGATTGAACCCACACATAATGTGAAGAAGAAAAAGAAAAGACGGAGAAGCAAAGGTGAAAAGGCATCCCTCCCAAATGATGTTGCTCCTATTACTCATTGTGATGATGATAATTACTATACTATTGGCGCTATCCATACTGTTAATGATGAGAGTGATAATGCTTACGATATGAAAAGGCCCAAGCTTGGGGATGCTATGTTTGATGAGAAAGACAAGTTTGAGAATATATTTGCTGCAATTAATGTTTGTCCCAAGCTTGGGGATGCTATGTTTAATAAAGATGATAGTTTTAGCCTCCCAAGTTTTGATATGCAAATTTATTATGATCATAGCATGCCTTCCCCCTCGCTCACTGACGCCGTTCGTCGCCGGGCGCCGTGTCCAGGTGTCCTCCGACGGAGCCCGATCCCCTCTCGACGCTCGGCTATAAATAGAGCCCTCCCCAGCCTCCTCGAGCATCATCCACTCCTCCCACACACTCCACAATCTCGTTGAAAGCTGTAGCCCGGCCGGGCAGTGGCTGCGGGCCGACTTCCCCGAGCTCGAGCTCACCGGCGATCCCCTCGGGTCGTCTCCGCGGCTCCAGCCCATCCCAGGCCCGGGCCACCCTTCCAGGGCCTCCGTCGTGCCTCGGTGGCGCCGTTCCGCCCGGTTGGAGCCCCTGGTGTTGCCTCTGGTCGTCGTCGTCTTCATCTCCGGCGACCTCTGCTTCCTGTCACTGCTGGAGAGGTCATTTCCGACGCCGTCCGACCACCCCTAGCTAATCTACGGGTACGGGCAGGTGTGCCTCCATCTTCTCTTTTGACCCCTCCCTCTCGTTCTGGCCAAGAAGCTCTCCTCGCCGGCGTGTGCTCCGGGGAAGACGCGCCGTCCTCTGTTTCCCTTTCCCCCTCCCTCTCACCGGACTAGCGGGGCCCGCTAGTCAGCCACTCTGTACGTGCGCGAAGCAGTATGAGTGGTGGCGCACGTGAGGTTTACGCCTTCGACGTCACCCCCCCCCCCCTCAGTTCTGTTTTATTTAAATTCAAATTTAATTCTATTGAGAGAGCTTCAAACATCCAAAACTGTTTAACCATGAGTCCACATGAATTGATTCTTTTTGCATTGTGTTCTTGATGAAGAAATCTAGCAGCTCACCAAAAATGAGATTTTTCCCTGCTATCTAGATTTTCTGGTGAATTTCAGAAGGGTTCTTGATGTTCTCTTTTTGTGTTTATAAATATTTTCAGAAAGTGAAGCTTATCTTGAGGATCACCAGGAGGATTGTGAACCTCATCTGCACTAAGGCAAGCCACAACAACATTTTCATGGTGCCATTACAATATTTGTGATATTTCAACTTGAATTAATGATTTAATCCATGCATTTAAATCACTCTTATATTATTTATATTTTGTTGGTTGCTTGTTTAAGTTGATATGCTTAGTTTACAGAAGTTTGAAGCTAACTAAGTTGGTTAAATAACCAGAAGAAATAGTTGTTATGAAGAAGTAATATGGTTATGGATATAAGTAATTACTTTGAGTTATTTTCTTGGAGGATAAAAATGATAAATTTGCTAAGTAAAGATTCTGTTTAAAGTAATGATTAATCATAACCAGAGAAGTGTTATGAGTTGTGATGTTTATGCTTAGTGTGGATATGGTTGACCCAGTTATTTCCGATGATATATGATGCATATATTCGTGTAGCATTTTCATGGCATATTATGACACTGGTTCCCTTCACTTTAAGTTGAACCTGATAATAACTCAACTTGAATATATCGTTGACCGGGTCATGGTGACAATGAATTGAGTTTTCCCAGTGCAACCACATTTGCCTTTATGGGAAGGCCTTTATTCGGTCCGTTGTCATGCCTCTGGTCGGTGCCTCCAACGAGGGAAGGTTATGGGCATGCGGTACCCTGGCCCGGTAAGCAGACATAACCTTGTGTGCCCGTTGTTGATGTTATGGTACCTCGTCCCCGTTTGGGATAGTTTATGTTTTTCCATGACGGTGGCCGTTGGTGTCTTTGGTAGACACGGTGCCACCCAGGACTAGCCCAGTGGGGAGTGAGTCGGAGTGGCCGAGAGAGTTTCATGGCAATGGAGGGATTTCGTCGGAATGCCGTTGGTCCACCCGATTGGGAGTGCGAGGCCATGGGTTCCGTGGTGTGGGTACAGTGCGCTACCTCTGCAGAGTGTATTAAATCTATCGATAGCCGAGTCCATGGTTACGGACACACTCGAAAGTAGGTCACACCAAGGGTCACAATTTAATAAATTTTGCACACTAAGTTATGAACTTTGCACTGTTGATGATGGTGGGTAGACCATCATCATGTTGGAGACCAAGTGTTGGTCATGGTTGTGATCGCCGGAAAGATCACCGTTTGAGACCAACTGTTGGTCATGGTTGTGATCGCCGGAAAAATCACCGTTAGGTTATGAGGTAACCCGATCTAAGACCACGAGGTTGGTAGGTTTGTGATCCGAGAGCGATCACCGTTGGTAAGCAAGTCCGAGGGGCTTATATCACAAGAGCATGATCACAGCATGTTGGATATATTGTTGCATTACTAAATAATTGGTTAAATATCATGATATTGTTTCTCATTATGTTTATGCTTGTTGTGAGCTTGCAAGTACATTCAATGTACTGAGCTGGCGTGTCATGCCAGATTTCAGGAAAGTCCCGTTGGAAAGGAGTGCTGTCCGAGTCTAGATCGTGTCCACATCGGCGTCCATGTGCTATGGAGTTCCGCTACGACGTTGTTCCACTGCCGCGTAGTTGTTGTGATCGAGGCCCCTTTATGTTCACTAAATAATGTACATATTGTTCATCCGCACCATGTGTGCCACTTGGCCTCGCCACCTGTTGTAATATAAACTATGATCCGCTAGCATCAATAAAGCGGTTGTTTTCTGTACCAAGATGTTGTGTGTTGCCAGAAGACATGGTCTCTGGGCTGGCAATGCATGGTAAACCGATTGCTCTGAGCTGGGGTGCCACAACCACCACACTGGAGTAGGGTATTACACCACAACTGTGGCCCGAACCAGTATAAATCTTGTGTCCCTTGTGTTGCGAGTTCCCCGAGTTAGCCCTTGAGACCTTAGCGAAGCTAGGACATGGATCGGTAGCGTCACGCCCAATATGCGACCCTATCCAAAAGGAACTCGACGGTCCCACCAAGGATAGACCCGCATATTGAAACGCTTTTGCAAGGTGGATATCATTACATCAACATTACATAATAGATGGGGATACATACATAAGGCACAAATGCCACAATAATACATCAACATCATACAAGATCCACATCCGACTACGGATGAAACATAAACAGAAACTCAAACAATATCCACCCTGCTAGCCCAGGCTGCCGACACGAACCTATCCCACGATCGAAGAAGAAGCAGAAGAAGAACTCAAGGCAAGCAAGCATCGCTCTCGCGTCATGATCATCGCAAACCTGTACCTGCAACTGGTGGTGTAGTAATCTGTGAGCCATGAGGACTCAGCAATCCCATTACCATGGGTATCAAGACTAGCAAAGCTTAATGAGTAAGGAAGAGGTAAAGTGGTGAGGTTGCAGCAGCGACTAAGCATATATGGTGGCTAACATGCGCAAATGAGAGCGAGAAGAGAAACAAAGGAACGGTCGTCAACTAGTAATGATCAAGAAGTGATCCTGAACTCCTGCCTACGTCAGACATAACCAAGAAACCGTGTTCTCCTCTCGATCAACCCCGAAAAGAGACAGTCACGGTTACACACACGGTTGGTGTATTTTAGAAGAGTTTGCTTCAAGTTTACTACAACCGGATATTAACAAATTCCCATCTGCCACATAACGCGGGCACGGCTTTGAAAGTTCAAACCCTGCGGGGTGTCCCAACAACCCATGATAAGCTCTCGCGATCAACGAAGGATATTCCTTCTCCCGGGAAGACCCGATCAGTCTCGGAATCCGGCTACAAGACATTTCGACAACAATAAAACAAGACCAGCAAAGCCGCCCGAATGTGCCGACAAATCCCGATAGGAGCTGCACATATCTCGTTCTCGAGGCACACGGATGAGCAGACGTCGGGTTGGCATAGACCCTGATTGCCCAAGGGCGCGGACATCGCTCAAGTTGGACCAGCACTCGAAGGAGAACTGGCGGGGGTTAAAATAAAGATGACCCTCGGGCTCGCGAAACCCAGGGAAAAAAGGCTTAGGTGGCAAATGGTAAAACCAAAGTTGGGCCTTGCTGGGCGAGTCTTATTCAAGCGAACTGTCAAGGGGTCCCATAAATCACCCAACCGTGCAAGGAGCGAAATCAAGGAACATAACACGGTATGGCGGAAACTAGGGTGGCAAGAGTGGAACAAAACACCAGGCATAAGGCCGAGCCTTCCACCCTTTACCAAGTATATAGATGCATTAATTATAGCAGATATATATATTGTGATATCCCCAACAAGTAAACATGTTCCAAAAAAGGA
Organism: Aegilops longissima; assembly: GCA_021605205.1. Taxonomy (NCBI): domain Eukaryota; kingdom Viridiplantae; phylum Streptophyta; class Magnoliopsida; order Poales; family Poaceae; genus Aegilops; species Aegilops longissima. The sequence goes on from CM038678.1 coordinate 281,384,605, forward strand.
ACAGCATCTCCATGTTCCAACAAGGAACAAACTTCATCTTCACCTGCAACTAACAATGCTATAAGAGGGGCTGAGCAAAGCGGTAACATAGCCAAACAACGGTTTGCTAGGAAGGGTGCAAAAGGTTAGAGGCTGACATGGCAATTTGGGATGGCTTGATGAACAGGTAATAGGTAGCGCAGCATAGCGATAGAACGAAACAACTAGCATAGCAATGATAGTAATGAGATCCAGGGTAGCGGTCATCTTGCCTGAAATCCCGCAAGGAAGAAGAACGAGTCCATGAATAAGACGAACGGATGAAGCCGAACCAAGCGTGAGCGAGCGAATCCTCACGATCATAGCATAGCAGGAACTAACAAGAAGAAGCACACAACATGGTAAACACACTACACATGAACAAGACATGATGCACAACCAAGCATGATGCATGACAAAGCTACATGAAGCTACTCATGGCAAGAGATGATGCAAACAAGAACAACACATCAAGGCAAGTTTAAATGAGGCCGGAAACAACATAAGAACAATTCCGGTAAGTTCTCATATGCAAATTTCGAAATTGGTCCAGATCTGAATAACTTTATGTTAAAGTTGTTAAACAGCAAGTTAAGATGCACCACGATGATCTACACGAAATTCTAGTCAAGTTACATATAAAGTTCATTAAATTGAGACTCTGCCTAGAAGATATGAGCAAAACAAGATAAACATGGCATTGATGCAAAATGCATACAAACATCAAGAAAACACCTCAAAACAAGGATGCAACATGATAATATGAAACTACATGCAAAATCAAGCAAGTTTCATATAGAGCACACTCAAAACGGAGCAACGGTTTAACACACACACACAATACAAGTTATAGCAACAATCTGTCCGAAACAGCAACTAGGCATATTGCAAGCATCAAAACAACATGCTACAGCACCTTAACATGATAACAAAAGGCATGGGCACGATGTACAGGTAAAGCATTACAAAACATGAACACTGAGCTATCTCCAGAAACAACTAGAACATGCTCAAAATGACATGGCAAGATTGCAAATAATAACAGTTTCAGGCATTGGCAGAAATAACATCAGGTTGCAATGTTTAGAGCTATCAAACAACATGTTACAAGAACTTATCATGGCAAATAAAGGCATGGCATGAAACTACTAAATGCATAGAACAAAATTCCCTTACTGACCATGAGCCAAAAAGGATCAGAAAATATGATGGCACCCACGTAAACATGGCAAGTTATATTACAGATTCATACATGGCAGGAACAACGATAAGTAGGCATGTTGGTGAGCTTGAACCACTCACCACAGAGCAATACATGGCATGGGAAGGAAACTCACAGCAAGAAGACATGGCATAGAAGCTATACATGGCAAGAACAACAACATAGCATGCAAGGATCACCTACAACAACCTTGGCAAAATTGAATAACATGTAAACAATCTGCCAGGAACATTTTATAGCAAAAGTAGAGCTCAATTGACTCAAGCTATGGCACTCCATAATTGCAAATAAGGGCATGGATGGATAGAGCAAGACATGTAGAACAAAACATCCTTACTGAAGTATCTCAAAATATGCATGGATCTCTCGGTAGCATCAAGTTAACATGGCATGAAAATATCAGCAAAACAGGGCTGAAATCAGCAACATCAGGAAGCCTACTTTGCATGCTTGTGCTAGTCACCACATAGATCACAAAAATACATGGCATACACCCCTGTAAAGATGGCATGGCATATTACAAAACACATGTAGGACTCAAGTTCATAGGGTGCACACATCAATCATGGAAAAAATGACAAAAGTGCAAGTTCTGTTAAGAAACAGAAACTAACATCACATAGCACTTTTCCAACAGCATTTCGGGCATCAAGATGAGCTCAAATGAAAATGATGCAATGAGATGAAATGATTTACTCATCGAGGCGAACATTTTGACATATTACACGCACAAAACGGAGCTACGGATGCAGAGTTATGATGCTATGAAAATGCAACAAAATATCAAAAACTTCGGGGACTTAGGGATTCGGGGGTCAACCTCGTTTGCACGGACTTCGATGCAGGGCCACGAGCTCGCGGGAGAGCTCGCCGGAGATCTGGGAGGAGGTGGCCGCGGGTCGGAGAGGGCGGATCCGGGCGCCTTGCGGATCCGAGGCGAGCGAGCGCTAGGGCGGCGCGGAGGTCGGCCCGGCGGCCGCGGGCGAGGCGAGAAAGCGGCCGCTCGAGGCGAAGGCTCGAGCGGGGAAGCGGCGGCGGAGGCCGAGGCTGGCGGCGTGCTTTCGGCGCTTAGGGCCCAGGCGGCGAGGGCGCCAGGCGAACACGGCGCGGCCTTGCTTCGCCGGGCGGGCTGCGGGCTGGGGCTGGGGCGCGGAGTCGGGGGTCGGCCCTTGTGCCCGGTCATGTGGCTGCGGGCAGCCTCGGGCCCATGGGCAGGCGGCAGCGGAGGAGAGAGAAGGAGGCCTGGCTGAGGTGGCGCGTCCGGTTAGCTGGAGCGCGGCGGAGGCGTGGCGTCCCAGTTGGTCCGAGGCGGCGTGGGGCGGCGGTGGGCGTGTCCGGCCACCGGGCGGACATGTCCGTGGCGCGGGGAGGAGTTGCTAGGGTTTGGACTGCGCGAAAATCCGGGGTGCACACATATTTATAGGTAGAGGGAGCTAGGAGACTCCAAATGAGGTGCGGTTTTCGCCACGCGATCGTGATCGAACGACCGAGAGCAAGGAGGGGAGTTTGGTGGGTTTTGGGCCACTTTGGAAGGGGTGTTGGGCTGCAATGCAAAAGAGGCTTTTGCGGTTACCGGTTAACCGTTGGAGTACCAAACGACCTCCAAATGATCCGAAACTTGACAGCGGTCTACGGTGCTATACCAAGGCCGCTTGACAAACCTCGGTCCATTCGAGACCGTTTAACACCCGCACATGAAAAGAGGTAAAAGGCGCCGGAGACATAGGAGTGCGGATTGGAAAAGCGGACAACGGGAAAATGCTCGGATGCATGAGATGAACACGTATGCAAAATGAAATGCACATGATGACATGATATGAAATGCAGATGATGACATGACAAAGTGCAACACGCAAGCAAATGACATGGCAACGACGGCGAATAACTGGCAGACACCTGGCGCATCGGATCCGGGGCGTTACAACACTCCTCCACTAACAAGAGATCTCGTCCCGAGATCTTAGGACCGAGACGGAAGAGAAAAAGGATGAGGTGAAACAAGAACTCAAAGAAGAAGCAAGGAATCGAGAGCACTCGAGAAAAAGAGAGGAACGACGAGAATGACGAGAATCAAAAGCTCACTGAATCAGATAGACTATGAAACAACTAGAATGAGAAAAGAAACGAATAAGACTGAAAGGATTTAGGCAGCACACTGGTTAAAACATGGAGGAATAAAACTGAGCTTCAGAAGATGGAATGACACTTGACGAGATAAACAACGCAATGCCTCCGGAAGAATTGAAAGAATTTGAATGAAAAGAACTGAGAAGAAAATGACAGCTTGTGCCACGAATGGAACAGAAAGCAATCTTAGAAGAAAAGATTGAACTGAGTTGTTGGAAATTTTGAACAACAAAAGAATAAGCTTGTTGTGGACTTATGGATAACATCTCAAAATTATGAGGTGATCACCGACCACAAACGGAAAAGATTACATAGCTGAGGAGAACGAAGAAATGCAAAACTCCACCTCAAAAGAATACGGAGAATTAATTGCACTTCGAGATGCAAGAAGAAAAGGTACTTGAATTCCTCCAAAAGAATCTTGAAGAACACTTGAAGAATGAATTAAATCATAATGAACAACAATGAAGAACTCCGGTGACAAAAGGATGATGAGCTAGAATGAAGGAAGAAAGAATAAGATGAGCCTGCGATGAATTAGATGGAGGATTCTGACGAGATGGCCGAGAAAATAATTGAACTCCGAAAAAGAAAAGATGAAAACACTTGGAAATAGAATTTATTCCTCAAGAACAAACTCCGAAGGAAAGGATTACTCACTTGGATGAAATAAGAATAAGATTTATTGTATGCTTATCCTTCATCAAATTAAATTGATGACAAGCAACGGATTTTTGCATACTACTTATTCTTCTTGAAAAAGGATTGAGAAGTGACATATCACAAACTTGAGAAGGTCTTACTGAACCACCAGTAGGATTGGAAAGAACGAATGAATTAATATGATAAACAAGGAAAAGAATCTTGAACGAACCACCGTAAGAATTCGAAATGACTGATGAAAAAGAAATAATCACCGGGAAGAATTAGAGAAGCACGGAGATACTTGAGGGAATTAAAATGCAAGAGAAGAAAGAGATCGCGAACTGACAGAAGAATACTTGAACAAAGCATCGGAATAATATTGAGACGAACGAAGGGGCACGAATATGGAATAATTGGAAAACGACTTTGAAAACTTGGAACGAAGAAAACTTCCGAAAAGATGGCCTCCGGATGATCGAGACGGAAAACAACTCCTGAAATACTCCGGATGGATGAAAATAATTGCACGACTAGGAACAAATTGATAGAATAACATTGAGCTAGCACCATGAATCTCCGGGGGAACGGACAAGATTTAAGAGAAACTCTACTTCGGTCTTCAAATGACGACGAGAAACACCACCAAAATAACTGAGGTACTCCGGTAGAATGAAAAGCAAAGAGGTTGAACCAACAATGAAATGATTTGAAATCGATCTTGGAAAGGCATCTGACTGATGAAATTCATACTTACGTCAAACTCCGAAAAGAATTAAGAATGGCTCCGGAATAATTAGAAGAGTCAGGTAAGATCCTGGGAAAAGACCTGTGGGTTAGGGCCCACTGAAGAGATAACACCGTTGAAAAGGGATGATAAACAGATAGATGATGCATCGGAACAATTGAGATATTTGAATGAGGTGACAACCTCGAATTGATTCAAAAACAGACGAATCTCCTGAGATGTCTTGAGCACTCCGGAAGATAGTGTCAGGATGGGTGACCGACCGGGAAGTTGCTCCCGGGTGCGCACGAGTGAGGACAAAGTCTTGCGAAAAAGACTAGTATTGATCTGTGGGGCCGATCTAGATCCGCGCCAGAATGCGACCACCGGCGGGTGTGTCCGGGCGTTACAGGTGGGGGAGATCTTTGTGCGCACCCGGTGTTGAACCTTGAGGTTTTGCGAACCGTGATCCGACATTTAGCGCGCCGGTAAAGTGCGCCAAAACTTCCTTCCGTCGCTCCACGTCCCGTTGCTTTATCGTCTCCATGGCGGACGCACGCCGCGCTCGCGCTGAGCGCCGGGCTGCCCTCGCCGCCCGCGTTGCTCAGACGGCTCCCGTCGGCGGGCCACCCCATCGTTCTTCATCGCCTGCCGCCAACGCCGCCACCGGCCCGGCGGGGAACGAGCAGCAAGCATCCTTGTTGCACCCCTCGGTGCAGCGGGACGGCCGCACCGCCACTCCATCGCTGACCCCGGCCGGTTCGTCATCCCACGCTCGTCGCGCTCCCATGGACGCGCAGGCTGCGCTGTGCATGGCGCACGAGCTCCTGTGCTACCGCCCTGTCGACGACCTCTACGAGGACTGGCTCGACCGCATCACCGAGCTTGTCAGCGCCGCAGGGGGCTCCCCTGCTACGGCCCTCTCGCTGCCTCGCCCTCTGCCAGCCGCGGGCGCCGTAGCCCATGGAGCGCCTCCACCACCTCTAGCCCAAGACGGAGTCTTGGCGCCAAGGCGCGCGGCCCCACGGCGCGATCTGCTGCGTCCGGAGCCCGCGCAAGAAGAAAGAAGCTGCCAAGAAGTCCCTCGGCCATGAGAAAACGCCCCCATGCTCCCTGCTCCACCACGGCAAGACCGCGTGCCACCTGCAGTGGCGGTGCGCGGACCCCATCAAGGACTAGTTCCCCACCAGCACAGAGTCCGGTAAAAACGGCAGGCTACCACGCCTTCACCCCTGAGCTGCGTAGCGTCGCCTGGCCGGGCAAGTTCAAGCCGGGTCTGCCTCCTCGCTACGACGGCACCCCCGACCCCGCGGAGTTCCTGCTGCTTGATACGTCTCCAACGTATCTATAATTTTTGATTGTTCCATGCTATTATATATTCTGTTTTGGATGCTTAATGGGCTTATTTATACACTTTTATATTATTTTTGGGACTAACCTATTAACTGGAGGCCCAGCCCAAATTGTTGTTTTTTCCTTTCAGAGTTTCGCAGAAAAAGAATATCAAACGGAGTCCAAACGGAATGAAACCTTTGGGAACGTGATTTTTGGAACAAACGTCATCCAGAGGACTTGGAGTGGACGTCAAGTAACAGACGAGGAGGCCACAAGGTAGGGGGCGCGCCTACCCCCCCGGCACGCCCTCCACCCTCGTGGGCCCCTCGTGGCTCCACCGACCTACTTCTTCCTCCTATATATACCTACGTACCCCCAAACCATCAGAGGCATCCACGAAAACCTAGTTCCACCGCCGCAACCTTTTGTACCCGTGAGATCCCATCTTGGGGCCTTTTCCGGCGTCCTACCGGAGGGGGCATTGATCACGGAGGGCTTCTACATCAACACCATAGCCTCTCCGATGATGTGTGATTAGTTTACCTCAGACCTTAGGGTCCATTGTTATGAGCTAGATGGCTTCTTCTCTCTCTTTGGATCTCAATACAAAGTTCTCCTTGATCTTCTTGGAGATCTATTCGATTTAATCTTCTTTTGCGGTGTGTTTGTGGAGACCGATGAATTGTGGGTTTATGATCAAGATTATCTATGAACAATACTTGAATCTCCTTTGAATTCTTTTATGTATGATTGGTTATCTTTGCAAGTCTCTTCGAATTATCAGTTTGGTTTGGCCTACTAGATTGATCTTTCTTGCAATGGGAGAAGTGCTTAGCTTTCGATTCAATCTTGCGGTGCTCGATCCCAGTGACAGAAAGGGAAACGACACGTATTGTATTGTTGCCATCAAGGATAAAAAGATGGGGTTTATATCATATTGCATGACATTGTTTTTGGGACAATGTTCAAGCAGGAGGCCATGAATCTGTCTAGTGTCGCCATGGGGGGTGAATTTATCTCATTGCTCCTTCCTGGTGTAGAAGTAGATCCGAGTGTAGATACCGGGATCATATCACCACTATTGACTATTACAATTCATTTACATCTGCTCGTATCAATCAAAGTTTCCTATCAAGCAATTCCAGCAGCAATCAAGTTGGCACCCACTATATAAGATGCACTATTTCCTGATCTTGTCCCAAACCCAACTTGGCACTATTAGACCTGGCCTGGATCCCTCCCTTCTCCGACTGTTTATCCCTCTACATTATGTCATCATACTTAAAGCATTACTCTGTTCTTACGAACTTAATACTCTAGATGCATGCTGGATAGTGGTCGACATGTGGAGTAATAGTAGTAGATGAAGAATCATTTCGGTCTACTTGTCACGGATGTGATGCCTATATACATGATCATACCTAGATATTCTCATAACTATGCTCAATTCTATCAATTGCTCGACAGTAATTTGTTCACCCACCGTAATACTTATGCTATCTTGAGAGAAGCCACTAGTGAAACCTATGGCCCCCGGGTCTATTTTCCATCATATTACTCTTTCAACACTTAGTTATTTCTATTGCTTTTTATTTTAATTTGCATCTTTATCATAAAAATACCAAAAATATTATATTATCATATCTATCAGATCTCACTCTCGTAAGTGACCATGAAGGGATTGACAACCCCTTTATCGTGTTGGTTGCGAGGTTCTTATTTGTTTGTGTAGGTGCGAGGGACTCAAGAGTAGCCTCCTCCTGGATTGATACCTTGGTTCTCAAAACTGAGGGAAATACTTACGCTACTTTGCTGCATCACCCTTTCCTCTTCAAGGGAAAACCAACGCAGTTCTCAAGAGGTACCAAGAAGGATTTCTGGCGTCATTGCCGGGGAGTGTACGCAAAAGTCAACATACCAAGTACCCATCACAAACCCTTATCCCTCGCATTACATTATTTGCCATTTTCCTCTCGCTTTCCTCTCCCCCACTTCACCCTTGCCGTTTTATTCGCCCTTTCTTTTCCGTTCGTCTCTTTTTCGCCTTCTTTATCGTCATGGCTAGTCCTTTATCTACTCCACTGTCCCCCGAGTTTGAAGTCCTTCACTTAAAACAAAAGCAAGGAGAAAATTTTAAATATGCTTTGTATAGATTGATAGAATCCTATCGCGGCTGCACTATAGAGGGAGATTTCAAGGTTTTACTTCGTAAATTTTATGTTGGGCTAACCTTATCCCATAGACAACTCCTTGATTTTGCCGCCAAAGGGAATTTTATTGAAATTGATCCTAGTTTTGCTTATGAAATTATAGAGGGGATAGTAGGAGTACTTCCCCCACCAAAGGGATTAACTCTGACTCATGAGGGAACCCAAATCTTAGAAAAATTAGGCGAATTGCAAAAATCTCTTGACCCCCTTAAAAACGTTGGAGGGAACCTCAATCGTATGAATACTTTGATCACACTTTGCAATAAACAGTTAGATGCTCTAGATCTAAGAATCTTTGAGTATGAAGGGAAACATAAGGAACCTCCTGGATTCGAGCATAACTCCATTAAAAAGATAAATACCAAAGATGGCAATACCTAGATCTATCCTTGTTTTTATGCCTAGCTAGGGGCGTTAAACTATAGTGCTTGTTGGGACGCAACCCAATTTTATTTCAATTTTTTTGCTTTTTGCTTATATTTAGGAATAAATCTTTGATCTAGCCACTGGTTAGATTTGTTTTTATGTTTTAATTAGTGTTTGTGCCAAGTTAAACCTATAGGATCTTCTTGGATGATAGTTACTTGATCTTGCTGAAAATTCCAGAAACTTTCTATTCACGAAAACAATTGTTAAAAATCACCAGAACGTGATAAAATATTTATTCCAATTGCAGCATATCATTAAACAAATTTTTAGGTCTTCCTATTTTTTTAGAATTTTTGGAGTTCCAGAAGTTCGCGTTAGTTACAGATTACTACAGACTGTTCTGTTTTCGACAGATTCTGTTTTTTGTGTGTTGTTTGCTTATTTTGATGAATCTATGGCTAGTAAAATAGTTTATAAACCATAGAAGTTGGAATACAGTAGGTTTAACACCAATATAAATAAAAATGAGTTCAATACAGTACCTTGAAGTGGTGTTTTGTTTTCTTTAAGCTAGGAGACTCACAAGATTTTACATTAAGTTTTGTGTTGTGAAGTTTTCAAGTTTTGGGTAAAGATTTGATGGAGTATGGAACAAGGAGTGGCAAGAGCCTAAGCTTGGGGATTCCCATGGCACCCCAAGGTAATCCAAGGACACCAAAAATCCAAAGCTTGGGGATGCCCCGGAAGGCATCCCCTCTTTCGTCCTCATTCATCGGTAAATTTACTTGGAGCTATATTTTTATTCACCACATGATATGTGTTTTGCTTGGAGCGTCTTGTATGATTTGAGTCTTTATTTGTTAGTTTTCCATAATCATCCTTGCTTTACACACCTTTTGAGAGAGACACGCATGATTCAGAATTTGTTAGAACACTCTATGTGCTTCACTTATATCTTTTGAGCTATATAGTTTTTGCTCTAGTGCTTCACTTATATCTTTTAGAGCATGGCGGTGGTTATATTTTATAGAAATTATTGAACTCTCATGCTTCACTTATATTTTGAGAGTCTTAAACAGCATGGCAATTTTCTTTAATCATTAAATTAATCTTCCATATTGAGTTCATTAAATATCTTGAGAAGTTAGATACTTGATAAGTGTTTTGAAATATAAAGGTGGTAATATTAGTGTGTGCTAGTTTAGTAATTGTGAAACTGATAAATACTTTTGTTAAGGTTGGCAAGTCCCGTAGCATGCACGTATGGTAAAAGTTGTGTGACAATTTTGACACATAGGTGTCCTTTTGTTGCTTTCCTTATGAGTGGCGGTCGGGGATGAGCGATGGTCTTTTCCTACCAATCTATCCCTCTAGGGGCATGCGTAGTAGTACTTTGCTTCGAGGGATAATAAACTTTTGCAATAATTATATGAGTTCTTTATGACTAATGTGAGTCCATGGATTATACTCACTCTCAACCTTCCACAATTTTCTAGCCTCTACAGTACCGCGCATTGCCCTTCCTCACATTGAGAGTTGGTGCAAACTTCGCCGATGCATCCAAACCCCGTGATATGATACACTCTATCACACATAAGCCTCCTTATATATTACTCAAAACAGCCACCATACCTACCTATTATGACATTTCCATAGCCATTCCGAGATATATTTCCATGCAACTTTCCACTGATCCGTTTATTATGACACGTTTCATCATTGTCACATAGCTTTGCACGATCATGTAGTTGACATCGTATTTTGTGGCAAAGCCACTATTCATAATTTTTTCATACATGTCACTCTTGATTCATCGCATATCCCGGTACACCGCCGGAGGCATTCACATAGAGTCATATTTTGTTCTAAGTATTGAGTTGTAATTGTTGAGTTGTAAGTAATAAAAGTGTGATGATCATCATTATTAGAGCATTGTCTCATGTGAGGAAAGGATGATGGAGACTATGATTCCCCCACAAGTCGGGATGAGATTCCGGACTAAAAAAAGGAGGCCAAAGAAAAGAAAAAGGCCCAAAGAAAAAAAATTAAAAAAATGAGAGAAAAAGAGAGAAGGGACAATGTTACTATCCTTTTCCGCACTTGTGCTTCAAAGTAGCACTATGATTTTCATGATAGAGAGTCTCCTATGTTGTCACTTTCATATACTAGTGGGAATTTTTCATTATAGAACTTGGCTTGTATATTCCAATGATGGGCTTCCTCAAAATGCCCTAGGTCTTCGTGAGCAAGCGAGTTGGATGCACACCCACTTAGTTTCTTTTGTTGAACTTTCATATATTTATAGCTCTAGTGCATCCGTTGCATGGCAATCCCTACTCCTCTCCTTGACATCAATTGATGGGCATCACTATAGCCTATTGATTAGCTGCGTCAATGCGAGACTTTCTACCTTTTTTGTCTTCTCTCATAACCCCCATCATTATACTTTACTCCACCCATAGTGCTATATCCATGGCTTACGCTCATGTATTGCGTAAGAGTTGAAACGGCTGAAGTGCGTTAAAAAGTATGAACCAATTGCTCGGCTTGTCATCGGGGTTATGCATGATGAGAACGTTTGTGTGACAACAATGAAACATAGCCTAACTATATGATTTTTTAAGGATAAGCTTTCTTTGGATATGTTATTTTGATAAGACATAATTGCTTGGTTAGCATATTCAAAGTATTATTGTTTTTATGTCGACATTAAACTTTTATCTTGAATCTTTCGGACCTAAATATTCATGCCACAATAAGAGATTTACATTAAGAAGTATGCCAAGAAGCATTCCACATCAAAAATTCTATTTTTATCATTTACCTACTCGAGGACGAGCAAGAATTAAGCTTGGGGATGCTTGATACGTCTCCAACGTATCTATAATTTTTGATTGTTCCATGCTATTATATATTCTGTTTTGGATGTTTAATGGGCTTATTTATACACTTTTATATTATTTTTGGGACTAACCTATTAACCGGAGGCCCAACCCAAATTGCTGTTTTTTTGCCTATTTCAGAGTTTCCTAGAAAAAGAATATCAAACGGACTCCAAACGGAATGAAACCTTCGGGAACGTGATTTTTGGAACAAAAGTGATCGAGAGGACTTGGAGTGGACATCAAGTAACAGACAAGGAGGCCACAAGGTAGGGGGCGCGCCTACCCCCCCCGCGCGCCCTCCATCCTTGTGGGCCCCTCGTGGCTCCACCAACCTACTTCTTCCTCCTATATATACCTACATACCCCCAAACCATCAGAGGCATCCACGAAAACATAGTTCCACCGCCGCAACCTTCTGTACCCGTGAGATCCCATCTTGGGGCCTTTTCGGCGTCTCTGGGAGGGCGTGATCACGGAGGGCTTCTACATCAACACCATAGCCTTTCAGATGATGTGTGAGTAGTTTACCTCAGACCTTCGGGTCCATAGTTATTAGCTAGACGGCTTCTTCTCTATCTTTGGATCTCAATACAAAGTTCTCCTTGATCTTCTTGCAAATCTATTCGATGTAATCTTCTTTTGCGGTGTGTTTGTCGAGACCGATGAATTGTGGGTTTATGATCAAGATTATCAATGAACAATATTTGAATCTCCTCTGAATTATTTTATGTATGATTGGTTATCTTTGCAAGTCTCTTCGAATTATCAGTTTGGTTTGGCCTACTAGATTAATCTTTCTTGCAATGGGAGAAGTGCTTAGCTTTGGGTTCAATCTTGCGGTGCTCGATCCCAGTGACAGAAAGGGAAAAGACATGTATTGTATTGTTGCCATCGAGGATAAAAAGATGGGGTTTATATCATATTGCATGAGTTTATCCCTCTACATCATGTCATCATACTTAAAGCATTACTCTGTTCTTATGAACTTAATACTCTAGATGCATGCTGGATAGCGGTCGATGTGTGGAGTAATAGTAGTAGATGCAGAATCGTTTCGGTCTACTTGTCACGGAGGTGATGCCTATATACATGATCATACCTAGATATTCTCATAACTATGCTCAATTCTATCAATTGATCGACAATAATTTGTTCACCAATCGTAATACTTATGCTATCTTGAGAGAATCCACTGGTGAAACCTATGGCCCTCGGGTCTATTTTCCATCATATTAATCTTTCAACACTTAGTTATTTCTATTGCTTTTTATTTTACTTTGCATCTTTACCATAAAAATACCAAAAGTATTATCTTATCATATCTATCAGATCTCACTGTCGTAAGTGACCGTGAAGGGATTGACAACCCCTTTATCGCGTTGGTTGCGAGGTTCTTATTTTTTTGTGTAGGTGCGAGGGACTCAAGCGTAGCCTCCTACTGGATTGATACCTTGGTTCTCAATAACCGAGGGAAATACTTACGCTACTTTGTTGCATCACCCTTTCCTCTTCAAGGGAAAACCAACGCAGTGCTCAAGAGGTAGCACAGCTCTACAAGCTGAGCATCGAGGCGGCCAACGGCGACGAGAAAGTCATGGCGAACTAGTTCCCCATGGCTCTCAAGGATTGTGCCTGCTCCTGGCTCCTGAACCTGCCTCCAGGCTCGATCTCCTCCTGGAACGAGATGCGCGACCATTTTGTTGCCAACTTCCAGGGCACTCGCGACCGCCCACCGGCCCCAGGTGACCTACGTCGCGTCAAGCAACAACCAGGAGAGGCCCTCCAGAAGTACATCCAGCGCTTCAACAACGTTCGCCTCAAGATCCCCAAGGTGACAGACGAGGACATCATCTACGTGTTCTCTGATGGCGTCCGCGACGTCAAGATGAAGGAGGAGCTCGCCATCCACAAGGAGGTGTGCATGTCCCTGGAGCTGTTCAACCTGGCGACCAAGTGCGCAAGAGCTGAGGAAGGGCGCCTCTCCCTCCTCGAGCTCCCGGCTACGGACCCGGAGGAGGAGAAAGCCAAGGCCAAGGACGTGAAGCGCAAGGGAGCAACCGTGCTCACGGCGGAGCCAAACACCAAGCGCGGCAGAGACCATCCCGAGTCATCCAAGAGCAGCCGACCGTTATGTGCCTTCCATAACCTGCATAGCCACAACGCCAGCGACTGTCAAGAGCTCAAAGCCATTTGAGAAGGACGCTTCGGTCAACGCCCCGAGTGCAACGACCGGGGCTACGGCCGAGGAGGAGGACGTGGTGTCGGACGCTGGGATGACCGTGGCCCGTGCAAGGAGTGGCGCAATCGGCCTCGTGAGGACCGCTGGCAGGATCAGCCTCGCGAGGGCACCTGGAGGGGTCAGCCTTGTGAGGATCGTCCTCAGGGCAACGCCAGTATTCCTCCACTACCTCCACCACCAAGAAGGAATGACGGCCACCATCAAGACAAGGGGGACGAGGGCTTCCAGGAGCCGCGTGCTATCGCCTGCATCTTGGGCGGAGCTCAAGCCCCAGCCTCGCAGCGTATCTTCAAACAGTTTGCTCGTGAAGTGAATGTAGTCCTCCCCAAGCTCGAGGCCACGCGCCCGCTCAGATGGTCCAAGTGCGCCATCACGTTCAGCTCGGTAGATCAGCTCAAGTGCGCGGCTACCGCTGGCGGCCTCCCGATGCTTTGTTCACCAGTCATCAGCAACATGCAAGTCACCAAGACCCTCATTGATGGCGGCGTGGGGCTCAACGTCCTGTCCGTCGACACGTTCGACAACCTCCAAGTGACGTATGACCAGCTTCAGCCCACCAAGCATTTCTCAGGAGTGAATGACGGCTCCACTACCCCGATCGGGCAGGTCCGCCTTCCCGTCACCTTCGGACAACGCAACAACTACCGTACCGAGCTCATCGACTTCGACGTCACCCACATACGCCTGCCATATAATGCGATCCTCGGGTACCCAGCCCTGGCCAAGTTCATGGCAGTGACCCATCACGGCTACAATGTCCTCTAGATGCCAGGAAGTGGCGGAATCATCACAGCCCCGTGCGAAGAAAGAGACATGGTGTGCTCCCTCGAGCGTGCCTTCCAAGCTGCGGCAATCGACAACCCCGACAGCAAGGGCGACTGCCCTCCTGAGGCCACCCCCAAGAAGAAGAAGTAGTTGCTCCGCGCAGGTCCTCAGGCAAGCGGCGCCACGTCTGGATCGGTGCCCGCACCTGCGGCGCCTCCCTCCATCGCATAGGAAAGCGCGCCCGGCGCCCTTCTTGGGCAAGGCTCGGGGGCTCTCTTCTGGAGGGCCTCAGACCTTGCCAACATCACGACGGAGGCGCTCGGGCACCATCTGGAGGCGTGCTTCGTGGCATGTCACCCTCAGAAGGACACAAGACGGGGAGCGCCGAGTGCTCAGGAGTTCATTACCAGGACCACCGAGGAGCTGCAAGATCACGAGATGCCATGTCTGTGCAATCGTCGTTCCCCTGGCGCAGCCTCCCATCCAGGTGAAGATGTCGGGCTGCGCGTTTGCATCGACATCCCAGGGCTCAACATGGCCGCGTCTCAGGAGCCCTTCTGGCCTTCGCGCGTGGGACGCTACGAGGGCCCACCGCACAGCTACGTTCGCATGCCTTTTGGCCTGCCAAGCGTGGCGTCCACCTATCAGCGCGACTTGCGGCGCACCCTGCCGACTCAAGGAACCGCCTGGACCCCCAAAGCCTCCTGAGGCTCATGGCCCCAGTGGCTCGTGAGGAGCGACCCCTTCGCCATGTACCTTCAACTGCCCCAACATCCCTTCATCAACAGAACCAAGTGACATTTTCCAAGTTTAGTTAGCTGGGAGCGCCCCCCGGGCTGCATCATTCCCAGGCCACGTGGGTCCGTCCCTGTGGCATGTATCCATTCTCATGTCTTTAGCTTACCTTGCTGGGGGTGCCCCTCAGGTTGCATCATCCCCAAGCCGCTCGGGCCTGGCCCAGTGGCATGTATCTTCCCTGCATTTACTTAAGCTAGTATGCTTTCCATGCTTAATCTACCTATGACTATTACCTGCTCGATCGTCACCCACCATGGGAGCCGCGCGCCGCCTGTCTTTCTTCAGGATCCTTCGCGTGAGTAGGTTAAGCACAGCGTCTGTGCTTGGGCCCGTCCCTGCAGCGTCGATAAATCCAACGGCTGAGCTATGTCTGGTGGGCCGTCCCCGTTCACGTCACCTCCTGGGGCCGTTGGTGCTTGGCCTTATCAAGCGATGACCTCAGGAGATTCGTTCGGCGCAGGTTGTCTGACCACCTCGCAGGACCAGCGCAGCAAACAAAAACCAAGACCAAGCGCAACCCGCCTTGAGGTAGGGCCTCATGAGTCCTGCGCTGACTCACGAGTGCCCAGACACACCTCGTCTACCCTACCATGCAAGCCACGTGTCAGGGCGGGGTTGTACACGCCCCGGGGGCTCTCGGCAGTAGGGAGTCCCCTCCCACGCACCAGTGGAAGCACCATGCTCCGCGCTGGCCGTCGTCACTGCCGAGGAGCGGCTATGCCCGCGCAAGTACGAAAGCGCTATGCTCCGCGCTGGTGATAAACAACTGAGGGCGGCCCCACGGACGCATCAACCTCAGGGAGCCCCTGAGCTCATTGTCCGGCCTCACCGCAACACCTCCCCTCGGGAGAGTCGCGCGGGGCGTGAGTCGGGTCTGCTGAGTCACGCCAGCGTCGCCACCCAATCGGGTCCCTCGGACCCGGTCGTCGCGCGCCCCTCCCGAGCCTCGGCGAGGGCAAAGGTATGAAGGGTGTTTGCACGTCAAGGGGGACTCCTAAGCATCGCGACTCAAGAGCCTAACTGGTCACGTAGCCCCTCCTCCTTGGGTCCGTCCTGGTCTCGGTCATTAGCAATGGCGGTTGAGGTATCTGTGAGGCAGGCTCCACCGACGTAGAACACTAATCCTATCCTCGCGTCTCCTTCCTATAGGTTGTTTGCCCATCAAGGGGGACTCCTGAGCATCGCGACTCAGGAGCCTAACTGGTCACGTAGCCCCTCACTCCTTGGTTTCGTCCTGGTCTCCAGTCAGCCCAACGGTGGTTGAGGTATGCGCGAGGCCGGGCTCTGCCGACGCAGAACATAAAGCAAATAGGAAGAAAATCACAAAATCTCAAAACAAATATTACAAGACATGTTGTTCTCTAAACGTCAAGCAAAAGTTTAAACGCCTCCACGAGGCATGATGCATATTGCAGGAGTAAAACAGGAAAGCTGTCGCGAGCAGGTCACCCCTGGACACCGTCATCGCCCACAGGAGGTGCTCGTCCCTTGGCGGCCGCGCCTTTGCCTGCACCGCCGGCCGGAGCCGCAGGATCGGTGACATCACGGACGAAAGCGAGAGCTGGCATGAAACTTCTTCAGCGGGCCTCCACTGCCCTTCACATTGGCGGCAACGCTGACAATGCTCTCGTCCACAGGCTCCAGTAGCTCGTCCAGGCGGGCAGTTAGATCGCGAAGATGGAGGTGACTGAAGACATGCGTCAGTGCAGCTGAGGAAAGAACGCGGGCTTCCGCCTCGGCCATAGGACCAATGCCACTCACAACCTCCTCAAGCACGGCAACCAGGTAGGGAAGCAGCTGAGCAGGGCCATCCTCATCGGTGGTCAACGGCTTTTCCAGGCCCTTCTTGTAAAGTGCTTTCAGGGCGATGTGGGACCTCTTCTCGAGAAGCGTGAAGGCCGCATGGTCCTCAGCCAGGACCTTCGCCTTGGCGTCAAGATCGACCTCCTTCGCTCCCACCTTCCGCTCCAGCCGGTTGCGTTCGGCGGCCTGCGCCTTCGCCAACTCCCCCAGCTCGGTGTCGCGGTTCTTGATGGCGTCCTCCCGGGCCCTCATCTCCTCCTCCTTTGCCTGGCGGCCACGAGCTTCTTCTGCGTGCTCATCGCGCAGACTCTTCAGCTCGTCCTCCAGCACCCGGATGCGGTCGTGGGCGGCTTCGGCGTCCTTCAGCGCCGCCTCGCGATCAGCCGCAGCTTGAGTAGCAGCCTGTTTCTCCTTCTCGGAGGTCGTCGCGGCCTGGCTTAGCGTCGCTCGCACTGCTGCGTCAGACTGAAGCCAGTCGGAGGCGAGCTCCAGGCGCCCGGCTACCAGGCACGGATTTGCGCCCAGGAGATCTTCCCGCAGTTGAGTCATCTCTGAAAGGGCACGCTCCAAGACAGCAGAGGAGGCAGAAGAACCTGGGAGTAATGGCACAACAGGAGGAGGAGGCGACGTCGTTGCCATGGCTTGGGAGATCAAGGGCTCCTGAGCCTCCGGGACCTCAGCAGCCAAACCGGACATCGGCACTTCCGGAGCCAGCGGGGCCTCGGGGGCTGACCCCTCCGGACGACGCCCCTCCAGGCATCGCGAGGGCGACAAGGCCGGAGAGGTACGAGAGCTATCGTTACCTTTCTCCACGGAGGGGGGTGTGGCCGCTGCAGATGGTTCGGTCCCTGGCGTGGGCGCTGCACCCTCCTTCCTCTTCTTCACCGAAGGCAGCAGCCTGGTCAACCAAGGACGAGCGTCAGAAACAACAGTATAAGCAAAAACAAGACGAAGCTCAAGCACTTACTGGTCCACCGCAGCATAGTCCACCCTCCGCTTGGTGAGCTTGAAGCCTGAGAGCTTCGAGGCCTGAAGTGTGGGCGCGCAGGCTCCGGGAGCAGAAAATGGCACAGCAGAGGGGCCAGAAGGAGCTTCAGACGGCGCCAAGGCAGGAGTAACATCTCGAGAGACCAGCGACGATCTGCCCCCCGTCGGAATAACGGGCCGCTCCCGCTCCTCCTGGCGAGCGCCGACCTCGTCGTCATCAGGAAAGGCGTTGAGGATGTCAGCTTTGCTCAAGGGGGAGGTCCCCCCCATCCCTTCAGGGGTCACCTCAGAGTCTTCCTCCTCCCCCTCTGCTCCCCGTGGGACTCATCAGAAGACAGATCCACCGGCTTCGGCGCCGCAGGGGCCCCGGTAGGCGCCGGCGGCACCAGCCCGCGCCCGTCAAAAGTTGGCCTAGAAGCCACGACCTGCGCCCCGTCCTCACGGCGAAACAAGGGGTTGAAGATGCTCCGGGGGTACTCCTGGTCGTCCCCAACCAGGAGGCGGAGAACCGCGTCCAGCTCACCGTCGGACAAGGCCTTCGGGCTCAGGCGAACCTTGTCCTCTTCGTCCCCAAGCTCCCACAAGGGGCGAGTACGGGCTTGAAGCGGGGCCACGCGCAGCATCAGAAATTCCGTCAGGAGCATGCCCCTATCACCTTCTCCGCCTTCGCATTGCCCGGCTTCAGGTCGGTCTTCATCTGCTCCAGCACGAAGGTCGCCCGCTCGTCAGAGAGCTTCGTCCAGGACCACCCCTTGTCGGACTGGGGCATCTCCGTCGGCAGCGTCAAGTGTGGGTGGACGCATTTAGCGTCCATCATGGCCCACTTGATCCGGAAGCCTTCGGCTTTCTTCCCCGTATTCGAGATCGAGTTGGCCTTGCCGGCCGCGATGAAGTTGGCACACCCGTAGGTGTGACCCTCCTTGACGCGGAGGAAGAAGAAGTGGCGCAGAAGAGCCACGGACGGCATCATGCCGAGGTACGCCTCGCAATAGTAGGCGAAGATGGACAAGAGAAGGATGGAGTTGGGATGAAGATGCAGCGCTTGCAGCCCATAGTGGCCGAGGACCTCGTAGAAGAAGTCAGAAAAGGGGGGAACCAGCCCCGCGGCGATGCTACTCGTGAAGAAGGGGGAAAAGGTACTAACCTCAGGCTCCAGCGCGTCGGAGGCAACCCGGAGCCCCGTCTTCCCCCTCTCGTTGTTTTTCCCCGCCGTCAGCAAGTGCCTGGCGGCGAGGCTCTTCTCCGAGACGTTGGGTGCGTCGAGAGCTGGTTCGTACCAAGCCGGCAGGGATTGACCTTACGCGGCGCCATTGGTCGCTGATGCAGTGGGGGATGGAAGCAGATCTGGGGATTTCGAAGGCAGGGCGCAAGAAAGGGGATCTGAGCAAGGCGAAGGGAAGCAGTGAAGACAAGCGTTGTCCATGCTAGCCTTTTGTCAAGTCGGGCAGTAGCCGAGGCGGCGTGGGGAAGCGGAGACGCCCATGTCCAATCAACCACCACGCGTCGACCAAGGCCGCAGGCTATTGGGGCCTGTGGCACTCCGCACTTGACCTTTGGCTTCGCCTCGAAGCCAACCCCGAGCGCACCTTGGGCCCGGGGGCTACTGTCGGTTGTCTGATTTCGGGTTCCGGCAGACCCTTGAGGTTAGAACACTGGGGTGCGCGTGGAATCTCGCCCTCCACCTACCTGCACCCCGCCGCCTCGCTAGGATCTAAACTACGAAAGGAACAACACAAGAGACACAGGGTTTATACTAGTTCGGGCCACCATTGTGGTGTAATACCCTACTCTAGTTTGTGGTGTGGTGGATTGCCTCTTGGGCTGATGGTGATGAACAATACAAAGAAGAACAGCCTCGCGAGGGTCTGATCTTGGCTGGTGCGATGAACTGCTAGGAGGAGTTCTGTCGCTTCTCTCTGTCTCTCTGCCGATTTCAAATCTCTCTAGGTTCAACGTCCCTCTACCCTGTGGGTGGCTAGCCCTATTTATAGGCAGAGGCCCTGGGCCTCTTCCCAAAAATTGAGCGGGAAGGGCGCCAACAATTGGCCATTTTGAAGGGGAACATATGGTACACTTATCCCGACTAAAGTTGGTCCTCGCCTTTGCCAAAGGCTCAGTGGTGTGGCCTTGGCTTGGGCTCCACAATGACTTCCTTCCTGCCGTTGGACGGTCTTGGTCTTGTTGCACCGAAATGGATGCCTTTGCTTGATGTTCTCGCCTGTTCCTGCTCCCTTCGCACCAAAGAGGAAAGGAGGGACGATCGCGGCGGCGCGCCCACTGGCGCCTTGGTCGTCATGGCTTGCGTCATGGGCACCTCGTGAGGTACCCCGCCTTGATCTCTCTGCCTCCTCGCGAGCCCAGCTGATGAGGCGCTGAGAAGCTCCACGTCGTCCGCCCCTCGAGGCTTGGCCCCTCGCGAGGGTCTTGAGCTCGTGTTGATGAAGATGGGCCGTGATGGGCCCCATTTGAGCCAGCCGCAGGCCGCGAGCGAGGCAAGTCTGGGACCCCGTTCCCGGAACGCCGACGATAGCCCCGGCCCAAAGGCGCGCCCGGACTTGGCTGACGGAGAGGCGAAGGGCAAGTCTGGCGCCCGGGCCCCTAACAGCCTCTGACCTTAGGCGCCGTGGCGGTCGATTGATCGTGGCATCTCCACTTCGCCACGACGCCTCGGCAAGCTGCGAATTGACAAGTCCCTCGCACGCTTGAGCGGTCATGATTGCCCATGATCGTGGAGGTCGGCGGTTGGCCTTCCCCGGCTATAAGCACGGGACAGCGCCTGCCCTTCTAGTTCATCTTCTCCTTGCTTCTTCTTCTTCCCCATGGCTCCGCCGAAGAGGTTCTCGGCCGCAGAGAAGGGGAAGGCTCGCCAGGTAGGGCCTGACTCTCCCCCACCCAAGCGCGGTCGAGGCCGTCCCCGCAAACACCCTGCGGCTCCCACGGTGGCTCCTCGCGGTCGTGGAGGTGACCTCCACGCGGTGGCGGGCGGCAGCTGCTGCCGGGAGCGCGCTTTCTGCTGGCCCCTAGGCCGCTGCCCACTTGGCGGAGGAGCTCCGGGTTTGTGGTGGTGGTCAATGAGCCGACCGACCCGGCTCCAGCCTCCTCGCCTCCTCCTAGGTGAGCTTCGGCGGTGCCCCGGGCGGCCCTTGGCTTCAGGCGGATGGTTGCTGCAGTCGGGCCTCCCTGGGCTCACTGGGAGGTCTCTGCAGCCAGGAGCTCGGCCCGGCCCCTTGGGCCGGCAAGGTTTGCCAGCGCACGGGTCTGAGCCGGCCATGCACCCCACTTCAAGTTCGACAGCCGATGCCACCTCTATGTGAGGGTGTTCGGGGAAGACGGTCGCCACTGCCACTGTGCTGCCCTCGAGAACGACGACCGTGGCAGCGGGTTCAGCCTCAGCGATGATGGAGACGACAAGGCAGCTGCAGCATGGTCGGCGACGCCTGGGCTCGCCGAGCTGACGGCTCTTCTTCGGGCAGCTCCTCCAAAGCGAGTGGTCGCGACTAGCCTCCGCGCCGCCCGCGCCGCTGGAGGAGGTAGCGAGTCCGCCACTGCCTTGCCCGGTGAAGCGAGAGGAGTCCGCTCGAGCTCGGAGGCAGCTCGAGCCTCCCCCATGAAGTTGGTGTCAGCGAGCCGCGCTGTTTTGTCCTTTTTCCTTTTCTGCGCAGAAAGAAACATGAGCGAG
Organism: Aegilops longissima; assembly: GCA_021605205.1. NCBI lineage: Eukaryota > Viridiplantae > Streptophyta > Magnoliopsida > Poales > Poaceae > Aegilops > Aegilops longissima. The sequence continues at coordinate 281,406,411 of CM038678.1, forward strand.
GGGCCCGGTGTAGGCATGCTTGGACTATTGCTTGTTAGTTATCGATTAGCTTCGCTATCTTGGTATTATGCCCTTGTGCGACACGCTCGCACGTAGAAATTACTTAGCTCGGGGGCGCCTGTCGTGGCCCTCGTCGAATGCTTCATGCCCTGTGAAGGTTAATCTGGAGAGGTAGCCCTCGGCCTCAGCTGCGGAGGCGACCGACCCAGGTCCTGTGTTTGTGTCACGGTGCTCGTGAGGCGTGGACTGGAGGGGTGCTCCTGTAGTGGACCCGGGTAGGGAAAACCCCGAACAATAAGGGCAGAGAACACTCGCGGGGGCGCCTAGGCTGCCCCCCTCGCGTGACCTTGCGCGAGAGAAATCGAGGTAAGAGGGCGAAAGGTCGAAGAGCCACAAGTCGAAAACAGCTTTGATAAAACTTCAAATGAGAACGAACAAGCCAACTACTGAAGCAAATGAAAAGCCGCCGTCCGGCACCTAATCTAGTCTTCGACGTCTTCTCACCAAATGCTGGAGCTAAGTGCTGCCACCGGCGTGGAGGGAGCCCGGGGCTGAGGCTGGGCGCCCTGAGACTCGGGGTGTGTACAGCCCAACTCATTATTGCGTGAGAGTGTCACGGCGGCCGAGCTTCAAGTGGCTATTCCTTCTTCACAGGCTCTGGCCTTTCTTGGAGGAAGCAAGCTTCACGGGCATTGGCCCTCTTCACACGCTCCGGGCCTTTTCCAAAAAGACAGCTTCACAGGCATTCGCCTTCTTCACAGGCTCTGGGCCTTTTCCAAAAAGACAGCTTCACAGGCATTCTCCTTCTTCACAGAATCTGGGCCTTTTCCAAAAAGACAGCTTCACAGGCATTCGCCTTCTTCACAGGCTCTAGGCCTTTTCCAAAAAGACAGCTTCACAGGCATTCGCCTTCTTCACAGGCTCTGGGCCTTTTCCAAAAAGACAGCTTCACAAGCATTTGCCTTCTTCATAGGCTCTGGGCCTTTTCAGGGGTAAAACCTCCGGAGGTGTTGGATGTTCCACGCGTTACGGACTGGCACCCTCCTCCACGAGTCTCCAAGCGGAGCCGGGCCTGGAAACATGAACAACCTTGAGCGGGCCCTCCCACACGGAGATAGCTTATGCAACCCTTCCACGAGAGAACCGCTTTGAGCACGAGGTCCCCTACCTCGAGGGATTACTGGGGCGGATGTTGCGGCGATGGTATCGTCGCGGCGCTTGTTGGTACCTTGTTGCTCGCGCGCGCAGCTTCGACGGGCGCTCCTCCCGGCCACGAGATCCGTCCCCGCATGGCGTCCAACTGCGCCTCGTCGAGCGCCGGGACCCGTGCGGAACGACGTCGACCTCGTGAGGAAGGACCGCTTGGCTCCATAGACCAGGGAAGAACGGGGTCTCTCCGGTTGGCTTGGTTGTGGTCGTGCGGATGGACCCAGCCTGCGGTCAAGCTTCGTCGTACCAGCCCCCGCCGCGGGCCTCGGTTCTTCACAGAATGTTCTAGTTTTGAGGCCCTTGACCTCTGCGTTGGCCCGCTCGGCTGGCCGTTGCTTTGAAGTGCGCCACGAGCGTAACATATCTGCGTTCCCAGTTAGCACAATATGTTTTGAAGAGGTCTTGGTGAAGCTGCGAACCGTTGTCGATGATGATGCGGTTCGGCACCCAACCAGCTCACGAGGCCCTTGGCGAACTTGACCGCGAGAATCTGCGGGGATGGTGTGGATGGCCTCCACTTCAACCACTTGGTGAACTTGTCCATGGCGGCGTAAAGGTAGCGATAGCCCCGGCGCCCAGAAGCAGGCGGGATATCCAGCCCCGCATGCGAATGGCCACAAGAGGTTATGGTTTGTAGGCGTCCTGCCGGTGATGGATCTGCTTGGCATGGAATTGGCGAGCTTCACAAGCCTTCGCTAGCTCCACGGCGTCGTTGGCCTTGATGAGGCCAATAAAACCGCTCGAATGCCTTGCCCACGAGGTTCGTGATGACGAGTGATGCCCACAGTCTCCACGTGTATATCCGCCAAATTCTTTCCCTTGCTCCACGGAGATGCGGCGCGATGCCACATCATTCGGCTGCCAGATAGAGCTCTCCATCTACGTCTGATGATGATGTGGCTTGCCGCCACGCGCTCCGCTTCCTCCTCCTTCTCGCGAGGTCCCTTACGTTAAGTAGCTCGGAGTTACGTGATCCAGCACCCTCCACGAGGCTCCATCGTCGAGGCAGGCGCTCTGAGGCGGGCCACAGGCAGGCTCTGAGGCATGGGTACCGCTCCCTCGCGTCCCTGCGGCCGTCTTGGCAAGTATCTTGGGTGCTCAGCGAGGTTTGGGCGCTAGTGCTGCTGGCGCCCTCCGGGGACCGTGGCGCCTCCTGAGGCTGGAGGTCCGGGGGAGGGACCTCTTCCTCCCCCAACGCGCTCCCCTGCGGTGGCTGACCCTTCTCAGACGTGGCAGTGGTTTCTGTGGGTCCTTCTTGTTCCGGTTTTGCCTTGACACAGGCTGCTGCTATGGCTTTGGTCAGCGCTCTTCCCTAGCCGCCACGAGCTGCGGTTGGCGGAGTAGGGAGTGGCGGCGAGGTAGAACACCGGGGGTTCCTGGCGTGGGGCCACCATGACCGGAGGGCTGGTCAGTACCTCTTGAGATCTTGGAGCATGTGTCGGCTTCTTGATCCATTCAAAAGGCCCCTTTTTCTTCATTAGCTGGAAGAAAGGCAGCTCGTTCTAACTTGGAGATGAAGCGCCCTAAGCGCGATCCACGCGCCCAGTGATCTTCGCATTTCCTTGAGGGTCTTTGGCGGGCTCATGTCCTCGACCGCCTTGACCTTTTCTGGGTTAGCCTCGATGCCTCGGTGGGATACGAGGAAGCCCAAAAGCTTGCCCGAGGGGACCCCAAACACATATTTCTCCGGGTTGAGCCGTAGGCTCACTGCGTCGAGGCTCGCGAAGGTTTCCTCCAGGTCTTATATCAGGGTTCTGGCCTCCGAGACTTCACCACAATGTCATCGACGTAAGCCTCAACATTCTTCCCGAGCTCACGGACCCGGTGATGTGCATCGGCCCGGCTGGAAGGTCGCCCGGCGTTCGCGCAGCCAGATAGCATGCACGTGTAGTAGTACACCCCGCACGGGTCGGGAAGGCCGTGTTCTCCATGTCCTCTGACCATCTTGATCTGGTGGTACCGGAGAAGGCATCCAAGAAGCACAACAGGCCGCTTTCAGCGGTGGAATCGGCGATCTGGTCGATCGCGGGAAGCGGAAGCGGATCTTGCGGGCATGCCTTGTTGAGGTTGGTGAAGTCAACAGACATGCGCTCCTTCCCTCCCTTCTTTGGTACAACAACAGGGTTGGCCAACCAATCCGGGTACCGGACCTCGCGAATGACCCCGGCCGCCTCTAGTTTGCGGGTCTCTGGGCGATGAAGGCTTGCTTTTGGTGAAGCTGCCGCCTCGCTTTACATTTCACGGGCGTGCGTTGGGGCACACGTGGAGTGATGCTCGATTCGCCCCTAGGATCCCCATGGTGATCGATCTCCGGGCAAATACCTTCTTATTTGCGCGCGAGGAACTTGACCGGGGCCTCCTCTGCTTTCGGGCTCGAGGTTGGCGCCTATGGTGAAAGTGGCGTCGATGGACCAGTCCTCGTCGTGGTATTTGCTTGGTCTCTGCCTTATCTTGGGTGAACAAGCTGTTTCTTCTTGGTTGGTGCAGCCCCTTGGGCTCGAGGGTCTCTGCGTCGGCGGGTTCTTGCTGGCGCCGCCCGTCTTGAAAGCGACTTGAGCACTTTCGCCCGCATCTCCGTGTCCCCGACACGGTGAGGACGCCGTTGCTCCGGGCATCTTCATGAGGTTGTCGCCGGGTGAGTCATGGCCATGAACTGGGCGGTGCTGGGTAGCCGAGATGGCGTTGTAGGGGAGGCGATGGGGCGATGTCGAAATCGACCTGCTCCGTCGCGGAAGTTTTCATAGGTGCCGAAGGTTACGGGGAGCCGGATCTGTCCCAAGGACTTGGATGATCCGCCCCCGACGCCCAAGAAAGGCCGGCTGAGCTGCAGCCGCTCCCGGGGTATCTTGAGGAGGTTGAAGGCCTCGGCCGAGAGCATGTTGAGGCCAGCGCCGCCGTCGATGAGAGTCTGGTGGCGGCCACAGGAGATGGTGGGGTGCATAGCATGGGGGCGCACCGGCGAGCTGAGTTGGAGGGTGGTCTTACGAGCTGAAGGTCGAGGCTAGCCTTGGGCGCCGACCGATCTGAGGGCCTTCGGCTGCGTGGAGGCGGCGCCGACTGACGAACGAACGGCAGCGTGGTGACTCGGCGGCGCCCGTGAGCCGCCAGGGAGAGGGCGGCGACGAAGCGCCCGGCGCAGCGTGGTGGGTGAGAAGAGGCCGGAGCTCTTCCCAAGAGGCCACAGGCGGCCGGAAGGTGGAGCAACCACAGCGCGGCGTTGGTGAGAAACCATGGTGAGCGATTGGCCATGACCTGTCATCACCTCTAACCGAGGGCGGCTTCCTCGTCGCCAAAGAGAAATCCATCGGATCGTCGCGCCGTTATAACGCAATGGCGTCGTTAACGAACATGTCCGCCACCGCACCGTTGCAAGGCCAGGGCGAACTCGGCGCCCCTGGCGCTGGCGGCCGAAGCGGGCGGCGCGCTGCTCATCACGAGGCGGGCGGCGGTGGTGGAAGAAACTCAGCGCACCTACAGGCGCGCCAAATGTCGGATTTCGGGTTCCGGCAGACCCTTGAGGTTCGAACACTGGGGTGCGCGCGGAATCTCGCCCTCCACCTACCTGCACCCCGCCGCCTCGCAAGGATCTAAACTACGAACGGAACAGCACAAGAGACACAGGGTTCATACTAGTTTGGGCCACCGTTGTGGTGTAATACCCTACTCTAGTTTGTGGTGTGGTGGATTGCCTCTTGGGCTGATGGTGATGAACAATACAAAGAAGAACAGCCTCGCGAGTGCATTCTTGGCTGGTCGATGAACTACTAGGAGGAGTTGATCGCTTCTCTCTGTCTCTCTGCCGATTTCAGATCTCTCTAGGTTCAACGTCCCTCTACCTGTGGGTGGCTAGCCCTATTTATAGGCGGAGGCCACAGGCCTCTTCCCAAATATTGAGCGAGAAGCGCCAACAATTAGCCATTTGAAGGGAACATATGGTACACTTATCGACTAAAGTTGGTCCTCGCTTTGCCAAAGGCTCTGCTGGTGACTCGGCTGGGCTCCTAATGACTTCCTTCCTGCCGTTGGACGGTCTTGGTCTTGTTGCACGAAATGGGCGCCTTTGCTTGATGCTCTCGCTGCGCTCTCCTTCGCACCAAAGAGGAAAGGAGGACGATCTGCGGCGCTGGCGCCCTTTGGCGCCCTTGGTCGTCATGGCTTGCGTCATGGGCACCTCGTGAGGTACCCCGCCTTGATCTCTCCGCCTCCTCATGAGCCAGCCTGATGGGGCCGCGCTTGAGGAAGCTCCCTGTCGCTCGCCCCGCGAGGCTTGGCCCCTCGCGAGGGTCTTGAGCTCGTGTTGATGAAGATGGGTCGTGATGGGCCCCCCTTTGAGCCACGCCGCAGGCCGCAGGAAGGCAAGTCTGGGGACCCCCGTTCCCAGAACACCGACATCGGTGTTCTTGGAACGGGGGTTGGTACGTCCATTTTGCCTCATGCTTTTATATCGATATTTATTGCATTATGGGCTGTTACTACACATTATGTCACAATACTTATGCCTATTCTCTCTTATTTTACTAGGTTTACATAAAGAGGGAGAATGCCGGCAGCTGGAATTCTGGGCTGGAAAAGGAGCAAATATTAGAGACCTATTCTGCGCAACTCCAAAAGTTCTGAAACTCCACGGAAGTTATTTTTGGAAATAATAAAAAATACTGAGTGAAGAACATACCAGAGGGGCCCACACCCTGGCCACGAGGGTGGGGGCGCGCCCTACCCCCTGGGCGCGCCCCCTGCCTCGTGGGCCCCCTGGTGGCCCTCCGGTGCTCATCTTCTACTATATGAAGTCTTTCGTCCGAGAAAAAAACAGAAGCAATCTTTCGGGACGAGACTCCGCCGCCAAGAGGCGGAACCTTGGCGGAACCAATCTAGGGCTCTGGCGGAGTTGTTCTGCCGGGGACACTTCCCTCCGGGAGGGGGAAATCATCGCCATCGTCATCACCAACGATCCTCTCATTGGGAGGGGTTCCATCTTCATCAACATCTTCACCAGCACCATCTCCTCTCAAAACCTAGTTCATCTCATGTATCCAATCTTTGTCTTATAGCCTCAGATTGGTACCTGTAGGTTGCTAGTAGTGTTGATTACTCCTTGTACTTGATGCTAGTTGGTTTATTAGGTGGAAGATCATATGCTCAGATCCATTATGCATATTAATACCCCTCTGATTATGAACATGAATATGATTTGTGAGTAGTTACTTTTGTTCCTGAGGAATGGGAGAAGTCTTGCTATTAGTAGTCATGTGAATTTGGTATTCGTTCGATATTTTGATGAGATGTATGTTGTCTTTCCTCTAGTGGTGTTATGTGAACGTCGACTACATGACACTTCACCATTGTTTGGGCCTAGAGGAAGGCATTAGGAAGTAATAAGTAGATGATGGGTTGCTAGAGTAATGAAGCTTAAACCCTAGTTTATCGTTGCTTAAATGAGGGGCTGATTTGGATCCATATGTTTCATGCTATGGTTAGGTTTACCTTAATACTTCTTTTGTAGTTGCAGATGCTTGCAATAGGAGTTAATCATAAGTGGGATGTTTGTCCAAGTAAGGACAACACCCAAGCACTGATCCACCCACATATCAAATTATCAAAGTACCGAACGCGAATCATATGAACGTGATGAAAACTAGCTTGACGATAATTCCCATGTGTCATCAGGAGCGCTTTTCTCTATATAAGAGTTTGTCCAGGCTTGTCCTTTGCTACAAAAAGGATTGGGCCGTCTTGCTGCAGTTTATTCACACTTGTTACTTGTTACCCATTACAAATTACCTTATCACAAAACTATGTGTTACCGATAATTTCAGTGCTTGCAGAGAGTACCTTGCTAAAAACCACTTATCATTTCCTTCTGCTCCTCGTTGGGTTCGCCACTCTTACTTATCGAAAGGACTACGATAGATACCCTACACTTGTGGGTCATCAAGACTCTTTTATGGCGCCGTTGCCGGGGAGTGAAGCGCCTTTGGTAGGTGGAATTGTCAAGGAAAGATTTATATAGTGTGCTGAAATTTACTGTCACTTGTTGCTATGGAAAGTAATCCTCACGAGGGCTTGTTAGGGTATATTCACCCCGACCAGTGAAACAAAAGATTTGCTCTGAACCTCTGAACCTCTTGAAAAGAAAATGTTTACTTTGAAATTCCTTCGGGTATGATAGAGAAACAGCTAGCTAATCCTTTTGCAGGAGATGGAACACTGCATCCCGATTTACACCTAATCTATGTGGATGAAGTTTGTGGATTATTTAAGCTTGCAGTTATGCCCGATGATGTTATCAAGAAGAAGGTCTTCCCTTTATCTTTGGAGGGAGATGCATTGACATGGTATAGGCTATGTGATGATATGGGATCATGGAACTACAAACGATTGAAATTGGAATTTCATTAGAAGTTTTATCCTATGCATCTTGTTCATCGTGATCGTAATTATATATATAATTTTTGGCCTCGCGAAGGATTAAGCATCGCTCAAGCTTGGGGGAGGCTTAAGTCAATGTTATATTCATGCCCCAATCATGAGCTCTCAAGAGAAATGATTATTCAAAAAATTTATGCTCAGCTTTCTGACAACAATCGCTCCATGCTTGATACTTCTTGTACTAGTTACTTTATGACGAAGACTATTGAATGCAAATGGAATTTATTGGAAAGAATTAAACGCAACTCTGAAGATTGGGATCTCGACGAAGGTAAAGGGTCAAGTATAACACCTAAATTTGATTGTGTTAAATCTTTTATGGATACCGATGTTTTCCGTAAATTTAGCACTAAATATGGACTTGACTCTGAGATAGTAGCTTATTTTTGTGAATCTTTTGCTGCTCATGTTGATCTCCCTAAGGAGAAGTGCTTTAAATATCATCCTCCGATAGAAGTAAAAGTAGTTGAACCTATTAAAGTTGAAGAAAAGACTATCACTTATAATGATCCTATTGTTCCTACTGCTTATGTTGAGAAACCACCTTTCCCTGTTAGGATAAAGGATCATGCTAAAGCTTCAACAGTGGTTCATAAGAGTAATACTAGAACCTATACACCTCCTGAGCAGGTTAAAGTTGAACCTAATATTGCTATGGTTAAAGATCTCTTGGCTGATAATATAGATGGGCATGTTATTTATTTCTGTGATGAGACTGCTAGAATTGCTAAAACTAGTGCTAAAGATAAACATAGACCTGTGTCGGTGTACTAGAGTAGGGGTACCCTAGTATCCCGAACTAGATGTCTGAGCGATCGCAACACCCAGCAGCAAGGCTTGCTGGTGACCGCCAAGGTCTTCAGCGGCTCCATTAGAGCCATTCAAGAACAAAGTATTTAAGTCAAGGAGACAAGGCCCGGCAAGAGGAGCTTGCGGGAAGATAACCAAGGCACACAGGAGGCAAGGCCCGGCAAGAGGAGCTTGCGGGAAGGCTGATGGCGACAAGCTTCGGGCGTGACAAAACAACGACATGGCAAGGCGCTTGCGCGGCAGACTACCTCCGTTCCTCCGCTCGGCTCATCCACCAGCGTGTTGCCATGGGACCTTTCGGTAGCGGCGTGGCAAGAGGCTGTCTTGACGGCCAGCGGAGCGGTGGTATGGCGCTGCCAAGATTGCCATCGTGGCAGCGGTGGCGCCCAGACGGTCCTTTTACGCACTATTTGGTCGACTTAGGCGGGCATTTAATGCCTTTGTCCCTAGCCGTCGGGGTTAGGTATGATACACTGTACAAGTAGCTGTACCAACCACAACTCCTTTTACGTTTTGCCCTTGTCTCGTTGCCACAGCCGGAGACCCTTGAGCATATAAAAGGAGGCCCATGCGCATAGCGTAGGGGGTTGGTTCATTGAAACCAGAGAACACTCAAGCTAGGTCTTGTAGCTCTCGGCGCTCCTAGCAAGAACACAATACAATCGGACAAGCGGCGGTAGGGTATTATCTCTCGGAGAGCTCGAAGCTGGAGTAAACTGCTCGTGTGCTTAGCCTCAATCTGCTCTTCGTGCGACCTCCGCCCCCACCGAACGAAAGGGCTCGGTCCGCCCGGTCCCATAGGTGTTAGTGGGTCGATCAGCTTCCACGACATCTTTGGCGCGCCCGGTAGGGCGTCGAGGCTGTGTGAACCTGATCCGGCGTTCACCGAGCTACATCTTCATCATCCTCATCGACATGCCACCGAAGAAGAAGGCTTGGCAGCGAGAGCCGTCCACGTCGATCCCACCACCACCGGAGCAAATGGGTGGTGGGGTGAACACCAGCGGAAGAACGAGCGCCCGGCGGGAGCTCATGATGCTGCCAAGTCAAGGACAAGGCTGCACCGCACCTCGGCGTCCGTACGCACCGCGCCCATCTCGAGGCGCGGGACCAACAGCGCCATGGTATTCACGGTACCATACGCTTGTTGGATCAAGATCGAGCTGGTGGATCGAGGCCCTCAAGACCAGCGTGCACGCCAACATCTTTGGCACGAAGCGAGGCACGGTCGCTGGATGGGATCTTGCTCCTTCTAACATAGTTAGAAGTCGAGCATATCCGCTCCTCGCGCCGTTCGCCATCGCCACCCGCCACTCCAGCGAAGCTTTGGCGAGAGCTCAATCTGCTCTAGATTACCCTCAACAGCCCGACAAGGTCGATGAATGGAGGCCACCATCGAGTCTCGCCGGCTTTGCCAATGGCGACGCCGCGCAGAACCGACTACATCGTTGCCGCGGCAAGGCGACAAGGCGCGAGCGGTGGCGGCAAAACCTGTGGGGTGCAACCACCATGCACTCTCCACCCGAAGGCCAAGATCGCCAACTCGTCGGATCCACCTCGACGGCGACTCCACGCGTCATCGATCCACGAGCTCGTCGCGATCGGTGCCAAGTTCTTCCGAGAACGACAAGAAGAAGACGCTCGAACTGCGCGCCGGCGCGAAGAAGCGGCGTCAATCCGACCAGCGGCGGCTGGCCCTCTGTCGACATGCATGCGCCGAAGGAACGAGGCAACTTGCGTCTGCGGTAGGTTGCCCTGCATTCACTCGTGAGCTGCGGCAAGTCGGTGGCCCGGCAAGAAGAATTTCAAGCGAGGCGTGCGAGAGAAATACGGCGGCAAGGCGCATCCGTCGAGTTCCTCGGCATATACACCATTGCGGTGCAAGCTACGAAGGCGAGGCGACAAGATTCTGGCCAACTACTTCCAGCGGTACTTAAGCCCAACGTCGAGATCTTGGCTCATGCACTTGCGGACAACTCCATATCCTCTTGGGCTCTCGACAAGTGTCTGACACAACATCTTCCACCCTGAGGAAGGAGCGAGACTCCGATGTGCAAGAGAGAGCTATATAGAAGCGGGCGTGTAGGATCGGCGGTGAGGAGGCCGCCCGGCAAAGAAAAGCGGCGTGGAACAACGAAAGAAGAAAGGCAAAGATGTGCTAGTTGTTGAGCAGTCCGACAGCGGAGGTGGCGTAAGAAAGCCAAAGTTGGTAGCTCCGGCAAGGAGGTTGCCGAGGCACCAACTGCCAGTTGTATGGCGATCGCCGACAAGCGGGGCGGCTCAACAAACGATATTGCAAGATCCACGCACCAAGGGCCATGACCTCGAGCTGCAAGAAGGTCGAGCAGCTTGTCGAGCAGCGAAGGCTGAGTCTGACGACAACGACAAGGAGAAAACTCGGGAAGGTCTTGGAGGACCTAGCAAAAACCCCCGGCGGGGAGGGCCTTGTAACAAGGCCAAGCGGCGGCAAGGAGACAGACCTCCCGTGGCGCGACAAGGATGAAGATGGCGGCGATGATGAAGACATGGATGATGATGAAACCGATGAGCAGGAGTTCGAGAAAGCCCACGAGAGGTCTTGTGCGTTGGCGGCGGTGCTTCTCCGCATACTTCACACGCCAACTCAAGCGGTGGATGCGGGAAGTCAATGCGGCGAGAACCATCCATCGAGTCGCGCAAGCCTCTGAAATGGTCCAGCCGCCTATCATCTTTGATATTGAGGACCACCCTGATCGCATCACTGCGGTCGGTGCTTGCCGATGTTGGTTTCACCAACTATCCGCAACCTCAAGGTCACCAAAATGCTAGTTGGCGGCGGGGCGGCTTGAACCTGATCTCCTCGCGGTACTCGAAGCTTGGATCCACGATGGCGAGCTCGAAGAGCGGGCACATTCAAGGAATCAATCCGGGAAGGAGCAAGCGAAGGAAAGATCACGTTGCCGTGACATTTGGCGTGAAGTTGAACTTCAGGGCTGAGAGGTCACCTTTGGCGTTGCTGACTTCCCATTGCCTTATAATGGGATACTTGGCGTCGGCACTCGCCAAGTTCATGGCAGCCTCTCATTATGCATACAACTTGCTCAAGATGCGGGCCCGATAAGTGTCATTTCTGTCCATGGCGACGAGAAGGATGCTCTTATCTGCGCCGACAAGATCTACCGGGAAGCAGCAGCTGCAACAGATAGCAAGTCACTTGCCGCTGAAGCTCCCGGGAGGAAGAAGAAGACCAAGTCCGGCAAGAGCTCTGATGCCCACTCCGGCAAGCGCACCTCTTCGAAGTGCTGCGCTACCGTCGAGGACGCACCATCGAGCTCCACCGGCAAGTGTGAGAAGACGATGGCAGCTCCACCAAAGACCAAGAAAGTGTCCACCAAGGAGGACGGTACTGGTGGTACCTTCACCATCAGTGCCACTCTCGACCCTAAATAGGAAGGCGCGCTCGTTGCTTTCCTGCGGGCGAACGTCGACGTGTTTGCGTGGCAACCATCTGACATCCCCGGTGTTCCCAGGAAAGTAATTGAGCACCATCTTGCCGTCTGTCCTCACGCGCGGCCCGTCAAACAGAAAGTCAGAAAGCAAGCAGTGGAGCGCCAAGAGTTCATCGCAGAAGAGATCAAGAAATTGGAAGCAGCGGGCCTTGTCGGAGGTGCTCCATCCTCGTGGTTGGCCAATCCTGTAGTCGTGCGTAAGGCAAACGGAAAATGGAGGCTTTGTATCGACTTTACCGATGTTAATAAAGCTTGTCCCAAAGACCCATTTCCCTTGCCACGCATCGATCAGATTGTTGACTCCACGGCGGATGTGATTGCTTTCATTTCTTGATGCGTACTCGAGATATCATCAGATCTTCATGGCGAAGAGGATGAGGAAAACGCATTCATCACCCCATGTGGCACATATTGTTTTGTATCGGATGCCTTTCGGTTTAAAGAATGCTGGTTCAACATTTGCAAGAGTAGTCCATGGCGCTTTTGAGCCACAAATGCGAAATGTAAAGCCTACATGGATGACATAGTGGTCAAGAGCAAGGACAAAACAACTCTGATTCAAGATTTAGAGCGAAACCTTTGCAAATCTGCGCAAGATCAACCTCAAGCTCAACCCGAGAAGTGTGTGTTTGGAGTCCCCTCCGGCAAGCTTCTCGGGTTCTTTATATCTCGGAGGGGAATTGAAGCCAATCCCGACAAGATCAAGGCCATTGAGCAGATTGAAGCACCAAAGCGCGTCAAGGATGTCACGAAGACTTGCGGTTGCATGGCTGCTCTCGGCAGGTTTATCTCTAGATCTGCTGGCGCGCCCTGCCATTTTCAAAATTTTGAAAAAGGCAGGTCAATGAAATGGACTCGAAGCGGAGGCTGCGCTGCGAGGACTTAAAGAGATACCTGTCCTCCACTCCAATACTTGTCGCACCTAAGCCACAAGAGAAGTTGCTGCTATATATAGCGGCAACCAATCAAAATGGTTAGTGCTGCGTTAATAGCGGAGAGGAGGCGGATGATGAGCTAGCAACCATGGCGGATGCATCCAGCGACAAGCGGGGGCTTCACCGGCAAGCTCTGGTCCCGCAAGGATGGATCTGCTGCGAGGCGTGTGAGAAGATCTGAAAAGGATGGTGCAGCGCCCAGTTTAGTTTGTCGGTTCCCTTCTGCGGGGGCTAGATCAAGGTACTACGGTGTGCGAAGTTGCTTCGGCCTTCTCATGGCCTCGAAAGCTGCGCCATTACTTTCAAGCACATGAGATCACGATCGTCACTCGCTTTCCGCTGAAGAGGATCTTGCAAAATCCGAAGCAGCAGGCGGGATTGTCGAGTGGGCCTTTGGAACCGTCAAGCTTTGGCCTCAAGTTTGAGAGCACTTCAACTATCCAAAGCGAGCATTGGCGGAGTTCATAGCAGAATGGGCGCCAACCCAGGATGAAGAAATTCGAGAGAGCATCCCGTCAAGGAAGCAAGCAAAGAGTGGCTAATGTACTTTGATGGTGCCTTCTCGCTGCAAAGCGCCGGTCTTTGGCGTGCTGCTTGTCGCACCCACGGAGAGCACCTCAAGTACATAGTCCAAATACACTTTCCCAAGGAGCAAGCAACAAACAATCTTGCAGAGTATGAAGGTTTGCTTGCGGTCTCGAGATCGCGATAGACCTTGGGATCAAGAAACTCATTGTCGGGGTGACTCACGGTTTGTCGTCCGCCAAGTGAACAAGGATTATCGAGTCCGTTGATGGAAGCCTATGTTGATGAAGTGAGAAAGCTAGAAGAGCACTTTGGCGGCCTCTGGATGGAATATGTTCAAGGGCTCGAGCGACATTGCCGATGGCTTGTCAAAGTCGCCGCACTCAAGTTACACAATGGAACCAGGGATCTTTGTGCTCAAGCTGACTCAACCGGTATGCGCCATCAAGCTGGACAGAACAAGAAGAGGAAGTTGATTTACGGTGACTATTTTCGGCGAGCTCCCGAAGCCGCCGCCAAGAAGGTCCCAAGATCAACACCAAAGTGCTGAGTAGCGATCTGCTCCGACAAGCCATAGGGTTTGTTTCGTTGAAGCGAGCGCTCCCGACAAGTTTTGCTCCGGCAAGCTTGCGGGGAACATCAAGCTCGGTGAGCGCGAGTTCTTCCGTGAAGAGGATGTTCCGCGGCAACAATATGCCTTTAGTCCTTGTTGTCGAGCCGCAAGCTCCGGCATGGGCACACATATCGTCCATTTCCTTGAGACGGAGAACTTCCGAAGAGCAAGAAGAAGCGGAAAGAGTAGCCCGGCGGTCAAGTATGTACCAGTTTGTCGACGACTGCTGTATGCAAAGAAGACTCAATGGTGTGAAATTGAAGTGTATTCACGGGAAGATGGGCGAAGCTGTTGGCGAGAGATACGGAGGCATATGTGGTCACCACATTGGCGCAAAACACTTGCCGGCAAAGCTTTCCGGCAAGGTTTCTTTTGGCCGACAGCCCTCCGGGATGCAACTGCACAAGTAACCAAGTGTGAAGCGTGCGGTTCCATTCAGCGGATACACCAGCCAGCTCAAGCTCTCGGGCGATCCCTTTATCCTGGCCATTTTGATGCAGGGGCTCGACATCCTCGGCCCCTTCCCGAGCTGTCGGGGCTTTGAGTACTTATGCGTTGCAATCGACAAGTTCACAAAGTGGCGGAAGTGGAAGCGATGAGGAAGGTGACAGCGCGGTCGGCGATCAAGTTCTTGGTCGATTGTTTGCTGTTTGAATTCCTAACAGGATCATCACCGACAACGGCACGCAATTCATGAGTCGCACCTTCATGCAATCGTCCAAGATCTTGGCGCCAAGGTCTGCTTTGCTACATTGCTCATCAAAGAGTAGCGGTCAGCGGAGATGGCAAATCTGAAGTGCTGCGTGGGCTCAAGACCAGAACTTTCGACGAGGCTGCACAAGTCGGAAGAAACTGGATTGAGGAGCTGCGGTGGTTCTTTGGTCGTCGGGGCGGCGCCAAATCGAGCCACTGGCGGACACCTTCGCTATAGTCTATGGGCGAGGCAGTTCTCCCCACGGAACTCGTGTTCGGATCACCTCGAGTGCTCGCTTATGATGAGCTTGAGCAAGAGCAGCTGCGACAAGATGACGCTGCTCCTTGAGGAGGACCGTCTTGAGGCGGTGTC
The DNA here is from genome assembly GCA_021605205.1 of Aegilops longissima. Classification (NCBI taxonomy): domain Eukaryota; kingdom Viridiplantae; phylum Streptophyta; class Magnoliopsida; order Poales; family Poaceae; genus Aegilops; species Aegilops longissima. The sequence goes on from CM038678.1 coordinate 281,421,483, forward strand.
TGAGCTACTCGATACCGGCAAGCTTTGCGCCGCTACCATAACCGCAAAGTTAGTGCGAGAAGTCTCGAGGAAGCGACCTTGTTCTTGGCGCGTTCAGTCCGCCAAGAATTCCAACAAGTTGGCCTTGAAGTGGGAAGGCCCTTACGGGTGAAGCGAGTCACTAGGCTGGCGCCGTCCGCCTTGAGACCGAAGATGGCATTCGGTGAGCAACTCACGGAATATTGAGCATCTTCGTAAGTTTTACCCGTAGAGGCGCGGTTGTCGAGAACCTGTTCGGCAACCACCTTTTGTACAAGTCTTGCCGATGTTGCATGTAATCCTTTGTACAAAGCGGGCGCAGATCCGTGCATAAGTAAAGCTCATGTGCTCTCACATCTTGTCAATTTCATGCTTTCATCATTTTATTGCATGTGTTATCGACACTTTGTGCAGCACCCACCCGGTAAGCAATAACGAGCGCGAGGCTCCATAATTTATTTTCTCTTCTTTCTCTTTCTCAAAGAAAGGAAGGCTCCCTCGCACACAAGTTTGCGGGGAAGGAGAAGATAATGGTGTGGACCAGCGTCGCTCAAGGAAGTTTAGCCTTACCGGGAAGCAAGCAACAGAAAAGCTAAGTTGCTAAATTTTGAGCAATTAGTTTTTAAATTTTTAAGTTATCTTCCTCGAACGACCGTACTTTGTATGGAAAACCTGTGCGCAGAGGAACCAACTCGTAGCTAGTTGCGCCCTTACTTTGTTTCGAGTCCGCTCAACAATTTAAGTGAGCTGCAACTAGTTGCGACAAGGTTGCTTGTCGGAAGCGGCACCGCCAGCAGGCTGCCGATGTTCCGCACTCAGCGCTCGCGGCAAAGGTGCCTGCGCCGACAAGTTCCCTAAAAGCGTAGGGCAAAAACATACAAAGGAAGGAATCAAGTAAAGGAAATAACATTGCAATCATTGCTCGAGATAGAGTTATATTACAAAATAGCTTGTCGCAACTCTAATAGATTGTTCTTCTAACATGACCATAGCGACAAGGAAAAGATAAAATTGGCGGCCTAATCTACGCGTGCGCCATCAACCCTCTTGATCTTGCCCACCTTGTCCACAATGGGTGCGACAAGGGCCTTGAGTGCCTCCACATCAGCATCCGTGACAAGGACTTGAGGACACCGGTGAGGTTGAGGCTGGATTGCGGAAGGCCACCTTCATCGGCACCTTACAGAGCTCTCCGCAGATCTGGCGCAACTCCTCGGCCAGCTGCTTTGGAATCTCTTCCCGGAGTCGCTGGAGAGCCGTCCTGCGCCCTTGAAGAACAAGCTGAGCTTGGCGCTGGGTTGGAGGTGCTCATCGGAGAATATCCAAGATCCACCATCCCAGCTCCGTCGGCTCCACAGCCGATGGCGGAGGCAACATTCATGAGACCCTCGGTCCGATGCTCCACATTCTCTCTGAAGGTGTTACAGGCGGCAACACACTTTCGCCAGCAGCGCCTCGTCGGTTTGATCTTCTCCAACAAGGCCACCTCCGCTCCTGGCGCCTTCAGCGTCTGAGTCAAGGTGGTCAGCTTCAACTCGAGATCTGCTTTGGAGTCCTTGGCGGCGCTGAGCTCCTTGCTCCTCTCGTGAGGCAGCCTGCAGCTCGCCAAGAGTGTAAGCGTCCTTCTCTCGCTCATGCTTGAGTGCAGCAAGCTCTTCACCGCCCTTCTTGGTGGCCTCCAGCTCGTCACCTTCGTCTCCAGCTCCTTCTTGGCGGCCTCGGCAGCTGCGGCGGCATCCTTTGCTTCCTTGATAGCCCGCCAAATGTTTGCTTTCGCTGCGTAAGCTCCTCCTCATGGCTGTCAAGATTGATCTTCCGCTGCGCCAGCTTCGCCTTCTTCTTGAGACAGCCTCTCGGCGGCAAGCCTTTGTTGCTCTTCAACCTCAGCCTTCTCGAGGATGAAGGCTTTGCGCGCCTCAACGATTTGCTCCGCTCCTCTGCCAGGGCCGAGAGCTTCTGATTGATGCCGGAGCTCCTCCGCGCGTTTCTCTATGTCTGCTCCGCCTTCGCGACAAGCGCTTCGAATTCCAGCTTGGCTTGCCGGGTGCGGTAGAAGCGGCAACGGCTTCCTGCACAGCTGCTCCTCCTCGGACTTCGCCGCTGCTGCTGCTTGGCGCGTCGACCAGCGTCAACCAGCGGCGGGCGAGCAGCTCTTCGTCAAAGGTTTCTCCTTGACCGGCGCCACAGGCTCGGCGCCCGGGAAGCTTGATGAAACGCCATCGCCCGGCCTTCAAGTAGGCGCCGGGCTGAGGCTCTTGAACTGGTGTTGCGGCAGCAGCGGAGGGATCGGCGGTCGGTGTAGCGCTGGCGCTCCAGCGGCCTCGGGGCCGTCGGTCGATCGCGGACCCTCGCCCGGCTTCTGCGGCGGCAGCCTTGGCAGCCTCCTCGCGCCCGGCGGGCTCGTCGGCGCCGGCTTCTTCCTCGGCAACGGCGTCGTCGGCATTGTTGCCAGCGTCCTCCTCGCCGGCGACCTCGGTCTCCATCGGCTCTGCGGCGGATGGATCGGCGACCAGAAAATGAAGAAAAATCAAGCAGATGTTCAAAAAGAAAATAAGAAGAAAAAGAACCCAAGGGAAGTTTTCAGGCAAGAGGATTACTGCGATGGGATCTGCAGCGCGGTATCAACCACGGAGGGTCGTTGGCGCTATCCCTTGCGGAGAACTGCCCTCGCGGAGAAGCCTCCCTTGGGAGAACGGCTCCCTTGCGGGGATCCTCCTTGGCGGTGTAGTCGGCGAGATGGCACGTCGGGGCGGCTTCCGGGCACTCTTGGTGAGGCTGCTCTGCTCCTACACAAACCAACGATCGAGATATCGGTCAAGAAAGAGCACCCATATGCGCTCAACAGCAAAATGTAAACCATGTACTTACGGGGCTTGGGGGCTGCTTTGTGGAAGAGTTGCAGCGTCCGATAAGGTGGTCTCGGGCCGCGCCTCCTGCTGCCGTGGGGGATCGTCCTCGATGACAACCACGGGGTCTTGGCTCTCTTCGGCGCTCTGGGCCAGCGTCACGAAAAGGAAAGAGTTGAGAAAAGCAAATCAGATACAAGACAAAGCAACAAAATTGAAGAAATACAAGTACAACACGAAGCTTACTCTTCTTCTTCCTCGTCGGAGCTGGCGGAGAGATCAAATTCTGGCTCGCCTCCGGTGCGATGAGGCGGAGGTGGGTTCCCTTGACCGCTTGGCGGGAGTAGCAGCGGTGGCACAGGAGGGCCCGCTCCGATTCTTCTGCGGCGTGAGGTGCTCCAGCGGCAGCTTGATGCTTGCAGCGGTGGAAGCGCGTCGCGTGTGCCTTGGCGGCTGTTAGCCCGTCTGCCGCCCGTTTAGTCTCCGGCCTTGCGGAGGCGCCTTCTTAGTGGAGCTGGGGCCTCCGCTCGCGGCAAGCTGCTAGATGGTGGGGAGGCGCCCTCGGCTGGCTCGCTCGACTCGGCTTCAGGTTGACAAGCTCCTCCTCGCCCGGCAAACTCCCTTCGCTCGACAAGGCTTGCCGCCTCTGCTGCCTCTGCCTCCTCCACGGTGAACCCGAATTCGCCCGGTAGCGGCAGCTGCTGCCGCCTCTTCGGCCCCAGTGGCGTCGCTGCATCTAAATCGTCGGTGGTGTCGCGGTGAGGCCTTTACGCTCATCGGGCGGATCGGCACTTCTTCAAGCTGTCGAAGAACACCCGCGCGGCGTCATCTGCGAGGCTCTTGCGAGGTTGGAACAATTCCATGCGAGTCGCTGGCGGCATCATTGCGCGGATGCGGTCGGCGAGGTGTTGCATAATGGAACGACTCCCTCGGCAACCTGAACCATTCGGGATGATCGGTCGTGCTTGAACAGCTCGGGAGCATCGCATCCAACTCCAAGGCGGTGAAATTGAAGTTGAGGCCAGGCGCAGCCTCATAATATCCGCCGCGTTACGGAACTCCCAAGCAGGTCTCCTCCTCTCCTGCAAGGGGCGATGTGGCGGCGAAGAAATCTGCCAGCGGCGCCTCTGATGAAGTCCGGCAAGCTGAGGCGCGGATCCGGGTAACGGCAATCTTCAATCTAGCATCTTCGGTGCCAAGTTGCTCCAATCGTTGCCGCGCACTATTGGGGTTTGGCGCTGGGCGGTAAAGGCTGCGGGTTCTCCTCAACAATCCAACACCAATCTGCCTCCACTCTTCCCACTTGCTGCGGAGCTCTCCTTCGAGATAGGCTTCTTTCTTGCCGATCCTTGAGATCAGCGATTCCTCCGGCAAGGGCTCTCCTCTCTCAACTCGAGGCATGAAGAAGTGGCGGAAGAGGGCTACGTTTGGGTGGACTCCGACAAAGTTTTTGCAAAGATGTCTGAAAACTGCCATGGTCGAGACAGCATTGGGGTGAAGTCAAGGAGGCGGAACCGTAGGTGTTCATGATATCGCAGAAAAATTCAGAGAAGGGTGGGCGAGCCCGCAATAGAAGAATAGTCTTGAAGAAAGGGTACCCAGTTGGGGCTAGTTCCATAGCAGCGGTGGGAGTACCTTCGTCTTGTGGATCCTTCAGCGTCTCCGTCGACCATAAGAGGTAGTAGTTCTCCTCGGCTCCCTTGCGGTGGTGGGGAGATAACCCGCTCCTTCGCGGCGCTGCGAGCAGCTGCGCCTCGGCCGACTTCACGCCCTTCCTTGTCGGCTTTGAGCCATGGCGGGCGGTGGGGAGACCGGCGGCGTTGGTGGTCTGGTGGCGATGGGGCGGGCGCTGCTCTCTTGAACTTGGGAAGAAGGGGAGCAGCGGTGGTTTTAGATTGGACAGCAAATGGCGAGGTGGGCGAACTGCCCTGCTTCCCCTGCTTATAAAGGGGAGGCGGACGTTCGCTTTCGAATAAAAAACCCCCGATCTCTCCCACGGCGCCGCATTCGATGCGCATGCCGTTCGTGGGGGCGTGGTGGGACGAGTGAGTTCTGGCGTAACCAAGGCAGCGTTCCCGTGCCTGTTTTGGGCCTGGCTCAATAGCGCTTCGGCACCGTGTGTGGCCCAGGCCGGGGCTCTGTCCGGTGTACTAGAGTAGGGGTACCCTAGTATCCCGAACTTCGTGCCGCAGGCGATCCTGACACCAGCGGCAAGGCTTGCTGGTGACCGCCAAGGTCCTCCGCGGCTCCATTAGAGCCATTCAAGAACAAAGTATTTAAGTCAAGGAGACAAGGCCCGGCAAGAGGAGCTTGCGGGAAGGCCAACCAAGGCACACAGGAGGCAAGGCCCGGCAAGAGGAGCTTGCGGGAAGTCCCGATGGCGACAAGCTTCCGGGCGCGACAAAACAACGACAGCGGCAAAGGCGCTTGCAGCGGCGACTACCACTCATTCCTCGCTCCAACTCATCCACCAGCGTGTCGCCATGGGACCTTTCGGTAGCGCGTGGCAAAAAGCTGTCTTGACCAGCGAACCTGTGGTAGCGGTCGACAAGATTGCCATCGTGGCGGCGGTGGCGCCCACACGGTCCTTTTACGCCTTTGTTTAGTCGACTTAGGCGGGCATTTAATGCCTTTGTCCCTAGCCGTCGGGGTTAGGTATGATACACTGTACAAGTAGTTGTACCAACCACAACTCCTTTTACGTTTTTGCCCTTGTCTATGTTGCCACCTGTCGGAGACCCCTTGAGCATATAAACGGAGGCCCATGCGCAACATAGAGGGGGTTCGGTTCATTCGAAACCAGAGAACACTCAAGCTAGGTCTTGTAGCTCTCAGCGCTCCCTAGCAAGAACACAATACAATCAGACAAGCAGCGGTAGGAGTATTATCTCTCCGGAGAGCTCTGAAGCTGGGTAAACTGCTCGTGTGCTTCGCCTCGATCTGCTCTTCGTGCGACCTCCGCCCCCCACCGAACCGAAAGGGGCTCGGTCCGCCGGTCCCATAGGTGTTCGTGGGTCCGATCAGCTTCCCCGACAACCTGTGGTAGGCATGCCTGTTATTTCTGTTAAAATAGAAATCATTGTTATCATGGCTTGTGTGATATGGGTGCTAGTGCTAGTGCAATACCTATTGACCTATACAAAGAAATTATGCATGATATTGCACCCGCTGAGTTAGAAGAAATTGATGTTACCATTAAGATTGACAATAGAGATACTGTATCACCAATTGGGATTGTTAGAGATGTTGAAGTCTTGTGTGGGAAAGCTAAATATCCTACTGATTTTCCTATTCTTGGTTCCCCACTAGTTTTTGTCCCATTATATTTGGTACACCCTTCTTAAACACTGTTAATACTAAGATAGACTGCGAGAAGGATGTTGTTACTATTGGCTTGGATGATATGTCTCCTGAGTTTAATTTTTCTAAATTTCATAGACAATCTCGGGATGAGGAATTGCCTAGTAAATATGAAATTATTGGTCTTGCTTTCATTGCCGTACCTCCTAGTGATCCTTTAGAGCAATATTTGCTAGACCATGAAAATGATATGTTTATGAATGAAAGAAGGGAAATAGATGAAGTGTTCTTTAAACAGGGACCTATTCTGAAACACAACTTGCCTGTTGAAATCCTAGGGGATCCTCCTCCACCAAAGAGTGATCCCGTGTTTGAGCTTACACCATTGCCTGATACTCTTAAATATGCTTATCTCGATGAACAGAAGATATATCATGTTATTATTAGTGCTAACCTTTCAGAGCATGAAGAAGAGAAATTATTGAAAAGTCTGAAGAAGCACTGTGTTGCTATTGGATATACTCTTGATGATCTTAAGGGCATTAGTCCCACTCTATGTCAACACAAAATAAATTTGGAAAAATACGCCAAACCAGTTATTGATCACCAACGACGGCTAAATCCTAAGATGAAAGAAGTGGTAAGGAAGGAAATACTAAAGCTCCTTGAGGCAGGTATAATTTATCCCGTTGCTGATAGTCAGTGGGTAAGTCATGTCCATTGTGTCCCTAAGAAGGGAGGTATTACTGTTGTTCCTAATGATAAAGATGAGTTGATCCCGCAAAGAATTATTACAAGTTATAGGATGGTAATTGATTTCCATAAATTAAATAAAGCTACTAAAAAGATCATTACCCCTTGCCTTTCATTGATCAAATGCTAGAAAGATTATCCAAACACACACATTTTTGCTTTCTAGATGGTTACTCTGGTTTCTCTCGAATACATGTGTCAGCTGATGATCAAGCAAAGACCACTTTTACTTTCCCTTTTGGTACTTTTGCTTATAGACGTATGCCTTTTGGTTTATGTAATGCACCTGCTACCTTTCAAAGATGCATGATGGATATATTCTCTAATTTTTGTGAAAAGATTTGTGAGGTTTTCATGGACGATTTCTCCATTTATGGATCCTCTTTTGATGATTGCTTGAGCAACCTTGATCGAGTTTTGCAGAGATGTGAAGACACTAACCTTGTCTTGAATTGGGAGAAATGCCACTTTATGGTTAATGAAGGCATTGTCTTCGGGCATAAAATTTCTGAAAGAGGTATTGAAGTTGATAAAGCTAAAGCCGATGCTATTGAAAAGATGCCATGTCCCAAGGACATCAAAGGTATAAGAAGCTTCCTTGGTCATGCCGGTTTTTATAGGAGGTTCATTAAGGACTTCTCAAAAATTTCTCGGCCTCTGACTAATCTATTACAAAAAGATATACCATTTGTCTTTGATGATGATTGTGTATAAGCATTTGAAATACTTAAGAAAGCATTAATCTCTGCACCTATTGTTCAGCCACTTGATTGTAATTTATCCTTTGAAATTATGTGTGATGCTAGCGATTATGTTGTAGGTGTTGTTCTAGGGCAAAGAGTTGATAAGAAATTAAATCTTATTCAATATGCTAGTAAAACTCTAGACAATGCCCAGAGAAATTATGCCACTAGTGAAAAAGAATTCTTAGCAGTTGTATTTACTTGTGATAAGTTCAGACCTTATATTGTCGATTCTAAAGTAACTATTCACACTGATCATGCTGCTATTAAATATCTTATGGAAAAGAAAGATGCTAAACCTAGACTTATTAGATGGGTTATCTTGCTACAAGAATTTGATTTGCATATTATTGATAGAAAGGGAGCTGAGAACCCCATTGCAGACAACTTGTTTAGGTTAGAGAATGTTCTTGATGACCCACTACCTATTGATGATAGCTTTCCTGATGAACAAAGAAATGTCATAAATGCTTCTCGTACTGCTCCATGGTATGCCGATTATGCTATTTACATTGTTGCTAAATTTATACCACCTAGTTTCACATACCAGCAAAAGAAAAAGTTTTTCTATGATTTAAGACATTACTTCTGGGATGACCCACATATTTATAAGGAAGGAGTAGATGGTGTTATTAGGCATTGTGTACCTGAGCATGAATAGGAACAAATCCTACGCAAGTGTCACTCCGAGGCTTACGGAGGACATCACGCTGGAGATAGAACTGCACATAAGGTATTGCAATCCGGTTTTTATTGGCCTACTCTCTTCAAGGATGCCCGTAAGTTTGTCTTATCTTGTGATGAATGTCAAAGAATTGGTAATATTAGTAGACGTCAAGAAATGCCTATGAATTATTCACTTGTTAGTGAACCATTTGATGTTTGGGGCTTTGATTACATGGGACCGTTTCCTTCCTCTAATGGATATACACATATTTTAGTTGTTGTTGATTATGTTACTAAGTGGGTAGAGGCTATTCCAACTAGTAGTGCTGATCATAACACCTCTATTAAGATGCTTAAAGAAGTTATTTTTCCGAGGTTTGGAGTCCCTAGATATTTAATGACTGATGGTGGTTCACATTTTATTCATGGTGATTTTCATAAAATGCTTGCTAAGTATGACGTTAATCATAGAATTGCATCTCCTTATCACCCATAGTCTAGTGGTCAAGTAGAATTGAGTAATAGAGAGCTCAAATTAATTTTGCAGAAGACTGTTAATAGATCTAGAAAGAATTGGTCCAAGAAACTTGATGATGCATTATGGGCCTATATAACTGCATATAATAATCCTATGGGTATGTCTCCGTATAAAATGGTTTATGGAAAAGCATGTCACTTACCTCTCAAACTAGAACATAAGGCACATTGGGCTATTAAAGAGCTTAATTATGATTTTAAACATGCCGGTGAGAATAGGTTATTTGACATTAGCTCACTTGATGAATGGAGAACCCGGGCCTATGAGAATAAAAAGTAACAAAGAGATCATATTGATCTTATGGAGAGTAATGACTTCACATATAAAGAATATGATGATTAAAAGTTGTTGAGAGTTGACAAAAATAGTTTTGGTCATCGTTGCAGTTAATAGAAAGTAATAAAGAAAGAGAGGTTTCACATATAAATATACTATCTTGGACATCTTTTATGATTGTGAGCACTCATTAAAATATGACATGCTAAAGAGTTGATGTTGGACAGGGAAGACAATGTAATGGGTTATGTTTTCTTATATCCGAAATAAAGTATATTGTCATGGATCATCCAACATGTTGAGCTTGCCTTTCCCCCCTCATGCTAGCCAATTCTTTGCACCAAGTAGAGATACTACTTGTGCTTCCGAATACCCTTAAAACCTGTTTGGCCATGAGAGTCCACCATAATTACCTATGGATTGAGTAAGATCCTTCAAGTAAGTTGTCATCGGTGCAAGCAATAAAAATTGCTCTCTAAATATGTATGACTTATTAGTGTGGGAGAAAATAAGCTTTATACGATCTTGTGATGTGGAAGAAATAAAAGCGACGGACTGCATAATAAAGGTCCATATCACAAGTGGCAATATAAAGTGACGTTCTTCCACATTAAGATTTTGTGCATCCAACCCTGAAAGCGCATGACAACCTCTGCTTCCCTCTGCAAAGGGCCTATCTTTTACTTTTATCTTCTACCTTATGCAAGTGTCATGGTGATCTTCACCTTTCCTTTTTACATTTTATCCTTTGGCAAGCACCTTGTGTTGGAAAGATCACGATATATATATATATATATATATATATATATATATATATATATATATATATATATATATATATATATATATATATATATATATATACAATTGGATGTAAGTTAGCATGAACTATTATTGTTGACATTACCCTTGAGGTAAAAGGTTGGGGGCGAAACTATAAGCCCTATCTTTCTCGTGTCCGATTAAAATTCCGTAACCACAAGTATTGCGTGAGTGTTAGCAATTGTGAAAGACTAAATGATAGTTAAGTATGTGGACTTGCTGAAAAGCTCTTACATAGGCTCTTTCCGATGTTCTGATAAATTGCAATTGCTTCAATGACTGAGATTATAGTTTGTTGGTTCTCAATGAAGTTTCTGATTCATACTTTGCATTGTGAATAGATTATTACTTGATCATAAGAAATCATATGACAATATCCATATATGTTGTTGTTCTAAGAATTATCATGATGCCCTCATGTCCGTATTTTATTTTATCGACACCTCTACCTCTAAACATGTGGACATATTTATCGTTATTGGCTTCCGCTTGAGGACAAGCGAGGTCTAAGCTTGGGGGAGTTTATATGTCCATTTTGCATCACGCTTTTATATCGATATTTATTGCATTATGGGCTGTTACTACACATTATATCACAATACTTATGCCTATTCTCTCTTATTTTACTAGATTTACATAAAGAGCGAGAATGCTTGGCAATTTGGAATTACAGGCTGGAAAAGGAGCAAATATTAGAGACCTATTCTGCGCAACTCCAAAAGTCCTGAAACTCCGCGGAAGTTATTTTTGGAAATAATAAAAAATACTGAGCGAAGAAAATACCAAAGGGGGCCCACACCTTGGCCACGAGGGTGGGGGCGTGCCCCCTGCCTTGTTGGCCCCCTGGTGGCCCTCCGGTGCCCATCTTCTGCTATATGAAGTCTTTCGTCCGAGAAAAAAATCAGAAGCAAGCTTTCGGGACAAGACTCCGCCGCCACGAGGCGGAACCAATCTAGGGCTCTGGCGGAGTTGTTCTGCCAGGGACACTTCCCTCTGGGAGGGGGAAATCATCGCCATCGTCATCACCAACGATCCTCTCATCGGGAGGGGGTACATCTTCATCAACATCTTCACAAACACCATCTTCTCTCAAACCCTAGTTCATCTCTTGTATCCAATCTTTGTCTCATAGCCTCAGATTGGTACCCGTAGGTTGCTAGTAGTGTTGATTACTCCTTGTACTTGATGCTAGTTGGTTTATTCGATGGAAGATCATATGTTCAGATCCATTTTGCATATTAATACCCCTCTGATTATGAACATGTATATGATTTGTGAGTAGTTACGTTTGTTCCTGAGGACATGGGAGAAGTCTTTCTATTAGTAGTCATATGAATTTGGTATTCGTTCGATATTTTGATGAGATGTATGTTGTCTTTCCTCTAGTGGTGTTATGTGAACGTCGACTACATGACACTTCACCATTGTTTGGGCCTAGAGGAAGGCATTGGGAACTAATAAGTAGATGATGGGTTGCTAGAGTGACAGAAGCTTAAGCCCTAGTTTATGCGTTGCTTCGTAAGGGGCTGATTTGGATCCATATGTTTCATGCTATGGTTAGGTTTACCTTAATACTTCTTTTGTAGTTGTGGATGCTTGCAATAGGATTTAATCATAAGTGGGATGTTTGTCCAAGTAAGGACGACACCCAAGAACCGGTCCACCCACATATCAAATTATCGAAGTACCGAACGCGGATCATATGAACGTGATGAAAACTAGCTTGACGATAATTCCCATGTGTCCTCGGGAGCGCTTTTCTCTATATAAGAGTTTGTCCAGGCTTGTCCTTTGTTACAAAAAGGATTGGCCCACCTTGCTGCACTTTATTTACACTTGTTACTTGTTACCCTTTACAATTTATCTTATCACAAAACTATCTGTTACCTATAATTTCGGTGCTTGTAGAGAATACCTTGCTGAAAACCGCTTATCATTTCCTTCTGCTCCCCGTTGGGTTCGACACTCTTACTTATCGAAAGGACTACGATAGATCCCCTATACTTATGGGTCAGCAAGCTGTACTAGCTGTCCCCTTTCAAATTGGCCATTGTTGGCTCCCTTCCCACTCAATATTTGGGGAGAGGACCAGGGCCTATATAAATAGGACTAGCCACCACCGTAGGAGATAACTCATTCGGAGGCATCTCATCTCATCTCGAGTAATCCTCACCCACACAAGTTCACCAAGCACAAGAACACCTTGCCTCAGGAGGCTGTTCTTCCCTTGTACTGCACATCCTCAGCCCAAGAGGCAATCCACCTCCACCACACTGGAGTAGGGTATTACACCACAACGGTGGCCCGAACCAGTATAAATCTTGTGTCCCTTGTCTTGCGAGTTCGCCGAGTTCGCCCTTGAGACCTTAGCGAAACTAGGACGTGGATCGGTAGGGGGAGATCTTCGTGCGCACCCAAGTGTTCGAACCTTGAGGTTTTTGCCGGAACCCGTGATCTAACAAAGTTCCACTTCATCATGTATGACTACAACTCCAAGGATCCCCATCAAGTTGATGTGGGTCCCAAAGAAGAAGAACTAGAGAGTTCTTGAGGGTGACTCCGCTAACATACTTCACTCATATTCATTTTGGCAAGGACAGGTGCAATCAACTTTCACATCTTGCACTAATTCAAGGAGTCACAAACCCTCTTGTTGGTAAGACAAGGGACAAGGTAACCTAATGCTTTCATGGACAACATTGATAACCCACAAGTATAGGGGATCGCAACAGTTTTCGAGGGTAGAGTATTCAACCCAAATTTATTGATTCGACACAAGGGGCGCCAAAGAATATTCTCAAGTATTAGCAGTTGAGTTGTCAATTCAACCACACATGGATAACTTAGTATCTGCAGCAAAGTATTTAGTAGCAAAGTAATATGGAAATACTTGATAACAGATGGCGAAAGTAATATTTTGGGTTTTGTAGTGATTATAACATAGAGTAACGGAAAAGTAAATAAGCAGAGAACAATATGTGAAAACTTCGTGGCGTTGGATCGGTGATGGAGAATTATGCGGATCACGGTTCATCATGTAACAATCATAACATAGGGTGACGCAGAACTAGCTCCAATTCATCAATGTACTGTAGGCATGTATTCCGAATATAGTCATACGTGCTTATGGAAAAGAACTTGCATGGCATCTTTCGTCCTACCCTCCCGTGGCAGCGGGGTCGTAATGGAAACTAAGGGATATTAAGGCCTCCTTTTAATAGAGTACCGGACCAAAGCATTAACACATAGTGAATACATGAACTCCTCAAACTACGGTCATCACGGGGAGTGGTCCCGATTATTTTCACTTCGGGGTTGCCGGATCATAACACATAGTAGGTGACTATAGACTTGCAAGACAGGATCAAGAACTCACATATATTCATGAAAACATAATAGGTTCAGATCTGAAATCATGGCACTCAGGCCCTAGTGACAAGCATTAAGCACAGCAAAGTCATAGCAACATCAATCTCAGAACATAGTGGATACTAGGGATCAAACCCTAACAAAACTAACTCGATTACACGATAAATCTCATCCAACCCATCACCGTCCAGCAAGCCTACGATGGAATTACTCACTCACGGCGGTGAGCATAATGAAATTGGTGATGGAGGATGGTTGATGATGACGACAGCGACGGATTCCCCTCTCCGGAGCCCCGAACGGACTCCAGATCAACCCTCCCGAGAGGTTTTAGGGCTTGGCGGCGGCCCCGTATCATAAAACAAGATGATTCCTTCTCCCTGATTTTTTTCTCCCCGAACACGAATATATGGAGTTGGAGTTGAGGTCGGTGGAGCAACAGGGGGCCCACGAGGCAGGGGCGCGCCCCCACCCTCGTGGACAGGTGGTGGGCCCCTGGCCTTGATTCTTTCGCCAATATTTTTAATATTTTCCAAAAAATAAGTTCCTTGGAGTTTCAGGTCATTCCGAGAACTTCTGTTTCTGCATTTAAATAACACCATGGAAAGTCTGCTGAAAACAGTATCAGTACGGGTTAGTTCCATTCAAATCATGCAAGTTAGAGTCCAAAACAAGGGCAAAAGTGTTTGGAAAAGTAGATACGACGGAGACGTATCAACTCCCCCAAGCTTAAACCTTTGCTTGTCCTCAAGCAATTCAGTTGATAAACTGAATGTGATAAAGAAAAACTTTTACAAACTCTATTTGCTCTTGTTGTTGTAAATATGTAAAGCCAGCATTCAAGTTTTCAGCAAAGATTATGACTAATCACATTCACAATAACTCTTAGGTCTCATGTTTACTCATATCAATGGCATAATCAACTAGCGAGCAATAATAATAAATCTCGGATGGCAACACTTTCTCAAAACAATCATAATATGATATAACAAGATGGTATCTCGCTAGCCCTTTCTGAGACCACAAAACATAAATGCAGAGCACCTTTAAAGATCAAGGACTGACTAAACATTGTAATTCATGGTAAAAGAGATCCATTCATACCCAATATAAATTAATAGTAATGAATGCAAATGACAGCAGTGCTCTCCAGCTGGTGCTTTTTAATAAGAGGGTGATGACTCAACATGAAAGTAAATAGATAGGCCCTTCGCAGAGGGAAGCAGGGATTTGTAGAGGTGCCAGAGCTCGATTTTAAAGCAGAGATAAATAATATTTTGAGCGGCATACTTTCATTGTCAACATAACAACCAAGAGATGGTGATATCTTCCATGCTACACACATTATAGGCGGTTCCCAAACAGAATGGTAAAGTATATACTCTCCCTCCACACAAGCATCAATCCATGGCTTGCTCGAAACAATGAGTGCCTCCAACTAACAACAATCCCAGGGTGAGTTTTGTTTGCAATTATTTTTATTTGATTTGCATAAAGAATGGGACTGGGCATCCCGGTGACCAGCCATTTTCTCGTGAGTGAGGAGCGGAGTCCACTCCTCTTGAGAATAACCCGCCTAACATGGAAGATACGGATAGCCCTAGTTCATACATGAGATATTCAAGCATACAAAACAGAATTTCATTTGAAGGTTTAGAGTTTGGCACATACAAATTTACTTGGAACGGCAGGTAGATACCGCATATAGGAAGGTATAGGTGGATGATGACCCGCAAGTATACGAGATAGTTGTAGCCTCTTTCGATAAGTAAGAGTGTCGAACCCAACGAGGAGCTAAAGGTAGAACAAATACTCTCTCAAGTCCTATCAGCCACAGATACGACTCTACGCACGCTTGACGTTCACTTTACCTAGAACAAGTATGAAACTAGAAGTACTTTGTAGGTGTTGTTGGAAAGGTTTGCAAGAAAGTAAAGAACGCGTATATAAAAACTAGGGGTTGTTTAGATAAAGATGCAAGAAAGTAAATATAGCGAGTGTGGAAAAGTGGTGGTAGGAGTTGTGGAATTGTCCCTAAGCAACTGACTACGTTACTAGACCGATAATCACTATGGCAATTCTATTTTGAGGGAGAGGCATAAGCTAACATATCATCCCTTACTTGGAATTCTATGCACATATGATTGGAACTCTAGCAAGCATCCGCAACTACTAAAGATTCATTAAGGTAAAACCCAACCATAGCATTAAAGCACCAAGTCCCCTTTTATCCCATACGCAAACAACCTACTTACTCGGGTTTGTGTTTCAGTCACTCACGCAACCCACCATAAGCAAATCATAAACATATTGCAAACCCTACAGCAGGAATCCCTCATGCTTGCGCGACACGGAGGGCACAATAGGACATCACCAATAATAAAACATGCAACTCAAACCAATCATAGCAATTCATCAACCACCGATAGGACAACGAAAATCTACTCAGACATCATAGGATGGCAACACATCATTGGATAATAATATGAAGCATAAAGCACCATGTTCAAGTAGAGGGTACACCGGGATGCGGGAGAGTGGACCGCTGGATATAGAAGGGGGAAGGTGATGGAGATGTTGGTGAAGATGATGGAGGTGTTGGTGAAGATCGCAGTGATGATGATGGCCCCCAGCGGCGTTCCGGCGCCACCGGAAGCAAGGGGGAGAGAGCCCCCCTTCTTCTTCTTCTTCCTTGACCTCCTCCCTAGATGGGAGAAGGGTTTCCCCTCTGGTCCTTGGCTCCCATGGCTTGGGAGGTGCGAGAGCCCCTACGAGATTGGATCTATCTCTCTGTTTCTGCGTTCTCAGATTCTACCCCTTCACCTTTTTTAAATATCCGGAGATCCGTAACTCCGATTGGGGTGAATCTTTCGCCTAGATCTTTCTCATAAAATTAGCTTTCTTGCGCCAAAAGAAGAGCGTCAACCGCCTTACGGGTGGCCCACGAGAGCCCAGGCCGCGCCCAGGGGGGAGGGCGTGCCCCCTGTCTCGTGGCCACCCTGGACACCGTTTCGCGTTGATTTTACTTCCAGAAAATCATAAATATTCCAAAAAAAATCTCCGTCCATTTTTATCCTGTTTGGACTCCGTTTGATATTGGGTTTCTGCGAAACAAAAACATGCAACAGACAGGAACTGGCACTGGGCACTAGATCAATATGTTAGTCCCAAAAAATAGTATAAAAATTTGCCAAAAGTATATAAAAGTTGAATAATATTGGCATGTAACAATAAAAAATTATAGATACGACGGAGACGTATCAGCATCCCCAAGCTTAATTCCTGCTCGTCCTCGAGTAGGTAAATGATAAAAAAGATAATTTTTGATGTGGAATGCTACCTAGCATAATCTTGATCATATGTCTAATCATGGCATGAATATTAAGACACGAGTGATTCAAAGCAATAGTCTATCATTTGACATGAAAAACAATAATACTTCGAGCGTACCAATAAAGCAATCATGTCTTTTCAAAACAACAAGGCTAAAGCAAGCTTATCCTTACAAAATCATACAGTTTGGCCATGCTTCATTTTCGTCACACAAAATGCCCCCATCATGCACAACCCCGATGACAAGCCGAGCAATTGGTTCATACTTTTTAACGCGCTTCAGCTTTTTCACCCCTCACACAATACATGAGCGTAAGCCATGGATATAGCACTATAGGTGGAATAGAGTATAATGATGGAGGTTATGTGGAGAAGACAAAAAAGGAGAAAGTCTCACATCGACGCGGCTAATCAACGGGCTATGCAGATGCCCATCAATTTATGTCAATGCAAGGAGTAGGGATTGCCATGCAACGGATGCACTAAGAGCTATAAGTGTACGAAAGCTCAACAAAAGAAACTAAGTGGGTGTGCATCCAACTTGCTTGCTCATGAAGACCTAGGGCATTTGAGGAAGCCCATCGTTGGAAGAGTGCTATGTGATGTTAGTTTCTGATTCTTATCAGAACATGCACTTTTGTCATTTTTGCCATGATTGATGTGTGCATCCTATGAACTTGAGTCCTACATGTGTTTTGTAATATGCCATGTCTTCTTTCCAGTGGTGCTTGCTATGTATTTTTGTGATCTATGTGGTGACTAGCACAAGCATTCAAACTAGGTGTCTTGTTGTTGCTGTTTTCAGCCCTGTTTTGCTGATATTTTGATGCCATGTTAACTTGATGCTACCGAGAGATCCATGCATATTTTGAGATACTTCAGTAAGCATGTTTTGTTCTACATGTCTTGCTCTATCCATCAATGCCCTTGTTTGCAATTATGGAGTGCCATAGCTTGAGTCAATCGAGCTCTACTTTTGCTTCAAAATGTTTCCTGGCAGATTGTTTACATGTTATTCAATTTTGCCAAGGTTGTTGTGGTTGATCCGTATATGCTATGATGTTGTTCTTGCCATGTATGTCTTCTATGACATGTCTTCTTGATGTATGTATGCTTAGTTTGTCATTTAAGGCTCTGTAGTGAGTGCATTGAGCTTGTAAACATGCCTACTTGTTATCAGTTTTTGACATGCCATGTTGCTGAATGTGTTAACGAAACTTTCAATATTGACATGGGTGTTACTATATTTTCTGATCCTTTTTGGATCATGGTCACTAAAGGACTTTTGTTCTATGCTTTGAGTAGATTTATGCCATGCCTTTGTTTTCCATGATAAGTTCCTGTAACATGTTGTTTCATAGCTCTAAACATTGCAATCTGATGTTATTTCGGCCAATGCCTGAAACTGTTATTACTTGCAATCTTGCCATGTCATTTTGAGCATGTTCTAGTGATTTCTGGAGATAGCTCAGTTCTCATGTTTTGTAATGCTTTACCTGTACATCATGCCCATGCCTTTTGTTATTGTGTTGGAGTGTTGTAGCATGTTGTTTTGATGCTTGCAATATGCCTAGTTGCTGGTTTGGACAGATTGTGGCTATAACTTGTATAGGGTGTATGTGTTGAACCGTTGCTCCGTTTTGAGTGTGCTCTATATGAAACTTGCTTGATTTTGCATGAAGTTTCATATTATCATGTTGCATCCTTTGTTTTGAGGTGTTTGCTTGATGTTTGTATGCATTTTGCATCAATGCCATGTTTAACTTGTTTTGCTCATATCTTCTAGGCCGTAGCTCCGAATCTAATGAACTTTATATGTAACTTGACTAGAATTTCGTGTAGATCATCGTGGTGCATCTTAACTTGCTGGTTAACAACTTGAACATAAGGTTTATTCAGATCTGGACCAATTTCGAAATTTGCATATGAGGACTTACCGGAATTGTTATATGTTGTTCCCGGCCTCATTTAAACTTGCTTTGGTGTGTTGTTCTTGTTTGCATAATCTCTTGCCATGAGTAGCTTCATGTAGTCTTGTCATGCATCATGCTTGTTTGTGCATCATGCCTTGTTCATGTGGTGTGTTTACCATGTTGTGTGCTTCTTCTTGTTAGTTCCTGTTCCGTTGCGATCGTGAGGATTCGTTCGTCTACGTTTGGTTCGGCTTCATCCGTTCGTCTTCTTCATGGACTCGTTCTTCTTCCTTGCGGGATTTCAGGCAAGATGACCGCTACCCTGGATCTCACTACTATCATTGCTATGCTAGTTGCTTCGCTCTTTGGCTATGCTGCGTTACCTATTACCTGTTCCTCAAGCCATCCCAAATTGCCATGAACCTCTAACTCGTTGTCACCCTTCCTAGCAAACCGTTGTTTGGCTATGTTACCGCTTGCTCAGCCCCTCTTATAGCGTTGTTAGTTGCAGGTGAAGATGAAGTTTGTTCCTTGTTGGGACATGGAGATGTTGTTCCTTGTTGGAACATGTTTACTTGTTGGGATATCACAATATATCTTATATAATTAATGCATCTATATACTTGGTAAAGGGTGGAAGGCTCGGCCTTATGCCTGGTGTTTTATTCCACTCTTGCCGCCCTAGTTTCCGTCATATCGGTATTATGTTCCCGGATTTTGCGTCCCTAACGCGGTCGGGTGATTTATGGGACCCCTTGACAGTTCGCTTTGAATAAGACTTTTCCAGCAAGGCCCAACCTTGGTTTTACATTTGCCTCACCTAGCCCTTTTTTCCCTTGGGAGTCGCGCTCTCAAGGGTCATCTTATTTTACCCCCCCCCCCCGGGCCAGTGCTCATCGTGAGTGCTGGTCCAAACCGTCGACCGCGGTGTACCGGGGCAACTCGGGTTCGCCTACCGGAAGTTTGGACAATCCGGTGTGCCACGAGAACGAGATATGTGCAGCTCCTATCGGATTTGTCGGCACATTCGGTGGCTTTGCTGGACTTGTTTTATTCTTGTCGAGATGTCTTGTAGCCGGATTCGAGACTGATCGGGTCTTCCGGGAGAAGGAATATCCTTCGTTGATCGCGAGAGCTTATCATGGGCTAAGTTGGGACACCCTGCAGGGTTTGAACTTTCGAAAGCCGTGCCCGCGGTTATGTGGCGGATGGGAATTTGTTAATGTCCGGTTGTAGAAAACCGAAGTTGATCTTAATTAAAATACACCAACCGTAAAGCGTAACCGTGAGTGTCTCTTTTCGGGGTTGATCGAGAGGAGAACACGGTTTCTGGGTTATGTCTGACGTAAGTAGGAGTTCAGGATCACTTCTTGATCATTGCTAGTTGACGACCGTTCCTTTGTTTCTCTTCTCGCTCTCATTTGCGTTGGTTAGCCACCATATCATGCTTAGTCGCTGCTGCACCCTCACCACTTTACCCCTTCTTTTCCCATTAAGCTTTGCTAGTCTTGATACCCATGGTAATGGGATTGCTGAGTCCTCGTGGCTCACAGATTACTACACCACCAGTTGCAGGTACAGGTTTGCGATGATCATGACGCGAGAGCGATGTTTGCTTGTGTTGGAGTTCTTCTGCTTCTTCGATCAGGGGATAGGTTCCAGGTCGGCAGCCTGGGCTAGCAGGGTGGATATTGTTTGAGTTTCTGTTTATGTTTCATCCGTAGTCGGATGTTGATCTTGTATATGATGTTGATGTATTCTTGTGGCATTTGTGCCTTACGTTTGTATCCCCATCTATTATGTAATGTTGATGTAATGATATCCACCTTGCAAAAGCGTTTCAATATGCGGGTCTATCCTTGGTGGGACCTTCGAGTTCCTTTTGGATAGGGTCGCATATTGGGCGTGACAAGTTGGTATCAGAGCCAGGAGTTCCTTTTGTTACCGGAGTTCTTCACGGTGGTTCTTCATTATTCAATTCATTCTTCAAGTGCTCATCAAGATTCTGTTGGTGGAGTTCAAGTATCTTTTCTTCTCGCATCTCGAAGTGCAATTAATTCTCCGTATTCTTTTGAAGTGGAGTTTTGCATCTCTTCGTTCTTCTCGGATATTCAATCGTTTCCGCTTGTGGTCGGTTATCACCTCATAATTTTGAGATGTTTTTCCATAAGTCCACATCAAGCTTATTCTTTCGTTGTTGATTTTCTCAACAACTCCGTTCGACCTTTCCTTCTAAGTCCTTTTCATTTCATTCTTTCAATTCTTCCGGAGGCATTGTGTTCTTCCTCTCGTCAACTATCGTTCCATTTCGTCAAACTCAGTTCTAATCCTTCCATTTCAGCAGGAGTGCTGCCTAAATTCTTTCAGTCTTATCCGTTTCTTTTCTCATTCTAACCACTCCGGTTAGAACGAGTGCTTTCAGAGTCTATCTGAGTCAGGGAGTTTTCGATTCTCGTCATTCTCGTCATTCTTGTTGTTCCTCTCTTCTTCTCGAGTGCTCTTGATTCTTGGCTTCTTCTCTTGAGTTCTTGTTTCACCGCATCCCTTTTTCTCTTCCGTCTCGGTCCTAAGATCTCGGGACGAGATCTCTTGTTAGTGGAGGAGTGTTGTAACGCCCCGGATTCGATGCGCCAGGTGTCTGCCAGTTATTCGCAGTCCTTGCCTTGTCATGTGCTTGCGTGTCTCTCTTTGCCATGTCATCATCTGCATTTCATGTCATGTCATCATGTGCATTTCATTTTGCATACGTGTTCGTCTCTTGCATCCGAGCATTTTCCCCGTTGTCCGTTTTGCAATCCGGCACTCCTATGTCTCCCGGCGCTTCCTTTTACCTCTTTTCGTGTGCGGGTGTTAAACGGTCTCGGAATGGACCGAGGTTTGCCAAGCGGCCTTGGTATAGCACCGGTAGACCGCCTGTCAAGTTTCGGATCATTTGGAGGTCGTTTGGTACTCCAACGGTTAACCGGGTAACCGCAAAGGCCTCTTTTGTTGCAGCCCAACTCCCCTTTCTAAGTGGCCCAAAACCCACCTAACTCCCCTCCATGTTCTCGGTCGTTCGATCACGATCGCGTGGCCGAAAACCGCACCTCATTTGGAGTCTCCTAGCTCCCTCTACCTATAAATATGTGCCCCTCCCGGATTTTTCGCGCAGTCCAAACACTAGCCATCTTCCTCCTCCCGCAGACGGACATGTCCGTTCCGCTGCCGGACGTGTCCACCGCCTCCAGCCACCTCACACCAACGAATCATAGGCCGCCACGTCAGCTCGGCCGGCCGCCGTGCCGCCTGCCGCCGTGGCGCCGGTCTCGCCCAGCCCGCGGGACCTCCTCCGGCCAGATCCGGTCGAGGAGGGACCGGATCCGCCTCCCCGCGCCTTCCCGAGGTCTCCGGCGACCTCCTCCCGCATCTCCGGCGAGATCCGCGTGCATCTCCGGCGAGCTCTCCGACCTGCATCGATAACCGTGCCAAGGGTTGACTTCCCCCCTCTAAAATTCTTCTAAGTCCCGAGCATTTTTTATATTTTGTTGCATTTTCTTTGCATCGTAACTCCGGCATCGTAGCTCCGTTTTGCGCGTATAATATGTCAAAATGTTCGTCTCGAAGAGTAGATCATTTCATTCCATTGCATCCTTTTCATTTGAGCTCATCTTGTTGCCCGAAATGCTGTTATAAGAGTGCTATGTGATGTTAGTTTCTGATTCTTATCAGAACATGCACTTTTGTCATTTTTGCCATGATTGATGTGTGCATCCTATGAACTTGAGTCCTACATGTGTTTTGTAATATGCCATGTCTTCTTTCCATTGGTGCTTGCTATGTATTTTTGTGATCTATGTGGTGACTAGCACAAGCATGCAAACTAGGTGTCTTGTTGTTCTTTGTTTTCATTACTGTTTTTTGATATTTTGATGCCATGTTAACTTGATGCTACCGAGAGATCCATGCATATTTTGAGATACTTCAGTAAGCATGTTTTGTTCTACATGTCTTGCTCTATCCATCCATGCCCTTGTTTGCAATTATGGAGTGCCATAGCTTGAGTCAATCGAGCTCTACTTTTGCCCAGGCCGCGCCCAGGGGGGAGGGCGCGCCCCCCTGTCTCGTGGCCACCCTGGACACCGTTTCGCTTGATTTTACTTCCAGAAAATCATAAATATTCCAAAAAAATGTCCGTCCATTTTTATCCCGTTTGGACACTAGATCAATATTGGGTTTCTGGGAAACAAAAAACATGCAACAGACAGGAACTGGCACTGGGCACTAGATCAATATGTTAGTCCCAAAAAATAGTACTCCCTCCATTCCCTTATACAAGGCCACAAACTCAAATTACAGGTACCGAGGCAAAATTTAATGACTACTTTGCAAGTCCACTTTTTTTTGTTAAGCGGGATCATTAATACGCCCACATGCATGCAAGGAAGGAATTACAAGGAAGTAGCACATTGTCATTATGACTACATGCATGCAAGTATTAAAACAGTTGGTAGTATGAGAAAACATCATTAATTTTTGCCTCGATTACAGTTAGTGGCCTTATATAGATGCAAATTGTATTTTTCATAGTGGCCTTGTATAAGGGAATGGAGGGAGTATAAAAAGTTGCCAAAAGTATATAAAAGTTGAATAATATTGGCATGGAACAATGAAAAATTATAGATACGACGGAGACGTATCAGTGGACTCATATGGAATAACTTTGGGGTTTAAGGGATCGGATGCACAAGCAGTATTCCCGCTTAGTACAAGTGAAGGCTAGCAAAAGACTGGGAAGCGACCAACTAGACAGCGACAACAGTCATGAACATGCATTAAAATTAATAAACATTGAGTACAATCATGAGTAGGATGTAATCCACCATGAACATAAATATCGTGAAGGCTATGTTGATTTGTTTCAACTACATGTGTGAACATATGCCAAGTCGAGTCACTTAAATCATTCAAAGGAGGATACCACCCCATCATACCACATCACAACCATTTTAATAGCATGTTGGCACGCAAGGTAAACCATTATAACTCATAGCTAATCAAGCATGGCATGAGCAACTATGATCTCTAAAATCAGGAACGATGAACTAATCATATTTACAAAAACAAGAGAGGTCGATTTCATACCAGCTTCTCTCATCTCAATTAGTCCATCATATATCGTCATAATTGCCTTTCACTTGCACGACCGAACGATGTGAATAATAATAAGAGGTGCATATGCATTGGACTAAGCTGGAATCTGTAAGCATTCAATAAACAGGAGAAGACAAGGCAATATGGGCTCTTGGGTAATTCAACAATAATGCATATAAGAGCCGCTTCAACATTTTAATTATGGTCTTCTCCTATCGACCCCCAAAGAAAAGAAAAGAAATAAAACTATTTACACGGGAAAGCTCCCAACAAGCAAAAGAAAAACGGGAAATATTTTTGGGTTTTCTTTTTAATTATTACTACAGCAAGAAAAGTAAACTAACTAAAAGCCCTAGTTGATACATGAGCTATTCGAGCATACAAAACAGAATTTCATTTCAAGGTTTAGGTTTGGCACATACAAATTTACTTGGAACGGCAGGTAGATACCGCATATAGGAAGGTATAGGTCGATGATGACCCGCAAGTATATGATATAGTTGTAGCCTCTTTCGATAAGTAAGAGTGTCGAACCCAACGAGGATCTAAAGGTAGAACAAATATTCCCTCAAGTTCTATTGACCACCGATACAACTCTATGCACGCTTGACGTTCGCTTTACCTAGAACAAGTATGAAACTATAAGTACTTTGTAGGTGTTTTTGGATAGGCTTGCAAGATAGTAAAGAGCACGTAAATAAAAAGTAGGGGCTGTTTAGATAAAGACACAACTAAATTAGTTTTAGTAAAGAGCTTTTTGTCACGAGAAAGTTATTTGTCCCTAGGCAATCGATAACTAGAACGGTAATCATTATTGCAATTTTATTTGAGGGAGAGGCATAAGCTAACATACTTTCTCTACTTGGATCATATGCACTTAAGATTGGAACTCTAGCAAGCATCCGCAACTACTAAAGATCATTAAGGTAAAACCCAACCATAGCATTAAAGCATCAAGTCCTCTTTATCCCATACGCAACAACCCCCTTACTCGGGTTTGTGTTTCAGTCACTCACGCAACCCACTATAAGCGAATCATGAACGTATTGCAACACCCTACCGCGGGAATCCCTCATGCTTGCGCGACACAGAGAGCACCATAGGACAGCACCAATAATAAAACATGCAACTCAAACCAATCTTGATCATCAAATAACCCATAGGACAAAACGGATCTACTCAAACATCATAGGATGGCCATTCATCATTGGGAAATAATATATAGCATTGAGCACCATGTTTAAGTAGAGATTACAGCGGGTAAGAGAGAGGTTACACCGCTGCATAGAGGGGGGAATAGTTCGTGATGATGGCGGTGAAGTTGTTGGTGAAGATGGCGGTGATGATGATGGCCCCTGGTGGCACTCCGACGCCACCGGAAGCGAGGGGGAGAGAGCCCCCCTCCTCCTTCTTCTTCCTTGACTTCCTCCCTAGATGGGAGAAGGGTTTCCCCTCTGGTACATGGTCTCCAAGGCGTGGGAGGGGCGAGAGCCCCTCCGAGATTGGATCTGTCTCTTTGTCTCTCTCTGTTTCTGCGCTCGGTTCTGGTGCCCTTACACCGTTTCGTATATATATGGAGATCCATAACTCCGATTGGACTGAAACCTTCGCCGTGATTTTTTACAAAAATTAGCTTTCTTGCGGCCGAAGAAGGGCATCAACTGCCTTACGAGTGGCCCACGAGGGTCAGGGGCGCGCCCCCTGCCTCGTGGCCACCTCGGGCACCGTCTCGCGTGGATTTTTCTTCCGGAAATTTCCAAATATTCCAAAAATAAGCTCCAACCGTTTTATCCCGTTTGGATTCCGTTTGATATGGATATTCTGCGAAACATAAAACATGCAACAGACAGGAACTGGCACTGGGCACTCGATCAATATGTTAGTCCCAAAAATAATATAAAAAGTTGCCAAAAGTATATGAAAGTTGAATAATATTGGCATGGAACAATCAAAAATTATAGATACAACGGAGATGTATCAGCATCCCCAAGCTTAATTCCTGCTCGTCCTCGAGTAGGTAAATGATAAAAAAAGATAATTTTCGATGTGGAATGCTACCTAACATAATCTTGATCATATGTCTAATCATGGCATGAATATTAAGACACGAGTGATTCAAAGCAATAGTCTATCATTTGACATAAAAACAATAATACTTCAAGCCTACTAATAAAGAAATCATGTCTTTTCAAAATAACAAGGCCAAAGAAAGTTATCCCTACAAAATCATATAGTCTGGTTATGCTCCATCTTCACCACACAAAATATTCACATCATGCACAACCCCGATGACAAGCCAAGCAATTGTTTCATACTTTTGACGTTCTCAAACCTTTTCAACTTTCACGCAATACATGAGCATGAGCCATGGACATAGCACTATAGGTGGAATAGAATAAGATGATGGAGGTTGTGTGGAGAAGACAAAAAGGAGAAGATAGTCTCACATCAACTAGGCGTATCAACGGGCTATGGAGATGCCCATCAATAGATGTCAATGTGAGGAGTAGGGATTGCCATGCAACGAATGCACTAGAGCTATAAGTGTATGAAAGCTCAAACTGAAAACTAAGTAGGTGTGCATCCAACTTGCTTTCTCATGAAGACCTTGGGCATTTGAGGAAGCCCATCATCGAAATATACAAGCCAAGTTCTATAATGAAAATTCCCACTAGTATATGAAAGTGATAACTCAAGAGACTCTCTATATGAAGAACATGGTGCTACTCTGAAGCACAAGTGTGGTAAAAGGATAGTAGCATTGCCCCTTCTCTCTTTTTCTCTCATTTTTTTCTCTTTTTTTATTTTTTGGTGGGCTTATTTGGCCTCTTTTTTTATTTGGGCTTCTTTGGACTCTTTTATTTTTTTGTAAAGTCCGGAGTCTCATCCCGACTTGTGGGGGAATCATAGTCTCCATCGTCCTTTCCTCACAGGAGCAATGCTCTAATAATGATGATCATCACACTTTTATTTACTTACAACTCGATATCTAGAACAAAGATATGACTCTATATGAATGCCTCCGTGATGTGCAGGATGTGCAATGATCTAGCGTAGCAAAGATATCAAAAACGGACAAGCCATGAAAATATCATGCTAGCTATCTTACGATCATGCAAAGCAATGTGACAATGAATGCTCAAGTCATGTATATGATGATGATGGAAGTTGCATGGCAATATATCTCGGAATGGCTATGGAAACGACATAATAGGTAAGTGTGGTGGCTGTTTTGAGGAAGATATAATAAGGCTTATGTGTGATAGAGCATATCGTATCATGGGGTTTGGATGCACCGGCGAAGTTTGCACCAACTCTTGAGGTGAGAAAGGGCAATGCACGGTACCGAAGAGGCTAGCAATGATGGAAGGGTGAGAGTGCGTATAATCCATGGACTCAACATTAGTCATAAAGAACTCAAAATAGTTATTGCAAAAATCTATTAGTCATCAAAACAAAGTACTACGCGCATGCTCCTAGGGGGATAGATTGGTAGGAAAAGACCATCGCTCGTCCCCGACTGCCACTCATAAGGAAGACAATCAATAAACACCTCATGCTCCAACTTCGTTACATAACGGTTCACCATACGTGCATGCTACAGGACTTGCAAACCTCAACACAAGTATTTCTCAATTTCACAATTACTCAACTACCACGACTCTAATATCACCACCTTTATATCGCAAAACTATTGCAAGGAATCAAACATATCATATTCAACGATCTACAAGTTTTATGTAGGGTTTTATGACTAACCATGTGAATGACCAGTTCCTGTCATCTCTCTAAATAGATATAAGTGAAGCACGAGAGTTTAATTCTTTCTACAAAAGATATGCCCACGCTCTAACAAATATAAGTGAAGCAAAAGAGCATTCTACAAATGACGGTTGTTTATGTAAAGAGAAATAGGCAATCCAAGCTTCAAATGATATAAGTGAAGTGCAATGAGCATTTTATAAATCAACCAAGGACTATCTCATACCAGCATGGTGCATAAAAGAAAAGTGAAAACTAAAAGCAAAAGACGCTCCAAGATTTTCACATGTCACATGAATGAAACGAATCCGAAAACATACCGATATTTGTTGAAGAAAGAGGGGACCCAAGCTTAGACACTTGAGTCTCCTTGAATATTTACTTGGGGTGCCTCGGGCATCCCCAATCTTGATCTCTTGCCTCTCTTCCTTCTTCTCACATCAAAACCTTCTCGATCATCGAACATTTCATCCACACAAAACTTCAACAGAAAACTCGGTAAGATCCATTAGTATAATAAAGTAAATCACTACTCTAAGTACTGTTGCAAACCAATTCATATTTTGTTTTTGCATTGTGTCTACTGTAATATAACTTTTTCATGGCTTAATCCACTGATATAAATTGATAGTTTCATCAAAACAAGCAAACTATGCATCAAAAACAGAATCTGTCTAAAACAGAACAGTCTGTAATAATCTGAACATTCACCATACTTATGATATTTGAAAACTTCTGCCAAAATTAGGAAAAATAAACAATTTTTATAGAAAGACAGTGCAAAAAGAATCAGAACCATTTGACGTTTCTGTAAAAAATTAAAAATTGCACACTACAGCCAAAGTTTCTGTCCTGCACCATACAAACCAACAAGTATTGTAAACATCCTAAAGGCAAACCTTGGCACATTATTTTTATAATAAAATGGAATTGTACAAGGGGATAATTATTTTTTTTTGAAAATTTTCTGTAATCAAGATTCACAAAGTTGCCGTGAGCATGAACAAAGTTCAAGGAGCTCTCCCACTTCAACAATGCTTGTCTTTCTCACTTTCACTTTCCTTTTTGAAAAGTTTTGGGTTCCCCTCTTTATTTTTGTTGTTATTAAACGATATGAAAGCACTCAACAGAAATAAATGACTCTCTAAAACTTCCGGGTTGTCTCCCTGGCAGCGCTTTCTTTAAAGCCATTAAGCTAGGCATATAGTGCTCAAGTAGTGAATCCACCCGGATCCCAAGGTATATCAAAGCCAATTTTAATTAGCAATGATTTGTAATTTAGTAGTGAGCACAAAGCAACATATATCATGCAACAACGAAGTCTAACTCTCTTCCTATGCATCGGCATGTCATAAAAGAACAATTTATGCACACATAGTAAAGGCCAATGCATAGTATAAACAGTTTCTTGCAATTTTATCGTGTGGGAAACATAGAGAGGTGGAGATATAGTTCCTCTCTCATAATAATTGCAAGTAGGAGCAGCAAGCACATGCATATTATATCTATCAAAATCATCATGTGCAATGGTAAAAGTCAACCATCAATGTAATCCTTAATAAGTGCAAACTTGTCCGATATAGTGCAGTTTGGAGAATTCAAAAAGATAATAGGACTATCATGTGTGGGTGCAATAGCAACAATTTCATGTTTAACATAAGGAACTATAGCAAGTTCATCTCCATAAGCATAATTCATATTGGCATCTTGGCCACAAGCATAGCAAGCATCTTCAAAAAGGGATATTTCAATAGAATCAACGGGATCATAACAATCATCATAGCAATCATCCTTCGGTAAGCACGAAGGGAAATTAAACAATGTATGAGTTGAAGAGTTACTCTCATTAGAAGGTGGGCACGGGTAGCTAATCCGCTCTTCCTCCTTTTGTTCTTTGCCCTCCTCCTCATCTTTTTCATCCAATGAGCTCACAGTTTCATCAATTTCTTCTTCCATAGCTTCCTGCAAAATATTAGTCTCTTCTTGGACAGCGGAGACTTTCTCAATAAGTGCATTAATATCGTAATTGTATTCATAATTCTCATAGCAGTATTTGAGGATAGCTAAATTTTCAGGTCTATAAACAGCATCATCAAAATCTTCAAACTCTTTAAACATAGATTCAATTTCATAAGCACCCATAAAAGCAACAAATTCTTCTATTTGTTCCACATCATAGTAATCATATATACCATTAGCATAAGAAGCTAAGGTTTTATTACCATTAAATTTGCATGAAAAGGGAAGGTGTGGAGCCTTCATCCTAGAGCAACAAGTATAATCATATCTCAAGCATAGTTGCCTAGCATACCACTTCAACATATAAATTTGATCCCATAATAGTTTCCCTTTTTGTGTCAAGCAATAATCCCTAAAGTATTCACGTTGATCCAACGTTACTCCCATTACAAAGTTGAATGGGGTTTTCTCAGGATTATTAAAGTAGTACATAATATCTTTCACATAACCAGCATCGAGGGTTTTAGGAGGTTCCCCATCTCCATGAGCAGAAAGTACACCTAATGTTTTTGGTATTTCGTGTTCCATATCCATAACTAAAGATAAAGAACAACTAAGAACAGCAAATAAAAATTACTTAGTGATAAAGCAAACAAGCACACACGAGAACATTCAGCCCACGCTATTGCTCCCCGGCAACGGCGCCAGAAAAAGGTCTTGACAATCCACAAGTATAGGGGATCAATTGTAGCCTCTTTCGATAAGTAAGAGTGTCGAACCCAACGAGGAGCTAAAGGTAGAACAAATATTCCCTCAAGTTCTATTGACCATCGATACAACTCTACGCACGCTTGACGTTCGCTTTACCTAGAACAAGTATGAAACTAGAAGTACTTTTTAGGTGTTTTTGGATAGGCTTGCAAGATAGTAAAGAGCGCGTAAATAAAAAGTAGGGGTTGTTTAGATAAATACACAACTAAATTAGTTTTAGTAAAGAGCTTTTGGTCACAAGAAAGTTATTTGTCCCTAGGCAATTGATAACTAGAATGGTAATCATTATTGCAATTTTATTTGAGGGAGAGGCATAAGCTAACATACTTTCTCTACTTGGATCATATGCACTTATGATTGGAACTCTAGCAAGCATCCACAACTACTAAAGATCATTAAGGTAAAACCCAACCATAGCATTAAAGCATCAAGTCCTATTTATCCCATACGCAACAACCCCCTTACTTGGGTTTGTGTTTCAGTCACTCATGCAACCCAATATAAGCGAATCATGAATGTATTGCAACACCCTACGGCGGGAATCCCTCACGCTTGCGCGACACGGAGAGCACCATAGGACAGCACCAATAATAAAACATGCAACTCAAACCAATCTTGATCATCAAATAATCCATAGGACAAAAAGGATCTACTCAAACATCATAGGATAGCCATTCATCATTGGGAAATAATATATAGCATTGAGCACCATGTTTAAGTAGAGATTACAGCGGGTAAGAGAGAGGTTACACCGCTGCATAGAGGGGGGAAGAGTTGGTGATGATGGCGGTGAAGTTGTTGGTGAAGATGGCGGTGATGATGGCCCCCGGTGGCACTCCGGCGCCACCGGAAGCGAGGTGGAGAGAGCCCCCCTCCTCCTTATTCTTCCTTGACCTCCTCCCTAGATGGGAGAAGGGTTTCCCCTCTGGTCCATGGTCTCCAAGGCGTGGGAGGGGCGAGAGCCCCTCCGTGATTGGATCTGTCTCTCTGTCTCTCTCTGTTTCTGCGCTCTGTTCTGGTGCCCTTTCACCGTTTCGTATATACATGGAGATCTGTAACTCCGATTGGACTGAAACCTTCGCCGTGATTTTTTACAAAAAATTAGATTCCTTGCGGCCGAAGAAGGGCATCAACCGCCTTACGGGTGGCCCACGAGGGTCAGGGGCGCGCCCCCCTACCTCGTGGCCACCTCGGGCACCGTCTCGCGTGGATTTTTCTTCAGGAATTTTCCAAATATTCCAAAAATAAGCTCCGTCCGTTTTTATCCCGTTTGCATTCCGTTTGATATGGATATTCTGCGAAACATAAAACATGCAACAGACAGGAACTGGCACTGGGCACTGGATCAATATGTTAGTCCCAAAAATAATATAAAAAGTTGCCAAAAGTATATGATAGTTGAATAATATTGGCATGGAACAATCAAAAATTATAGATACGACGGAGACGTATCACACGCGCCGGGCCACCTCCTGCTTCCCGCCGCCTCCCCGACGTCGCTTTGGACGCCACGCAGTCTCCTGCTTCCCCTCGACCTCTCCCCTCCATGCAGCTCTCTCTTTCTCCCGTCCTCTGCTCTCTCCCCGCAGCGCACCCGAGCGCGCTCGTCGTCTCCGCTTGCTGCCGCCGCAGCCACCGTCACCGCCACACCTCACCACTGCGTTCCAGAGCTCCGCCACCGTCGCCTATGACTCCCCGACGACCCACGTGCCGCCGGATGCCCTCGAGTGCTCTCCCTATCGTCTTCTTCAACCTTGGTGCCTGAAGATCTCGTCATCGATTCGCCGGCTTCCGACCATCCCTGAGCCAGCTAACCTTTTCTCATTCCTCCCTGTGAGCTGCTGCGTCATCCCCCTCTCTTCTTTCTGCTGTTTGTGCACCCCAGCTAGCTTCACCACCGTGCCCGAAGCTCGCCGCCGCCCACCCATATCGCCGCCGTGGAAGCAGCAAGCAAAGCTTGCATATGAGTGCGCCACCGTGCTTAGAGCTTACCCAGGAGACGAACGCAACCACCCCCACTTCCTGCCATGCGACCTAGCGTGGGTTTCACCGATGCCGAACTCCGGCCGCCGCGGAAGCGGACACCATCGTCGATTTAGATCGCCTCCGGTGACCCCACTAGCACCACCCGACGCGCCTCGTCGTGCTGCAACCGTAGAGCCCAACCCCGCCTCCTCTCGTCGCCGGAATCACCGGAACGAGCGACGCCGCCGTGTCTGTGTGTCACCGGCGGTTAGCCGCCGACGTGGCCACTTAGTTAGAGGCTAATCACCCGCTAATTAATCCCCCTAGACACTGGCGGCGGGCCCCATTCCTTAATTAACCACAGGACTAACTCCTGCTTAGATTTAACTTAATCACGGTGGCTCCACGTGTCAGCTTTGATCGTGCTGACGTCACGTTGACCGGGCCCACCTCTCAGTGACCTAACAAGCCCAGGGTCACTGACCAACGGGTCCTGCAGGTCAGGTTTGACCTAAACCGGACCCTGTTGACTTGCTGACGTCACAGTGACACAGTGCTGATGCAGTAATCACTTTTCTGGATTTTAAATAAATCTAAACGATTTATTTATTTTCATAAAATGTCCTAAACTTCTAAAAATCATAGAAATTCAATCGTAACTCCAAATGAAATAATTTATATATGAAAATTGATCAGAAAAATCCAATCTATCCATTTGTACCATTTTAATGCATGTTAGAACAACTTATGACTACTGTTTAGGGCAAATCAAATAAATGGCATATGAACTTTAACATATGGAGTTTGAATTTGAACCTAGGGTTCAAACCAACTTCATTTAAATCATTGTTAGATGCATTAGCTCTAACCACAACATATTGCCATGCCACATTCATACATCATATTGTTGCATTGCATTGATTGTGTTTCTTCTCTGTTGCCGGTATTTGCCCCCTCTCAGTAGACGTGGTTCCGACGATGAGATCGATGACACCGATGAAGAACTATACTATCTTCAGAAGTGCCAGGCAAGCAAAACCCCTTTGTTCATTCTGATACAATCCCACTCTCTCGCTTCTGCTCTCTTTTACTGCATTAGAACAACAACGCTTCAACTCTTACATGCTGCGGTAGTTGAACCCCTTTCCTCTGCATGACCTGTCATTGCCACAGTAAATAGATGAAACCCACTAGCACGAGTAGGAGTTGTTTCAGCCCTGATGTGCCTACTCATTCATGCTTGTTGTCATGCCTGCTACTGCTTAGAGTTGAGTCAGGTCTGATTCATCGGGTATGAATTGGAATGTGGTGAACATGTCTTACTGTTGAGAGCTAAGTGTGTGAACACGATTTGGTAAAGGTAGCGGTGAGAGGCCATGTAGGAGTACATGGTGGGTTGTCTCATTGAAATCGTCCTCATGAACTGAGTTCTGTGTTTGTGATCCATGAACAGTTACTACCACACATTAGGTTCCGGTAACTCGACCCCTCTCGGCTTATTAATCGCCTTGATCTCTGTCCAGGAGTTGCAACTAGTTTCTGGTGTTTGTAGGATATGTGTTGGGGGCCGTGCGTAGTGCTGACCCTAGGGGTGGGCTATGATGCGGTAGAGACACGAGGCATGGTGTACCGGGACGCCTGTTTGGTGCCTCGGGAACCCTGCTCTCATCGTTTGGGTCCGTGAGCGAAACCCCGGCTGGATCTCCTTGCAGATGGAACCCGAATAGGCGATAAACCTGGACTAGAGACTTGTGTGGTTAGTCAGGTCGTGGCTGACTCCCTCGCCAGGCTTCCGCTTGAAGGTTGCCGAGATACACGACGTGTACATGGTGGTAAGTGGTGAGAGCGTGTGTGAAGAAGTACACCCCTGCAGGGTTATAAATGATCTATTCGAATAGCCGCGTCCGCGGTAAAGGACTTCTGGGTTGCCTATACAGTTCATAGATGAGTGAAAGTGGATATACTAAAATGCGCAAGATAAGCGTGAGTGCTATGGATGGCGTTCTCGTAGGGAGACGGGAGCAGGTCCATAGTGGTGTATTGTTTTGGTGAATATGTGGACTCGTGTGCGCCACCTCAAAAGAGTTACTTGCAGTCGTAGTTTAGGATAGCCATCGAGTCAAAGCTGGCTTGCTGCAGTTAAACTCCACCACCCCCTTTGTTGATACTGATGCATATGTAGATAGTTCTGATGTAAGTCTTGTTGGGTATATTTGTACTCACATTTGCTTAATTTATGTTTTTGCAGAGAGACTTCAGTCTCGCTAGTAGTTCCGCATGGACTTCGACATTTAGCTTGTTACCTCAGCTACGATCTTGTGCCCTCGGCAGGGTCTTGTAGTTAGTCAGGCTTCTCAACCTTTTTCATTTGTAGTTGTCTGTACTCAGACAAGATAAGTTTCCGCATGTGCTATTGATTGTATGACTTGAATGCTGCACTACTAGGAAAAGGCTAATTAGTGGCGCACTCATTTTGGCCATTAATGGCGCACTATAGGTGCGCCACTATTATCACGACACTAGTAACAAGTACTAATGGCGCACCTATAGTGCGCCATTACTATGCCTAGAAGTGCGCCATTACTATCTGACTTAATAATGGCGCACCACATATCTGGTGCACCATTACTAACAATTTTATTTTAATTTTTTTAGATTTTTTTTTCAATTTTTTTTCGTTTTTTTTAATCTCGGGTCACTATGGCTTAATCTCGGGTCAATATGCTTAATCTCAAGTCAAATCGCACTTCGTGGTCAAACTTCCCGGAAGGTCACCCATCCTCACTCTACTCCAGCCCGAGCATGCTTAACTTTGCAGTTCTATCCAACCCCAGCAACACCTCAGTTCACATGCACTTGTTGATATATCTATCATATTGCTACCTCTTGAGCACTGCGTTGGATTTCCCCGAAGAGGAGAGGATGATGCAGCAAAGTAGCGTAAGTATTTCCCTCAGTTTTTGAGAACCAAGGTATCAATCCAGTAGGAGGCTATGCGCGAGTCCCTCGTACCTACACAAAGCAAATAACTCCTCGCAACCAACGCGAATAGGGGTTGTCAATCCCTTCACGGTCACTTACGAGAGTGAGATCTGATAGAGATAATAGATAATATTTTTGGTATTATATATATATGCAAGGTAAAATAAAAGGCAAAGTAAAAAATCAAAGCAATAATAAAGTGATGGAAGATTGATATGATGAGAATAGACCCGGGGGCCATAGGTTTCACTAGTGGCTTCTCTCAAGAGCATAAGTATTCTACGGTGGGGGAACAAATTATTGTCGAGCAATTGACAGAATTGAGCATAGTTATGAGAATATCTAGGTATGATAATGTATATAGGCATCACGTCCGAGACAAGTAGACCGACTCCTGCCTGCATCTACTACTATTACTCCACTCATCGACCGCTATCCAGCATGCATCTAGAGTATTAAGTTAATGAAAACAGAGTAACGCCTTAAGCAAGATGACATGATGTAGAGGGATAAATTCATGCAATATGATAAAAAAAACCCATCTTGTTATCCTCGATGGCAACAATACAATGCGTGCCTTGCTGCCCCTACTGTCGCTGGGAAAGGACACCGCAAGATTGAACCCAAAGCTAAGCACTTCTCCCATTGCAAGAAAAACCAATCTAGTAGGACAAACCAAACTTATAATTCGAAGAGACTTGCAAAGATAACCAATCATACATAAAAGAATTCAGAGAAGATTCAAATATTGTTCATAGATAATCTTGATCATAAACCCACAATTCATCGGTCTCAACAAACAAACCGCAAAAAGAAGATTACATCGAATAGATCTCCACGAGAGAGGGGGAGAACATTGTATTGAGATCCAAAAAGAGAGAAGAAGTCATCTATCTACTAACTATGGACCCGAAGGTCTGAGGTAAACTACTCACACTTGATCGGAGGGGCTATGGTGATGATGTAGAAGCCCTCCGTGGTGGATTCCCCTTCCGGCGAAGCTCCGGAACAGGCCCCAAATGGGATCTCGTGGGTACAGAAGGTTGCGGCGGTGGAATTATGTTTTTTTGGCTCCATATCTGATCGTTTGGGGGTACGTAGGTATATATAGGAGGAAGGAGTATGTCGGTGGAGCAAAGGGGGCCCATGAGGTAGGGGGGCGCGCCCTAGGGGGGCGCGCCCTCCACCCTTGTGGCCGCCTCCCTCCTTTCTTGACGGAGGGTCCAAGTTTCCTGGATCATATTTGTTGAGAAAATCACGTTCCCGAAGGTTTCATTCCGTTTGGACTCCGTTTGATATTCCGTTTCTTCGAAACACTGAAATAGGCAAAAAAACAGCAAATCTGGGCTGGGCCTCCGGTTAATAGGTTAGTCCCAAAAGTAATATGAAAGTGGAAAATAAAGCCCAATATGGTCCAAAACAGTACATAATATGGCATGGAGCAATCAAAAATTATAGATACGTTGGAGACGTATCAGGCATCCCCAAGCTTAATTCCTGCTCGTCCTCGAGTAGGTAAATGATAAAAAATAAATTTTTGATGCGGAGTGCTACTTGGCATAATTTCAATGTAATTCTTCTTAATTGTGGTATGAATATTCAGATCCGAAAGATTCAAGACAAAAGTTCATATTGACATAAAAATTATAATACTTCAAGCATACTAACTAAGCAATTATGTCCTCTCAAAATAACATGGCCAAAGAAAGTTCATCCCTACAAAATCATATAGTTTAGTCATGCTCCATTTTCGTCACACAAGAATGCTCTCATCATGCACAACCCCGATGACAAGCCAAGCAATTGTTTCATACTTTAATAATCTCAACCCTATAAGCTTTCACGCAATATATGAGCGCGATCATGGACATAACACTATGGGTGGAATAGAATATGATGATGGGTGTTATGTGGAGAAGACAAAAAAGGAGAAGATCTCACATCAATGAGGCTAATCAATGGGCTATGGAGATGCCCATCGATTGATGTTAATGCAAGGAGTAGGGATTGCCATGTAACGGATGCAATAGAGCTATAAATGTATGAAAGCTCAACAAAAGAAACTAAGTGGGTGTGCATCCAACTTTCTTGCTCATGAAGACCTAGGGCACTTGAGGAGGCCCATTGTTGGAATATACAAGCCAAGTTCTATAATGAAAATTTCCCATTAGTATATGAAAATGACAAAACAAGAGACTCTCTATCATGAAGATTACGGTGCTACTTTGAAGCACAAGTGTGGCAAAGGATAGTAACATTGTCCCTTCTCTCTTTTTCTCTCATTTTTTTGTGTGGGCTTCTTTGGCCTCTTTTTTTATTTGGGCTTCTTTGGCCTCTTCTTTTTAACCTCACATGGGACAATGCTCTAGAAAATGATGATCATCACACTTCTATTTATTTACAACTCGATGATTACAACTCGATACTAGAACAAAGTATGACTTTATATGAATGCCTCCGGCGGTGTACCGGGATATGCAATGAATCAAGAGTGACACGTATAAAAGAATTATGAAAGGTGGCTTTGCCACAAATACTATGTCAACTACATGATCATGCTAGCAATATGACAATGATGAATGTGTCATGATAAATGGAATGATGGAAAGTTGCATGGCAATATATCTCGGAATGGCTATGGAAATGCCATAATAGGTAGGTATGGTGGCTGTTTTGAGGAAGATATAAGGAGGTTTATGTGTGAAAGAGCGTATCATATCATGGGGTTTGGATGCACCGCCAAGTTTGCACCAACTCTCAATGTGAGAAAGGGCAATGCACGTATCAAGAGGCTAGCAATGATGGAAGGGTGAGAGTGCGTATAATCCATGGACTCAACATTAGTCTTAAAGAACTCACATACTTATTGCAAAAATCTACAAGCCATCAAAAACTAAAGCACTACGCGCATGCTCCTAGGGGGATAGATTGGTAGGAAAAGACCATCGCTCGTCCCCGACCGCCACTCATAAGGAAGACAATCAAAAAAACAGCTCATGTTTCAAATTTGTTACATAACGTTTACCATACGTGCATGCTATGGGACTTGCAAACTTCAACACAAGCATTCTTCAAATTCACAACTACTCAACTAGCACGACTTTGATATCATTACCTCCATATCTCAAAACAATTATCAAGCATCAAACTTCTCTTAGTATTCAACAAACTCCTAAGAAAGTTTTACTATTTTTGTATACCTAGCATATTAAGATTATTAAGAAAATTACCATGCTATTTAAGACTCTCAAAATAATCTAAGTTAAGCATGAGAGATCAATAGTTTCTTTAAAACAAATCCACCACCGTGCTCTAAAAGATATAAGTGAAGCACTAGAGCAAAATTATATAGCTCAAAAGATATAAGTGAAGCACATAGAGTATTCTAAAAAATTCCAATTCATGTATGGCTCTCTCAAAAGGTGTCTACAGCAAGGATGATTGTGGTAAACTAAAAAACGAAGACTCAAATCATACAAGACGCTCCAAGCAAAACACATATCATGTGGTGAATAAAAATATAGCTCCAAGTAAAGTTACCGATGGAAGTAGACGAAAGAGGGGATGCCTTCCGGGGCATCCCCAAGCTTTGACTTTTTGGTGTCCTTAAATTATCTTGGGGGTGGCATGGGCATCCCCAAGCTTAGGCTCTTTCCACTCCTTGTTCCATAATCCATCAAAAGATTTCACCCAAAACTTGAAAACTTCACAACACAAAACTCAACAGAAATCTCGTGAGCTCCGTTAGCGAAAGAAAACAAAAAACCACTTCAAGGTACTGTAATGAACTCATTCTTTATTTATATTGGTGTTAAACCTACTGTATTACAACTTCTCTATGCTTTATAAACTATTTTACTAGCCATAGATTCATCAAAATAAGCAAACAACACACGAAAAACAGAATCTGTCAAAAACAGAACAGTCTGTAGTAATCTGTAACTAACGCAAACTTCTGGAACTCCAAAACATCATCCAAAATAGGACGACCTAGGAAATTTGTTTATTGATC
Source organism: Aegilops longissima (assembly GCA_021605205.1). NCBI lineage: Eukaryota > Viridiplantae > Streptophyta > Magnoliopsida > Poales > Poaceae > Aegilops > Aegilops longissima. The sequence continues at coordinate 281,460,641 of CM038678.1, forward strand.
AGCATCAATTGGAATCACTATTTTATCGCGTTCTGGTGATTTTTAACAATTGTTTTCGTGAACAGAAAGTTTCTGGAAATTACAGCAAGATCAAATAACTATCATCCAAAAAGATCCTATAGGTTTAACTTGGCACAAACACTAATTAAAACATAAAACCACATCTAAACAGAAGGTAGATGGATTATTTATTCAACGACAGAAAGGAAATATATTGGGTTGTCTCCCAACAAGCGCTTTTCTTTAAAGCCTTTTTAGCTAGGCATTGAGATTTCAATGATGCTCACAAGAAAGACAAGAATTGAGGCACAAAGAGAGCATCATAAAACATGTGACAAACACACTTAAGTATAACATACTTCCTATGCATAGGCATCTTATAGGTAAACAAATTATCATAGCAAGCAAAAACTAGCATATGCAAGGAAGCGGAAAGAAACAATAGCAATCTCAACATAACAAGAGGTAATTTATTATCATGAAAAAATTTACGACCATATTTTCCTCTCTCATAATAATTACATGTGGGGTCATAAGCAAAAACAAAATAGCTATCACAAAGTATATTCTCAACACGATCCGCATGCATGCAAAGTTGGCACTCTTCCAAAATATGGAATTATCTTTAACTAGAGTCATGACGTCTCCAAACCCACTTTTATCAAAAACTTCATAAGATTGAACATTCTCCAAATATGTGGGATCTAAAGTTGACACTCTTCCGAACCCACTTTCAATATTATTGCAAACAATATTATCAATCTCATATTCATCATGGGGCTTAAATAAATTGTCAAGATCATAAGAAGAATCACCCCAATCATGATCATTCCAACAAGTAGTAGACATAGCAAAACTAGCATCCCCAAGCTTAGGGTTTTGCATCTTATTAGCACAATCGACATCAAAAGAATTTATAATAAAATCATTGCAATCATGCTTTTTATTCAAAGATCTATCGTGAGTCACTTCACGGATTTCAGGCAAAAGCTTATAAAGATAATCTAGTGCATCCAAATCACTAGAAATTGGTTCATCATAATTGGATCTCTTAAAAAGACTGGCAAGCGGATGAGGATCCATAGATATTGGCTTCTCTGTTTAGGAGTAAATACTCAACTATTTCAACCAAACGAGCAAATGAGCCAAGTAAGACATCAAGGCAAACGAAAAGAGAGGGTGAATAAAACAGCAAGGGTGAAGTGGGGGAGAGGAAAACGAGAGGCAAAAGGCAAATAATGTAATGCGAGAGATAAGGGATTGTGATGGGTACTTGGTATGTTGACTTTTGCGTAGATGTCCCCGGCAACGGCGCCAGAAATTCTTCTTGCTACCTCTTGAGCACTGCGTTGGATTTCCCCGAAGAGGAGAGGATGATGCAGCAAAGTAGCATAAGTATTTCCCTCAGTTTTTGAGAACCAAGGTATCAATCCAGTAGGAGGCTACGCATGAGTCCCTCGTACCTACACAAAGCAAATAAATCCTCGCAACCAACGCGAATAGGGGTTGTCAATCCCTTCACGGTCACTTACGAGAGTGATATCTGATAGAGATGATAGACAATATTTTTGGTATTTTTGATATAAAGATGCAAGGTAAAATAAAAGGAAAAGTAAAAAAGCAAAGAAATAATAAAGTGATGGAAGATTGATATGATGAGAATAGACCCGGGGGCCATAGGTTTCACTAGTGGCTTCTCTCAAGAGCATAAGTATTCTACGGTGGGTGAACAAATTACTATTGAGCAATTGACAGAATTGAGCATAGTTATGAGAATATCTAGGTATGATCATGTATATAGGCATCACGTCCGAGACAAGTAGACCGACTCCTTCCTGCATCTACTACTATTACTCCACTCATCGACCACTATCCAACATGCATCTAGAGTATTAAGTTAATGAAAACAGAGTAATGCCTTAAGCAAGATGACATGATGTAGACGGATAAATTCATGCAATATGATAAAAAAAACCCATCTTGTTATCCTCGATGGCAACAATACAATGCGTGCCTTGCTGCCCCTACTGTCACTGGGAAAGGACACCGCAAGATTGAACCCAAAGCTAAGCACTTCTCCCATTGCAAGAAAAACCAATCTAGTAGGACAAACCAAACTTATAATTCGAAGAGACTTGCAAAGATAACCAATCATACATAAAAGAATTCAGAGAAGATTCAAATATTGTTCATAGATAATCTTGATCATAAACCCACAATTCATCGGTCTCAACAAACAAACCGCAAAAAGAAGATTACATCGAATAGATCTCCACGAGAGAGGGGGAGAACATTGTATTGAGATCCAAAAAGAGAGAAGAAGTCATCTATCTACTAACTATGGACCCGAAGGTCTGAGGTAAAGTACTCACACTTCATCGGAGGGGCTATGGTGATGATGTAGAAGCCCTCCTGGTGGATTCCCCTTCCGGCGGAGCTCCAAAACAGGCCCCAAGATGGGATCTCATGGGTACATAAGGTTGCGGCGGTGGAATTAGGTTTTTTTGGCTTTGTATCTGATCGTTTGGGGGTACGTAGGTATATATAGTGTCGGCGTTCTGGGAACGGGGTCCCCAGACTTGCCTGCCTGCGGCCTGCGGAGTGGCTCAAGGGGTGGCCCATCAACGCCCATCTTCATCAGCACAAGCTCAAGACCCTCGCGAGGGGCCAAGCCTCGCGGGGCGGATGACAGGGAGCTTCCTCAGGCATGGCCTCGCCAGGCTGGCTCGCGAGGAGGCGGAGAGATCAAGGCGGGGTACCTCACGAGGTGCCCATGACGCAAGCCATGACGACCAAGGGCGCCAGGCGGGCGCCAGCCCGCGCAGTGTCCTCCTTTCCTCTTTGGTGCAGGCAAGAGTATCAAGCAAAGGCATCCTTTTCGGTGCAACGAGACCAAGACCGTCGCAATGGCAGGAAGGAAGTCATCGTGGAGCCCAAGCCGGCGTCACCACCAGAGCCTTTGATAGGCGAGGACCAACTTTAGTCAGGATACGTGTACTAGATGTTCCCCTTCAAAATGGCCAATTGTTGGCGCCCTCCCCGCTCAATATTTGGGAAGAGGCCCAGGGCCTTTGCCTATAAATAGGACTAGCCACCCACAGGGTAGAGGCTGCTAGATGAGAGCCTGATAGAGGATCCAGCACCTTGAATCAGCAGAGAGAGCGACTGAACTCCCCCTAGCAGTTCATCGCACCAGCCAAGAACAGACCCCTCGCGAGGTTGTTCTTCCTTGTATTGTTCTTCATCAGCCCAAGAGGCAATCCACCACACCACACACTGGAGTAGGGTGTTACACCACAATGATGGCCCGAACCAGTATAAACCTTGTGTCTCTTGTGTTGTTCCTTTCATAGTTTAGATCCTAGCGAGGCGGCGAGGTGCAGGTAGGTAGAGGGCGAGATCTCCGCGTGCACCCCAGTGTTCGAACCTAGAGGGTCTGCCGGAACCCGAAATCCAACATTTGGCGCGCCAGGTAGGGGTGCGCCGAATCCGCCTGCTGCCATCGCCCGTCGTCAGATCGTCATCATCATGTCCAGCGACCAAGCGGGCAACCCTGATCCCTGGGCGGCCTGGCCCGCCCATGCAGAGCCAGTCGCCCCGGGCGACCCCATGCCCCAGGCAGCTCGTGGTCCGCAGGGCGCTGCGGGCCGCAGGCGACGCGGACAGTCAATGACAGCTCTCACGCCACGGCAGGCGCGGTCGGCAGCGAGGGCCACCAACCACGCCGCGGCCACGACGCCATACACCCGACGGGAGCAGGCGAACTCAAGGGCCGCGCTCACGATGGCCCGAGAGCTACTGCAGTGCAGGCTGCTGGAGGGCGGCCGCGACGTGCTGCTGGAACGGGTGACAGAGCTCCTGGGCTTCGCCGCATCGGGGGCTCACCCCTTCTGCACCCAACTCCCACCTCAGGCCCCGGGCGGCCCATGCGAAGGCTCCATGCACGCCCGCGCAGCTCCAAGCGGACTCCAAGGCCACCCCAACGCCAGCCAGGCCGTCAGCACCGGTCCAGCAGCGGCGCTGCCTCCGCCTCCGGCCAGCGAAGAAGGACTCGCCACGACCCACGGCCCCAGTGGGCCACCGCGCTACCACCCCCAGGTGGGCACCTCAAGCAGAACTGCATGGCACACGGAGCACTACAGCGCAGCCTTCGGGATGGCGGCCCCAGAAGAGTACGTGCCCCACATGATGGACCAATGGCACGCGCATGAGGACGAACAAGGCTCGCTCCTCGGCCCAAGCTGGGGGGACGAGGCACCAGAAGCTGAGCTCTTCCAGGAGCCCCGAGAAGGCCCCGTCGGCCACGCTGGAAGCGATGATTATCGGGTACCGCTAATTCCTCAGGAGCAGGCATACGCTAACCGTGGATCGCAGGAGGTGCAGGTCGCCACAGCAGGCGGCTGCCCCACTCCAGCAGTTTCCTACCCCTTAGGAGGAGGGCGCCGGGGGCTGCAGGAGAGGGGCCGAGATCCGGCATCACCACTGCGGCGCTCGGAGCAAGGCGTCCTCAGGAGGTAGGCTCTCTGCTGTGGAGGTGCCTCAGGGCCTGCCCCTGGCAGAGGACCCGTGGTCATCGGGGGAACCGCTGGCGACCGCTCTACCCCATCGGCGGCGTCCTGGTTTCGTCGTCGGTGGCACTAGAGTGTGGCGCAAGGCGGGGCCCTCGTCTGGCGATATGAAGCAAGGCCGGTACCTGTGAAGAAGGCCCAGTGCCTGTGAAGCTCGCGGCCCCGTGACACTCTCACGTAATAATGAGTGGGGCTGTACACGCCCCGGAGTCTCAGGGGTGCCGGCCTCAGGCCCTGGGGCTCCCTCCCACGCCCAGTGGCAGCACTTAGCTCCGCGCTGGTGAGAAGACGTCCAAGACTAGACTAGGTGTCGAACGCGGCCTTTTTTTGCTTTTGTTGCTTTTTCCCTTGGCTGTCGTTTTCCCCCGTTGGATTTAAGTTGGATTTGAGCTTGAGATTTGCGCGTGTCCGGGGAAGGGGTGTTTAGTCTCGTTCGAGAAATCTCTCGCGTTCTGGTTACCACTTTTCCTCGGCTGCCTCCCCTCGTGAGCCCCTCGCGAGCCGGGTCAGGCCTAGCTTGCGTGCAGCCCAGACTGCCATCGCCGCGCCCTCTCAGGAGGTTTTTATTACAGGTCCTATGGGCTCTATCAGGAGACACTCGAGACACCGCAGCCCTCCGCAGGCTATCTCAGGGCCCATGCAGGTCGAAGGTAAACTAGCCACCCAGCTCGTCGCAAAGCCAGCCACTTGGCGCAACGTATGGGTGATATCGCATCTACTAATACGTTGAACACAAGTTTTTACATGAGGGGCTCCCCCTCCCAAAATGCTCTTACAACCTTCAGGGCAAAGCCCGAACTCTATTTGCGCAGGGTAAGAAAGCAGGTACAACACACGGTCAGTCGGATAAATCCCCCAATGCATCCTTAGGGGCACCTCCTGAATCGTCGTTGGCGTCGCTGGCCTCGCCATCGCTCTCCGCGTTGCCGTCAGCAGCGTCAGGGTCGTTCACCACGCCGCCTTCATCAACAGCCACGACCATGCCATCGTTATCAGAAGCGAAGGCCCTGACGAGGGCATCCATGTTGTCTTCCACCCAAGGCGCCAGTCGTCCCGCACGGCACGGGCACTGAAAGCGATGGCAGCGTCAAAGTCGGGTTGGGTGTCGGGGTTGGTGCGACATATGCCAAAGGATGGCTTATCATGGTGGGGCGAGTAGAACGTCGCGGTGCACAGAAGCGGGATGAGGCGAAGGCATGCACGCCGCGGATCTTACCCAGCTTCAGGGCTCTCCGTGGAGATAACACCCCTACTGCTTCTCTGCGGGGTCTCCGCATGATCACTATGGCAAAGTGGGTACAAGGTTGCTCCTTGAGCTATTTGGGGTGAGGAGGGAGAAGGGCAAGGCTAGCTCTTCTCTTCCCTCTATGTGTGTCTAAAACTATTAGGGTCCAACCTCTTGCATGGGTGCCCCGGGGGGTTTATATAGGCCTACCCCCCGGGGGTACAATGGTAATCCGGCTGGGCGCGGGTCCCAGCCATCTGTCTCTTAGGCCGCCGTCTTCTCCGCCGACTTCTGGGGCCCGCCGACTAGTGGGCCCCGCCGACGGTCCAGCATGGGGCCGACAAGCCTTGTCCGCCGCGGGCGGGTCTTGCCGGCTGCGGATTACTGTAGCCGCTTCTAATGACGCGGGCTTGGTCATGGGGTCATGGCAACAGTGCCGCCGCCTGACGGGCGATCACTGTCGCCATCCCTGTCTTATCTCGTTAATGGCGTGCGGAGCCTATGGGAGGGGCCGGCCGACTTTCGGGAGCCGACTCCAAGAGGGTCCGTCTTGGGGCGCTCTCGCCGTCTTCTGCACTCCCGCCGACAGGCGGGTCCCGCCATCTTCGGTCGCATGCAGACGGTCGCCGTGGTGCAGGATCTGCCCACGGGTTGATGTTAGGGCGGCGTGTAACAGTCGCGCGCGGACGGAGATCTCCGTCGATGCACGACACATGCGGGCCACGCCGCCCTTAGTGAACGGGGCTGGGATGGGCCGCGCGGCGGCCACATCCCATCACGTCCGTAGTTGCATAGGCAGGAGGTGGTTGGAGTCGCGGGCCGACTCCCCATAGTCGGCTTCTCCGGAAGTCGCTAGTTGGGAGTCGGCTCATCTCGAGGCCGTCTCTAGGACTCGGCTGGGAGGGGCAGTCGGCGGCTCTGTCGCCGACTCTCAGAAGGCGGCTCTTCGTCTTGGGGTCTTGAGGGGCGCAGTCTGCCCCGATGTTTTGAAAGGTCTAGGGGCTCGGGTTTGCCTACCCGTGGCCCATTACTCCGACAGTAGTCCCCGAAGCTGGTGAGGCACCGAGGGCAACATGTCGAGGAGCCTCAAAAGTTTCATCCCTCTGGTGGAAGAATCTGGGCTTGGCTTGCCGTCTTTCTCTTTGGCCGACTAGCTGGAGTCGGGCTCGCAGGAGGCCGTCTTGCTCCTCAAAGGGTTGAAGGTCGTGGCGGAATCCAGGCAGCGTGCCTGATAAGCTTCCAGGCAGCTGCCCGTCGCGGGCCCGTCGCGCGACGCCACGCGGCAGGGTCAGTCTGCCCACCCACGCGCGTGACGAGACAGGCCTGTCAGGCGGGGCCCGCCACTACCGCGCCTCGGCGCATGGGCGGATCCGTTGCGGCCGCGCGGGCGGTTGGGTTCCCCACGTCGTTACTGCGCGCAGTAACTTCGTGGGTTAAATCGTGGGGGGCGTGGGGTACTGGGCGCAGTTAATCCCACGCCCGCCCCATCGGCTTCTCAGCCCGTGGGCCTATAAGTAGGCGGGAGGAGGAGGCGCGGCACGCCGCACTCCATCTCCCTGCTTCCCCCGCTTCCTCTTGCTCCTTCTTCCTCTCGCTTCTTCTTCTTCTTGCCGCCGTCGCACCGAACCACGCCACGCCGCGGAGATGAGCTCCTCATCCGCCGCTGCGCCTCCCGCCCCACGCTCCGGCGTGTGGGACGGCTCCGAGGTGGACGACGACCACATCGAGTTCCTCCGCCAGACGCGCCGCATCCCCGGCAAGAACCTAGTGCAGACCCGCGCCACGCCGGCGGGCGAAATAAGGCCAGCGCTGGAGGAGGGCGAGCGGGTCGTATTCCGCTCGCACCTCATGCGCGGTCTAGGGCTGCCGGCGAGCGGCTTCTTCCGCGCTTTCTTGGAGTTCCACGGGCTCCAGCTGCACCACCTCACTCCGAATACGGTGGTGCTGCTGGCCGCCTTCGCCTCCTTGTGCGAGGGCTTCCTCGGCGTTCTCCCCACCATCGAGTTGTGGGGGGAATTCTTCCAGGCCAAGCTCGGCACGCACGTCGCCGGCGTGCGGCTTGTCTTGGCACCTTCATCGCGTCTGCGGAGGCCGGTGGGCGACAACCCTTTCCCGCCATCCCGCTGATCAAATCGGTGAAGATGTGGCAGCGCCCTACTTCGTGAAGAACGTCGCCCGAAGGCGGCGGGTCAATCTGCCGCTTTACGAAGCCAGCGTGTTGTCGGGGCGGTTCCCTAGCTGGTCCCATCGGGCAGGACATCGACTCTGCAGCACCGCCACCGTCCAGCGACTCCGAGTCTTGACGCAGACGGAGGGCTGGATCGGGGCCGACTTGATGGCGCCGCCGGCGGCGCCGAGTCCTTCCGCTCCAAGGCCGACCTCATCTGATCTGTCAGATGAGCGGCCATCGGGACCCCAGTCGGCTGTGCTCCAAGGACATGCCCCACGCGGAGGTGGCGGACACGGTGAACTTCCTGGCGAACTGCAATCTTGCGGCGGATTGGCAGTTCGGCAAGGAGCCATACTCGCGCGCCAACCCCCCGCCTGTGGTAAGTCATCTCTTTTCCTCTTCTGTTTTCTTTTTCAGCCGAATCCGACTTCTTATCTTCTTTGGTTTTTCCGAGTCGTAACCCTCTCATGCAGCCCTCTGGCACCACCACGGGCCGCCCGCAATCGTCCCCGACCGGGCGGAGAGCGATGTCGACGACCCTGACTTGGGGGCGGCGGCGATGGAGGCCGACGCCGAAGGAGGGGGAGGAGGAGGGGCTGACGACTTCAGGCCCTCGGCTACCTTCGCCGACTGGCCTGAAGATGACGGCGAGAGGGAAGTCGTCCCCTGCCGTCAACCGAAGGTCGGTCATCCGGGCGCGAGTTCCTCCGCCGGCTTGGGTGGTCGAGGCGGCGCGAAGAAGCGCCGGGCCGGGCCGAGCTCGCTAGGCGGCCGGCCGAAAAAGTTTAAGGGGACGGCCGCCGCGACCAAACGGAAGAGGCGGTCGCGAAGGCTAACCGCTTCCGCAAGGAAGTGAAGAAGCCACCTCTGGTCTCTGTGTAAGTACTTTTACTTTGTCTTGTTTTCTTCTGATTCATCTTGTCCAAATCTTTATATGTCTTCTTCGCATCAGGGCTCCCCTTACTCTAGAGAGGGTCGCTACCGCCTCCGTCATGGGGTCGGCAGAGACGTCCGCTAATACTCGGCGGATTGACCCCGCTGCCGACCTCCGGGAGGCGACGGAGCGGAACGCGCAGGAGAAGCGCGACGAGGAGGAGGCTGCCCGCCTGGAGAAGGCGGAGGCTGAGAAGGCGGCGGCTTCCGCCCAGAAGAAGCTGGAGGAGGCCGAGGCGGCCGTCGCGGCTAAGCGGCGAGCCGAGGAGGCCGCGCGCCTCCAATCAGCGTTGTTCGTCACCCCGCTGAGCTCTGCGCCGCCACCGCCGGAGTTTACGGGGCGGACGGAGGGAGCCGGCAGCGAGTTACCCATCATGGAGAGGGGAGGCGGCGAGGCCTCCATGTCGGGCACGGCCGCTCCATCGACGTCGCCTCCGCCGCCGTCTGAGAGCGCGCGAGGTAAACAACAGGCAGACCCGGCGGCGCCGCCGACTGAAGACGAAGCTATGGCGAAGCTGCTCCTTCAAGTCGCCTCGCCAGCACGCCGCCATCTTGAGAAGGCGACTTCGGCGCCACGCCTTTGGAGATCGGCGCCGCCACTCGCCATTCCAGACGCCGGCGACAAGCGTCGCGCCCGTTGGGTGGGTGCGAGGAGGCGGCACAGGCCCGCTGAACCAGGCGCTTCTGGATGTTCAGGCGAAGCTGCGAGCTGAAGGCGATGCCATCCAGAACTGCACCAAGGCGCACTTGGCGTCGCGAACCGCTGTTCGGGTATGTTTCTTCTTTGAATTTTTCCTTGTTCTTCTCTATGGGGGCGCGCCAGCGCACCCACTGGGTGTAGTCCCCGAGTTTCAGGCCGGCTGCTGAGCAAGCGGCTCGGAACTCTATCTGTCGATTTCCAAATTTTTACCTTGTCTGAAATGCTTATCGCAGGAGTATCACAACCTCCGCACCACTGCCTTCGACCGCAACGTTGAGGAGCTGGGCAAGCGGATCGCCGACTTGTCGAGAAGCCGGGGTGAGTCTTCTTTCTTCTTCGCGGGGGCGCGCTGGCGCACCCGCGGGCCGTAGTCCCTGAGATTCGGGCCGACTGCTGAGCAGTCGGGCCGGATCTTCCTGCCGACCTTCTTAGTTGATGACTTAACGTCCTTTTTCTTTTTATTCTTCAGAGGCCAACGCCACTCTCCGACGGGAGCTGAGCGTAGCCGACACCGGCTTGCGCATCAAGGGGGAGGAGTGCAGCAAGCTCGCCGCAGAGCGCGACCTGCTGGCTACGCAGCTGGCGGAGCAAAGGGAGCTGCTTAAGAAGGCGCGGGACGAGGCGGAGCAAAGAGAGGCCGCTCTCCTGGCCGAGTTTGAAAGCGAGCGCTCCTCCTGGACCGACAAGGAGGCACAGCTGACCTCCGGCTTCCACGAAATCGAGAACATCGTCGACGGTGAGTTTCTTTCTTTCCTTCTTTGAGCCGCTGACTATTGGTCAGGCTGACTCCTGGTTTTTTGACTTGCTTCTTCTTCGTCTTGGCAGACTTCTTCCCCGGCCATACGCAGGCGGCCAATCAAGCCATTGAGGCTGATCGCGAGGCGCGGAGGGCGAGTGGTGCTGAGATCGCTGCCAACGCCCCCCGGACCCTTGACGAGCAGCTTCTGAGCATTGAGGCTCGTCTGCGGCCGGCCCATCGGATGTTGCGCCGGCTTCAACGTGTCGGCGCCAAGGCGATTGCTGCCCTATGGCCAGACATGCCGGCTCTGCGTACTCCCAATCGGACTGCCGACTGGCTGGAGGTCGCGGCTGGCCGTCTTGAGGCCTAGAAGGGTTCCGCGGCCTGGGCTGGAGCGCGCCGGGCCTTGGAATTCGTCAAGGCGTCGTATCCAGGGCTGGATCTGGACCGGCTCGCTGCGTTCCGGTCAGAGGCCCAGGCGGAGCTGCTGGCTGCGGAAGACGCCCTTGTCGAGCGTGCGGCGGCGATCGCCGACTACACGGACACCAGTGTCTTCGTCCCTGAGCGGGCTGGGGACGGCAGGGAGGCACCGCCGGAGTGGTTCGGGATGAACCCGGATTACGACGAGGACTCGGCGGAGGTGATCGGCTCCAGCGCCGAGGAGGAAGGCGAGGCGGAGGACGGAGATGAGATGGAGGCGCCAGAAGACAGAGAGGGCAACCAGCCTCAGCTCGACCGCGCCTCCAGCAACGAGCCGCGCCCGTCTGGGCCGGCTGCCGCCGGAGATGATCAAGCCGAGACCGCCTAGCCGGCCGCCCCGGTGCCTGACGCCGCCGTCTCCTCCGGCCCTCCAAACCCGTCTGCCGCTTCCTAGGCTGCTGTCTCGTCTTTATTTTATCTGCTTTGGTAGTCTTTTGAAAAAACTTGTTAATTCGCACAATTCCACCCGCGGGGTGTATTTTGAACTTCGTCAAGATTCGCCAAGGGCCTATGCTGTAAATATTATCTAATTCTATCTTTCCTTGCTCATTGCTCTTATGGCTCTTTCCTTTGCCGCCTTCCCTTATTCGCCGCCTTGCCCATCGGACAACCGCTCTGCGGACTGCTGTTTGGATCAAGTGCTTGGCTACTCTTGGGAAGGCAAGTACTCGGTCATTTTTTAGAGTCTTTTTTAAACAAGTTGGATAGAAAGCGGTAAGCCGACTACTCAAGAGTCGGTTTTTGCGAAAAGGGGCTGGAAGCCGGCTTAAGCTATGTTTATGCTTTGGGTCCTTAGCCATTTTTCATGTGGGCGCCCATTCTTCCTTACTCCTGCCCACCAATCATCGCTCTGCGAGTTATGCTTCCGACAGAGACGGCTTAGGCACCAGACACTACTTGTCCGATCGCATGAAGCATTCATAGCGCATATGGCGAGTCCCCGGCCGACTAGTCGATCCCGGTGCCAAGCGGCATAACAAAGAGTAACATACTCAAGGCATAATTTTATCATACATGATAACAAAAGGGCAGTCCCCGAGCTCGCCTCGGGGTCCAAAGTCTTGGTACTTTAACACAAAAGGTAGCGTACATATCGCATCAATCGTAAAATCTTCGGAGAAGATTTATGTTCCATGGCCGCCGCCTCTTTGCCGGAGTCGTCCCTCTTGCGTGCTCGGGGCTTCGGCGCCGATCGTAGTAGGAGTCGCTGCTCAAAGACTTTGCTGATAATGAAGGGGCCTTCCCAAGGCACCGATAGCTTAATTGGCGGCTGTTCGCCGGATCAGCCGGAGCACAAGGTCGCCTCTTGGAAAGATCTTGGCGTGACCTTCCTGTTGTAGTAGCGGTGTAGGCTCTGCTGGTAGATGCTGGACCGGCTGAGTGCCAATAGCCGGCCCTCTTCCGGAAGATCGACGCCGTCTTGACATGCTTCTTCTGCTTCCTCCTTGGTGTACATGGTGACTCGCGGGGAGTCGAACTCTATATCTGTTGGGATGACGGCTTCGGCACCGTAGACGAGGAAGAAGGGTGTGAAGCCGGTTGACTTGTTTGGAGTCGTGCGAAAACTCCAGAGGACAGTGGTAATTCCTCAAAGAGCGGTCGAACGCTCGTTGGTTCGACCAGTCGCGCTTGATGCCGACAAGATAAGGCCGTTCGCTCGCTTCCACCGGGCCGCTTGATCGCGGATGGGCAACGGACGCTAAGTCCGATCCGGATTCCTTGTGTCGCGCAGAACGGGCTGTAGCGCCTTTGGCAAAATTTGTGCCATTTTCGGTGATGATGTGTGTGTACGCCGCATCGAGTCGTGATGTCGGCGATGAAAGTCACTACAGCTTGGACTATTCAACTTCTTGATGGGCTTTACTTATCCACTTGGTGAACTTGTCCACCGCGACAAGTAAGTGAGTTAGGCCGCCTCGTGCTTGCTTTGAATGGTCCCACCATGTCCAACCCCAAACAGCAAAGGGCCAGCGATGGGGATAGTCTTGAGTGCGGAAGCCGGCTGAAACGGCTTGGAGCGAACATCCGCACCCCTTGCATTTTTGAACTAATTCCTTGGCCTCTTCTAGGGCAGTTGGCCGAAGAAACCGTGGTCGGAAGGCTTTGGCGACGAGTGCTCTTTGCGGCCGCATGGTGGCCGTGACTTGCCTTGATGAATGTCTTCGAGAATCGCTGGCCTTGTTCGGCTCGACGCAACGCTGGTAGACACCAAAGGACGCTACCGACCAGCTCTCTGCTGACTATAGTGTAGGCTGCCGCCGGGCGTTGTACTTGCCGAGCCAGATTTCATCGGTTGGTAGCTCTCCGCTTACTAGGAACTTCGGGATGATGGGTGGGCCCATGAGGGTGCTGCTATTTCTTCAACTACCGCATCGCCACTTGGACGAGGGTGATCACGGCGGGAGGCGGCGGGCTGGAGTCCGCAGCCGCTTGCTGGGTTGATGAAGTCCCCGGGCCGACTGGTGCAGTCCCCGAGCCGAGTTCTGGAGTCTTCGCGATGGTCGCCGCAGTCCCCGGGCCGGGTTTGAAAGTCCTCGGGCCGGCTTCGACTGCGGCATTCTTGGGGCCGTCTGCAAGAATTCTCGTGCCGTCTGGTGAGGCTTCGGAGTCGGATCCGACTTCTTCAGGGGGAGCCGGCACAAAAATGGAGTATGATTCTGGTGAAGGCTTGACAGATGGCTTGAGAAGGCGCTGAAGGGCGACGCCGGATGGTATTGCCTGGCGGGTGGAGCCGATTCTTGCTGTGGTATTCGCTGGTCGTTGTCGCTTGGCACATGGAGGAACTCGCACCTCTCAAAATATCCACTCAATTGCTGTACCAGAAACGGTAGCTCGCCATGTTTGCATCTTTGGCGTCCTACGGATGACTGTTGACTACAAAGTCGAGTCGCCATAACACGATCCGCGAATGCCAAGTTCTTTAATGGCAAGCCGGAGTCTGAATGAGCGCCTCGTTCGGGCGACGTTGTTGGAGGCGGCGAATGGATCTCAGCAGCGCATACTTGAGCTTGTCGCTTTGGGGGAAGTGAGGACGACGCCGCTCCCAAGCTGGTGCGCATCTTGGAGCCATCGAAATGCATCCGCCAATGGTGGAGTCGGTGGCCGGCGGCAGTATCGGTCTCGCCCACGGACGAGGAAGTCGACCGGTGCTTGCGACTTGATGGCGGTCGGGGCTAGTAATAGATGGTGTAGGGGCTAGCTCTATGGCCCATTTGGCCACTCGGCCGAAGCTGCCTCGGCTCCGATGATCTCGGCAAGTGGGGCTGTGCAAACCACAGTGATTGGATGCTCTTGAAAGTAAGGCTTCAACTTCTTGGCGGCAAAGTGCACGCCAGAGCACATCTTCTCGGTAGTGGGGTAGTTCTGCTTGGAGGTCGACAGATTACGCCGTAATATACTGGTCTCACGGACAGTAGCGCCTTGCCTTCCTCCTTGCGCTAACTACAATGATCGGTCTTGACTACCCCGCTGGTGGCGGTAATGTATGTGAGCATGGGCTCCCTAGAGTCGGGCCGCCAAAGACGGGGAGTAGTCAGATTTTCTTCAACTCGGAGAAAAGCTTCATCCGCCTTTGTGGTTCCATTCTAAGAAGGTGGTCTTCTTCATGAGCTGGTACAACGGAGAGCTTTCGCCAACCGACCGATGAATCGGCCGATGGACGCTAAGCGGCCGGTGAACTTCGCACATCTAGCAGCCGGCGAGGTACTTCCATCCTCTCGATGGCCTTGATCTTCACAGGTTGCACTCTATGCCGCTGCTCGGAGACCAGAAACCAAGGAGCTGGTCGGGCCGGTACTTCAAGACACACTTCGTGGTTGAGCTTGATCTCGAATCGCGCAGTTCTCAAAGGTCTCCTTGAGGTCTTCCAAAGCGCTTCCTCGCTTCCGCCTCTTCACCACCACATCATCCACGTAGACGCGGGCATTCCTGCCGAGCTGCTTGAGGAGGCACTTCGCATGCAACGCCGGAAGGTGGCGCCGGCATTCCTCGCCGAACGTCATGGTCGGTGTAGCGTAAGGCTCCAAACGGCATGATGAAGGCGGTCTTCATCCTGTCGGTCAGGGTTCAGCTTGATCCGTGATATCCTGAATATGCATCTAAGAAGCTCAACAGCTCGCATCCAGCTATGGAGTCTATCACCGATCAATTCTCGGCAGAGTTTAACGGGTCCTTGGGGCAAGCTTTGTTGAGGCTTGTGTAGTCAATACACATCCGCCATCGCTTGTTCTTCTTCAGCATTCAAGACCGGGTTTGCTAACCATTCCGGAAAGAACACTTCCATGATGAAACCAACTGCTAGGAGCCAGGGCTATCTCTTCTCCAACAACTCTTCTCTTCTCTTCCGACAAAGCGGCACAAGGGTTGCTGGACGGGCTTCAGATCGATCGGACATGTAACTTGTGCTCGGCGAATTCCGCCGGTACACAGGCATGTCTTTAGGGGACCATGCGAAAATGTCCCGATTCTCACGGAGGAAATCGACGAGCTCGCTTTTCCTATTTATCGTCAAGGTTTGCACCTATGACAGCAGCATCTCTCCGGTGCTCGGGTCCAAGGGTATCTTCTTCGCCTCTTTGGCTGGCTTGAACGAGCCCTCACTTCCGACTTTGGGGTTGGGCGATATTTCGGCTGCTTGCCGCCATCGCCACAACCCGATCAAGAAGCCGCTTCTCACCGCGATCACTGTGGACTCGGCCAGCCGACCGCTTTCACCGCACAAGCGGACGACTTTCAGAGTAGCCGGCCACGGTCAGATCCCTTGAACTTGGCATCTTCATCTTGAGGTAGGCGAGTGGGGATCGCCATGAACTTGGCCAAAGCAGGTCGGCCAAGCGAAGCGTGGTACGGGCTTTCGAGGTCCACCACTTTGAACCAGACCGGCTCGGCGGAAATGATCTTTGTCCCCAAAAGGACGCCTATCAAGATCTTGCCGATCGGTGAGCAGGAAAGGCTGTGTACAATGCCGCGCAACACAGTCCGCTACTCTGAAGCTGTCTTTGTTTGATTCCTAACTTCTCCATCGTGTCCTTGTATAGGATGTTGATGCTGCTGCTCCGTTTATCAAGACTTTCGAAAGCGAGCGCCCGCTTATCCGCTGCAAGGGTGGCTCCCAAAACCAGGGCGTAGGGAGCCCGGATTCGCATCACCTCGGTGATCAGCTCGCCCAACCGATAGGTTTCTCGACCAGCATGAACTCGAGTATCCGATGCTATCAGATTCACTTCTTGTCGCTGCAGCCCGCTCGCGCCGGTCATCGGCCACACCGGTGAACACCACATAAACTCCATGCTCCTCTGGTACTGTTTTGCATCGCACCGACCGGCCTAACACCCGGCTCTGGGCGGTGGAGGAGGCGGCGCCCAAGAAAGGGGAGGCAGGAGGCCGCCTCCTTGGCGATCCCGATGAGCCGCTGACACTTCCGGTGGTGTGGTTTGACGGTTTCAGGCCGCTATGGAACTTGGTGGACCATCTAGAGTCTGCTCAGAAGAGAAGGTCGGCAACCAGTTGGACTTGCCGCTTTCGGTCGCTGGCCGGAGGCTGCCCTCCCGGCTGCTGGTTCGACCGCCGCCACCTGCCGCCTGCTGGAAGCCGGCTGTGGGCCTTGCGCCAGGATCGCTTTCGTTGTTGTCGCCGACCGGTGTCTCCACCGAGTTCGGGAGCCCGAGGAGCCACCTTGCTGGCCGCGACCGACCCAATCTCCGCCTTCATGGAGGAGTCGGCCGTGGCGCATTTGTTCCGCTATGATTAGCAGCTCGTCGAGGGTCTCCGCTCGTCGCAAAGGAGCTTGTGCTTGAGGAGGGTGCCTTCTCTGCACCCGGCGGTGAAGTACTGGATAGCTCGCACTCGCACGCCGCAGGAGTTCCGGAGCTCGCCCAGCAAGTGAGGTAGTCGCGAAGTTGACTCATTGGGGCCTTGCACGCACAAGGAAAGCTGGCGAGGCTTGGGAGGTCGCTTGTACGTGCTCGTGAAGTTGCGAGCATTTAAGGCCTCGTGAATTCGACCCAGCTGTTGATGTTGTGGGGCTTCAGTTGTTCAGCCATGTCCGCCGTGCCTCGAGCATGAGAGGAACATACTTCACAGAACACGCTTTGTTGTCGCTTGCTATGTTGACGCCGGAGTAGTCAATCTAGCGCCTTCCGCTTTACGGAGCCGTGTACTTGGGCGTGTCTCGGGGAGGGTGAACCCTATGGGGAAGGGCTCGCTCGGATGCGAGGTCCAAACAGGCGGACCTAACTCGCCTTCTTCTTCTAGCGCCAGGATCGGTGGAGTCGGTCGATCCGTGGCGGACGCCGCTTCTCCGATTCCCTCGGCGCGTCAAGGCGGTCGCCGAGAGTCGGATGCTTGATGGGTGGCGGGAGACTCGCTTTCTCTCGCGGGAGGAGGAGGCAGATAGTCGCCCCGCCGCTTCCATCGCTTTGGGCGGCCGCCTTGGTCGCGCTGATGGAGATGTGAGTCCGATCAGGGCTGACAGCCGGATCCTTATTTTTCCCGCGGACACCGCCACCGGTGTCCGAGACGCCGCGCTTTGTTCTCGGCGGGAGGCAAGTCATCGCTTTTGCCGTCGCGGCGCCTGCGGCGGTAGCCGGCTTGCCTCTGCGCAGACGCTGCGAGGAGCTGTTGACTCGCCCATCATCGCGGCGCCTCACCTCGGTTGTTCAACTGTCGTCGCCGCCGGCCGGCGCTGGATGTTCTCGCAGGCGTATGCATACAGTGGGCGATTGGCCCCGAACAGGTTGGTGATGGCTACGCCGCGCTGTTGGACCGCTTCCTAGGCGGCTAGGCCAGGCCGGGCCGGCGAGCCACCACAGCCAGCGATCCATCTCACGCCGGTAGGCTTCGACAAGCGCCTCATGCTTGCTGCTTCTCGCGCCGAGGAGCTGAAGGCGATGTGCCTCCAAAGATCTCGGCGCCGGCGCCTTCCGGAATAGGCGCAGCCAGTCTCGCAGAGCCAGGCCAAGAGGGTCGTGAGTCCTTCACCGTAATGCTCGCTATGACCGGCGACGAGCACCTCTCAGGATGGTGGTTCCGCCGCCCCCTCGTGAGGGAGCGGCTCGTCGAGACCACCACGCTAGGGGAACGCGCCGAGCGACGCGGTGTCGGAGTCGACCAAAGATTGGGTCGGTGGAGTTTACAGACTCCAAGTCCGCGGCAGGCTCGCCGGGCGACGTGGAGTTGCTCGAGGAGGCCCGCGAGGAGGCTCGAGGTCGCCTGCGTTCGCGCTTGGATGCAGTGCTCCTCGAGAGGCGAACTCGCTAACAAGTTCGGCAAGCCAGCTCGCTGTGCAAAGCGATCTCAGCGCTGCAGGCCGGTGCAGACTTCGCTCTGGCGGCCGGGCTGGCTGTGCTCGCCAGGAGGAAAAGGGTTCCCGCCCGCAGCAGGTCTCCGACGACGGTGCACCTAGCCCCACGGTGGGCGCCAAATGTCGGGGTTGGGTGCGACATATGCCAAAGGATGGCTTATCATGGTGGGGGCGAGAGAACATCGCCAGGTTCGAAACGGATGAGGCGAAGGCATGCACGCCAGCGGATCTTACCCAGCTTCTGTGGCTCTCCGTGGAGATAACACCCTCATCGCTGCTCTGGGGTCTCCGCATGATCACTATGGCAAAGTGGGTACAAGGTTGCTCCTTGAGCTGTTTGGGGTGAGGAGGAGAAGGGCAAGGCTAGCTCTTCTCTTCCCTCTATGTGTCTAAAACTATTAGGGTCCAACCTCTTGCATGGGTGCCCTGGGGTTAGAGGCCTACCTCTCGGGTATATTGGTAATCCGGCGGGCGCTGGTCCCAGCCGCCCTGCCTTTAGGCCGCCGCCTTCTCCGCCGACTTATGGGGCCTGCCGACTAGTGGGCCCCGCCGACGGTTCAAAGATGGGGCCGATAAGCCTTGTCCGCCGCTGGGCGGTCTTGCCGGCCGCGGATTATCAGTAGTCGCTTCTAATGATGCGGCTTGGTCATGGGGTCATGGCAACAAAGGCCACCGACGGCGATCATCGCCGCCATTCCCCGCCTTATCACGCACGGCGCATGGAGTCCATGGAGGGGCCGGCCGACTTTCGAGGGCCGACTCCCGCCGGTCCGGCTTTGGGGCGCTCGCCATCTTTCGTGACTCCGCCGACAAAGCGGGTCCCGCCATCTTCGGTCGATAGACAGCCGCCGTGGCTACAGGATCTCGCCCACGGGGTTGATGTCAGGCTGGCGTGGCACAAGCAGCCGCGCCAGACGGAGATCTCCGCCGCACGGGCGATCTGGCCACGCCTGCCCTTAGTGAACGGGGCTGGGATGGCGGCGGCCACATCCCATCACGTCCGTAGTTGCATAGGCAGGAGGTGGTTGGAGTCGCGGGCCGACTCCCCATAGCCGCTTCTCCGGAAGTCGCTAGTTGGGAGTCGGCTCATCTCGAGGCCGCCTCGACCTCGGTTGGGGGCAGCTGGCGGCTCGCCACTCTCAAGGCGGCTCTTCGTCTTGGGGTCTTGAGGGCGCAGTCTGCCTGATGTTTTGAAAGGTCTAGGGGCTCGGGTTTGCCTACCCGTGGCCCATTACTCCGACATTGGGGTCCATGTTTCGAAGATGGCTGAAGACACGAGAAAAGGCGCGCCCGAGCAGGGCGCTGCTCCTCCTCCACCAACCTGTTGGTTCTGACCGATCGCACCTCCACCAAGGCCACCACGCCGGTGAAGAACTCAAGGTTGCCAAGATAGTTGATCAAGGGGGGCTCACGACGGCCGCCACGCAGATGTTACCCAAAGTCAGTGTTGGCTCTCTCCCGAGCTGCAGACCATGGGGCCATGCTCGTGCTCCAGATCCGCCGATCTCGCCCTCGTTTCTGCCGCACAACGGCCTTAGCCTCGCCCACCCGCTGACGGAAAGAAGCGCCCAGGCGCTGGAGGTAGTCAGCCCTCCGCGCCACGCCAAGGGCGGGCCGGAAGCATCGCCCGCCGCCACTTCATCCAGCTTGGCCTCGTCGGCGTGGTCCTGCCTTCAGCCTCGACCCGATCAACCCCAGCTCTCCTTGAACTCAAGGCCAAGGTCTGCTGGTCGCCGCCACCCGGCCCAACCTCTTCCAGACGCTGGCTTCCCGCAGCAGCGATTTCATCCTCCGCCGCGGCCACCAAGCACTCCTCATCTCCAGACGCCAAGATCGCGCACGCTCGCAGCTTCCAACGCCGCCTCCTCACGCCTCGAGCTCGGGCTCGGTCGACCGAAGCCACCTTCATCGACTCAAGGGCTGCCCCACGCAGCTCCGCGATGCTCCAGTGGAATGGCACCGGCCTCGAGTTCCCGCCGCCTCCGCCGCCCACGCCACTGTCAGCCTCTCGGCCTCCTCGATGGTCTGAACGGGCCTCCCGAGAGGCCGCCAGCGACACCTCGGCTTCCTCATTGTTGAGGTCACGCTGGTGGCGCAGAAGGAAACAACTGCCTTTCACCTTGCCTCTCTTCACCAAAGCAGGCCCTCACCTCAAGGCCAAGATTCGCCGCCGAAGCTTCACTGCCGGCTCACTGGCTGCCTGCCCTCCCGAGAAACCCTTTGAAGAGTGCGACGCCTCAAGCGCCGAGCACGCCTTTGCATCGCATCCACCCCAAGTAAGCGCAGGGCCACAATCAGCACTCCTCCTGGGGGGGGGCTGGCGCCCCATGATGGCCGGGCACGCCGCTGGCCGGCCCGAGCCAGCCCATCCCCAAATGAAGAGCGCAGGCTGACCTCATCCAGCCGCCATCCATGACTGCACGAGAAGCCCAAGGCAGCTGGCTATGCCCCGAGAAGGCTCACAAGGAGGGTCACGAGGCGCCAGAGCCCCTGACGCGCCACAGATGGCTCACCTCCCGACCGCCTCACCACAAGGGCTCGCTTGAGCTCTGAGCGCCAAGGCGTGGAGAGGGCGGCTCGGGGATGGCCTCAGCCATCTCCGTGAGCTCGGCAGAAGGGCCCCAGAGGAGGATCAGCCAAAGCAACCGGGAGATCAGGAGCTAGGAAAGGGGAAGGCTTACTCATCAATGGCGAAATACTTCCTGTGCTTCAGCAGGCGGCAAGGGTAATCGTCACCCAAAGCCTCCCTTCTCTTCCGGAGAGCCTCGAAGTCCACGCGGAATCGACCCAGGAGTTGAGCGCAGGGGTCAGCCTGCGACGAGGAAGAAGCATCAAGGTGACCAGCCGTGGGTGTCGCCCCGATGCACGCCACGGCCGCCTCACCAAGAAGGCTAGCTGGGGCCTCAGGGGCCTCAACCGCGGGCGCCGCGGGCAGCGGCTCAATGCCTTCACCAGCAGCAAGACGGGCTCAGGAGCTGCCCCTCAGAATGCCGCTCAAGGCCGCTATCCGGGCGGGGCCCTCAGCCTCCAAATGCCCATGCCTCCCGCCCGCCACTCGAGGAAGGACTGCCAGGCGATCGGAAGGGCAGCCACCACCACTGGTTCTCGCGAGGCCCCTGAGGGACCAAGGGGCGCAGCCCCATTCATCAAGCCGGGCATCCGATCTCACAAAGTCGCCTGCTCGAGCAAAGTACAACAAAGCCCCACCTTGCCGGATGCTGCCGGGAAGGGTCCCCACCAAGACCAAGAGCACCTTCCTCGGCGCTTCAAAGGCCAGTCCTCCTCCGGAGCCTCATGCGATCCCCACGCTCACCAAGGCCCACATCCCGCTGGAGTGACGCCGAGAGGGGCAATGCGGCATAGCAGAACTCCTTCACCACCTTGGGCGCCACACGCCGAAGGCCAGAACGCCGGGTTTACATCAGACGAAGACGAGCCGGGCTCGAGGAGCGCCTCCCGACCCCAGCCTGAATTGGGGACAGCGGAGATGTTGGTTCGAAAGCAGGGGCTGGGCACCCCAACATCCACGCACAGCCACCGCCATGAACCCAGCGCTGGGCCGAGGAAGACTGAAATCAATCCTCGGCCGGCGTTTCGTGCGGCAATGAAGCTCACGCACCTTTGAGCATTGGGTGGGGTCGACGAGGCGCAAAGAGAAGAAGTGACGCAGCAAGGCAACTCAAGGAGGGATGCCCATCATTGCCTCACGCATAAAGGCTAAGACGGCAAGAAGAGTAATAGATTCAGACCCAAATGCATCATATGGATCCGTAATGGGAAAGCACAGTGTTGAAGAAATTGGAAAAGGGAACTAGTCCCGCCCATTGTATGCCAAGAAAGTACCGGACCGGTGACTATTCTATCGATGGAGAAGTGAGACGCGGGCCAGCCGCCGCCCTCCCGCACTGCTGAATATAGTGGCCGAGAGTGAGCTGACCTTGCCCAAGCCTTCTCGGTTGAGTATAATCGACCGATCGACGGCAGGAGCCGCCAAGACGGCGAGCGAGGCAGAGGCACAGTTTTTCCTTTCCCCTTCTTCGCGGGAGCCATGGCGACGGAAGGGGAGGATTCGAGATTGGATTGGAAGCGGAGGTCGGAGCTTGAGAGGAGGAAGAGCAGGACTGGTCAAGCAAATAAAAGAGGGACGACCGTGTGCAACCACGGGTCCACCTAGATGGGCTTAAAATAAGGAGGCGGGGGGGCAGGGCGCCCACGCCCAAT
The DNA here is from genome assembly GCA_021605205.1 of Aegilops longissima. Classification (NCBI taxonomy): domain Eukaryota; kingdom Viridiplantae; phylum Streptophyta; class Magnoliopsida; order Poales; family Poaceae; genus Aegilops; species Aegilops longissima. The sequence goes on from CM038678.1 coordinate 281,482,977, forward strand.
CAATCCGCCACGCTGGCGCCCGAGGTCGCCGGCTGTTAGGGGCCCACGGCGCTCAGACTTGCCCTTCGCTTCTCGCCAGCTAAGTCCAGCGCGCTTTGGGCCTGGGCTATATCCGGCATTCTGGGAACGGGGTCCCTGTGACTTGCTTGCCTGCGCCCGCGGCGTGGGTTTCAAGGGGTGGCCCATCAAGGCCCATCTTCATCAAGACAAGCTCAAGACCTCGCGAGGGGCTGGGAGATTGCTGGGCGGATGATGTGGAGCTTCTCAGTGCATGGCCTCGCCAGCCGGCTCACGAGGAGGCGAGAGATCAAGGCGGGATACCTCACGAGGTGCCCATGACGCAAGCCATGACGCACCAAGGGCGCCAAGCGGGCGCCACCACAAGAAGTGTCCTCCTTTCCTCTTTGGTGCAAAGGGGCAAGCGCAGTAAGAGTATCAAGCAAAGGCATCCGCTTTCGTGCAACGAGACCAAGACTGCCGAACGGCAGAAGGAAGTCATCGGGAGCCCAAGCCGGCCACCACCACTGAGCCTTTGACAAAGCGAGGACCAACTTTAGTCAGATAAGTGTACTAGATGTTCCCTTCAAAATGGCTAATTGTTGGCGCCTCTTCCCACTAATATTTGGGAAGAGGCCTAGGGCCTTTGCCTATAAATAGGACTAGCCACCCACCGGGTAGAGGCAGCTAGATGAGAGCCCGAGAGGATCCAAAGACCTTGAATCAACAGAGAGAGAGAGCGATCAAGTCCCCCAGCGCTCATCGCACCAGCCAAGAATGTACTCATGAGGCTATTCTTCCTTGTATTGTTCATCATCACCCACGAGGCAATCCACCACACCACACACCGGAGTAGGGTGTTAAACCACAATGGTGGCCCTAACCAAGATAAACCTTGTGTCTCTTGTGGTGTTCTTTCATAGTTTAGATCCTAGCGAGGCGGCGAGGTGCAGTGTAGGTAGAGGGCGAGATCTCCGCTGCGCACCCCATTGTTCGAACCTAGAGGGTCTGGCTGAACCCGAATCCGGACATATAGGAGGAAAGAGTACGTCATGGAGTAGCAGGGGGGCCCACGAGGGTGGGAGCACCCTAGGGGGCGCACCTCCACCTCGTGGCCGCCTCCTCCTTTCTTGACGGAGGGTCCAAGTCTCGGATCATATTTGTTGAGAAAATCACGCTCCCAAGGTTTCATTCCGCTTGGACTCCGCTTGATATTCCGCTTTTCAAACATCAAGTAGGCAAAAACAAGAATTGGGCTGGGCCTCCTGCTAATAGGTTAGTCCCAAAAGTAATATAAAAGTGGAAAATAAAGCCCAATATGGTCCAAAACAGTAGATAATATAGCATGGATCAATCAAAAATTATAGATACATTGGAGACGTATCACATATCAATCCTATTAAACCTTGTTGATGTCTAGGACTTTGTTCATGTTCATGAGTGTGATGAAATTTTGAAAAAATATTTCAAACTTCCCGGTCATATTACATATCATATTTTGAAAAAAAATCAAAAAAAATTTGAAACCAATTTTTTTCTGTTACTAGTGGCGCACCTAGCAAATGGTGCACAACTACTAAGTTTGATTTTTTTATTTCCCCCCTCTATATCTTAAAAGCCCCGTATCTTTCGTTCTGTTAGGTTTTTGGGGATTTTGAAAATGTTCAATGGGGTTCCCCTGGTTGAATTCAGATGTAACTTTTTGAGTAGATGATTTTCCATATAAAAACTTTTTAATTTGAGTTCGTATGCAAAAGTTATGCCCATTTTACTAAATTCCAGAGAGATTTTGCAAATAAAGTCAAAATTCATATTTGTAAATTTTCCCGACAACTAGACCACATATCACATGGGAAACTTTTTTTTTGACATTTCCATCATTTTCTTTTCTTTTTTCTAAAACTGAAAAGGCGGTCCACGGGGTAAAGAGAGTTACCAATGGCGCACCACCTAACAATGCACCATTAGTAACTGTGGTTACTAATGGCGCACCTGTAACGTGGTGTGCCATTACTAGTTTTGCAAAAAAATAAAAAAATATAGTGGCGCACAGTGGTTGTGGTGCGCCATTAGTAGTTTGAACTAGTAATGGCGCACTATACACTGGTGCGCCATTACTAGTTTTGAAAAAAAAGTAAAAATATTTGTTAGTAGTGGCACACAGAATGTGTGGTGCGCCATTATTGTTAAACTAGTAATGGCGCACTATGCCCCGGTGCGCCATTACTAGTTTTGGAAAAAAATAGTTAGTAATGGCGCACTGCGGGTGTGGTGCGCCATTATGATATGGACACTAATGGCGAATTCACACATGGTGCGCCACTACTATATAAGGGCACCACATATATGGTGCGCCATTAATGTCCATATTAGCTATAGCCCTTTTCCTAGTAGTGCTGGGTCATGAGACCCATGTTTGTAATACCTGACTCTTCGGAGTCTTATGAATAAATACTTTGAGTCGTAGAGTTTTGCTGTGATGCCATATTGTATTTACACATATCAAGCATATTGTGTGTATGATTGAAATGCTTGGTATGTGTGGGATCTGACAACCTAGTTGTCTATCCTTGGTAGCCTCTCTTATGGGGAAATGTAGTCTGGTGCTTCCACTGAGCCATGGTAGTTTGCGACAGCCCGGTTTACCAGAGTCCTGTTAGCCCAGGGCTTGCTACCGCCCGAACACTTAGACTGGCCGGCATGTGTCCTTCTTCGATTCAGGTTCGTCTCTTCGGGAAATGTCACGCTGTCTTTTCGATTCTTTGAGTCCTGCTAGCCCAGCTGTTACAGTCCAATTCACTGGCTGATGACCGACACGCTCGTTGTTGGGTCATGTATGCTCGTCTCCTGTAAGTTAGTGCCACTTTGGGTTTACTTATCAGTCATGTCGGCCCAAGTTCTTCATCATATGGATGCTAGCAACACTATCATATACGTGAGCCAAAAGGCTTAAACGGTCCCTGCCGTAAGGTGGCACCCGTGGGAATACCGTGCGTGAGGCCGCAAAGTGATATGATGTGTTACATGCTAGATCGGTGTGACTTAGGATCGGGGTCCTGACATGCTAGAGTGTTTGTGCATGTTTTGCCACATATTTCATTTGCTATCTTATTGAGTGAGCATGTTGGTTGCATATTTTTTCCCATTCAAGGACATCCATTTGTTGCTTTGATTGTTTGGTCTTTGTTTTTGCCAAATGGATGGATAAGAATGCCTAAGAACTCCCTCTAGCTATCTATGTTTTTTCTGCCTCAAACTCTATTCATGCTACATCACAAAGTTTGATCAAGTCAATTGACCTCCGGTGAGGAGCACTCAAAGCCACCGATCCGCTAAGGGATTAAACTTCCAAAACCTCTTAATGGCTTTCGGTCCGACTGATTCATTCACTTTGGTCTCATCGAAATTAGTGAGTTGATCTAGGTTTTCACCTCGGTGCAACCGACTAGAACTTTGGTCTCACAGAGTTGCAGAACCGCCATGCATTCTCGATCTCGTGCCACCGAGTCCTGCCACTGTCACAACAACAATTACTGGGTATATATATATCGCGGTTGAATTTTGAAATTCCTTCAAACTCCCAACCACGCCACCCAGCTCGGCCGCCTCGGTCTCCGGATCGCCTCTGCTCTCACCAGTGCCCTCCTCGCTACTGGTCTCCGCTGTCATTAACGGAATCCCCACCGTTGCTATCGCAGTAGTTCGTCAGCCGAAGTTAGGGTACGAATCGATCTCTTTGTGCACTCTTAACTCAAATTCTGCATAGAGATTAATGCCATGTTTCTAGCCACGATTGAGATCAATCTATCCACCTAAAACTTCCTCTAAAATAGATTTGATGCAAAAACTTAGGTTAGGTTTCCGCTGAACTCATCTCTCGACCGACCGATCCAAGAATTGGTCTCACGGATTTGGCCTGTGCCATTGCACATGTACTACTTGGTTTGATGTAGTGTACTAATCAGCAGGACTGAGTTCACTTTCTCTCGTGAAACTCTAGCATCTCGTAGTCATCGAACCGTGTTTCGGGTCTCAATCTAAATTGTATGTTTAGACTCTAAAGTTGCTTCGTGTCACCGAAGTTTGTCATATTGGTAGCTCCAAAATGCTTTCTCGCAAAACTAAAATTAAGTTTTTGTGTCAACTTTTGCCAAAATAGTTGTGCTTTACGATGCTCATCTACTCTACCTATACCTATCTATTCACAGTTTCGTGTCGAGATGTCACCAACAAAGGATAGTCAAATCAGGTCGAGGAGCAAAATTCGTGAGGGCACTAGTCCTCCAACAACAGCTGTGATGAGGGTAGCGTATACCCCAAGCAATTTGCCTAAGGCTACAACCAGTGCAAAGGAAGAAGAGAACTCAGAATCTGAAGATGAGGACTTTGTTGTTGATGAGGAGGCCACCTCAAGGAAAAAGGTGCTCAAGAAGGAACAAGTTGTTGCTGCCGCCATCAAGCCTGGTATGCACAAGAAGGCTCCTGCCCAGAGGAAGCCCATGTCTAAAGCCAGAGCCTCTGTAACGCCCCAAGACCGGAGCTTCAGTTGCCTTCCGTGGTTTCCAGTTTTGTCGCGGTGATTTGTTTTGTTTGTGCATTGCTCATGTCATCTCTTGCATTGCATCATCTCATCATGCCATTTAATTTTTATAACTCAACTAAATAAATTGTATGGATTTTTCGATCCATTTAAATCGAGGGAATTCACTTGTGACTTCTCTTTATAACATACCCTCCCAATATTATTAGGGAGCTATAATAAATATTCCATTGTTTTGGAATCACCATAACCCACTTGCATAATAAATCCCATGCCTTTTCTCGCTCCGAAGTTGACCTCAAAACCTTGCCAATATTATTTCATCATTTTCAGAGCTCCACCAAAATCCTTGGGCCATTTTTGTTAAATCCTTCATATTTTTGTGAGCCCGAAAATTGTCCTCGCTCCCAAATCCTTTCCCTAACCCTCTCTTTCTTTTTCTTCTCTTTAACTTTTTTCTGCTAAAGAAAATATAGAAGAGAGGGGAGAAGAGAGCCCAGCCCAACCAAAGCCCCGCCATTCTCCTCCCCACCAGCCGCCTAGCCTCCCGAGGCCCAAGGCCCACCAACCCCTCTAAACCCTAGCCGCAAGGGAGAGCTCGCCGATCCCATCTCCTCCTCTCGCCCTCCCTCCAACAAGACGCCTCCTTCCCAATCCCCTCGTCCTCCCCATCTCTCCCGATCCCCCTCATCTCCCTCGATCCCCTCAGGCGCCATCGACCCCGGCCACCATCGCCAGGAGAGCCCGGCCTCCCGATCCCCTCGGCCTCCTTCCTCCTCCATGGCGCCTCACGCCTCGAGCGCCTCCTCGCCTCCTCCTCGAGCGCCTCCACCTCAAGAACCTGCCCTGCCGCCTCGTTAACCACTGGCCGAGCCCTGCTGCCTCTCGCCGTACCATCCTCTCAGCCTCCTGCGCCTGCGTTCGGTCCCGCCCATCCTGCGCCCCTCGCCCTCGGTAGCTCTCGTCGCCTGCCCATTCGCCGACCCCCCAAGCGGCTGTGATCCACGCCGAGGCCCCTCGCCGCCGTCAGACGACGCGCCGTCGGGCGACTAGCAGGTAATAAGCTTCCCTCGCGCTAAGTCCGCCGCCGCCATTGGTCATTGCTTCCGCCGGCCATAGCTATGCCTTTGACCTTCGCACTCTTCTCCGAGCGAAGCTCGCCCCGCCGCGCCAAGCACCTCTCCATCGACTTCAAGACGCCATCGCAGAACTCCACCGTTGTCACCGGTGTAGCAGCGCCATCGCAGCATTTCCCCAACCTCCGTGACCACCACCATCGCCTCCTTGCTGGCATCCCAAGGCCCTTGTGTTGTTTTGTGTTGACCGTCAAGGCTGGCAAGTTCGACTACATGGACGCCAAGACCACACCAGACCGCCAAGCATCGCCTCCGGAGTTCTCCTGGTACCACGATTGTAGCCGGTGTGCTTTTTATTTGTCAAGTCCGACTACACGGGAACGACTACATCCGAGGTGGATAACGCTAAGTACCCCCACGCCCAAGACGCCAAGTCCGCTTCGGATTCTTCAAGTACCGCTATCGATGACTCGAACCTCACGAAAAAACGGGTACCACGAGCGCCAAGTTCATCTACGGAACGGTACGACTACCATCGCCGAGATCGCAGTACCACGACAACCTCAAGGCGATTCGGACCCGCCAAGTACCTCTTCGAAAACGAACGCGAACCACTACTTCCCCACGACCCGTGAACGCTCACTTCTCTACTAAACGCTTCCGCCAACGCTGGCTTCTAAGGTATAACCACCGAGATGACCGACCGTGATCGAATCATCCTTGCGATGCCCCTCTTTGCCATGCCACCGCCTGCGGGAACCCGTAATCGGGATCACCCCACCATCTTGCATGACTCGCCACGCCCACACTTTCTTTGCACCGATATCTCAAATGAGTTATCGGAACCGGAATGTTGACGCGGGCACCATTTCCGCTTGTCGCTGCGTGGCACCCTTTCTTCCACCACGGTGACACAATGCCTCGTAACATGCTCTTGTCAACATTTTCATAAAATTGCATAAAACTTGCACATGTCATCCAAGATTATGATAACAACAATTTAAATGTTTAAAATTGTTGTTTGCTTTAATTTGCTTAAATGCCATGCCAAATGATTTATTTCATAACTAAATAACCGTAGCTCCATTTTAAATAAATTATATATGTAAATGGGGTAGAAAATGCCTAGTTTAACATGGTGTACTTGCTTTGCATGCTAAACAACTCTAAAATTGTGTTCAGGGCAGATCTGTTCCAAATCCATAATTTGCATATAGGATTTTCCTAATTGTTGTTTGTTGTTTCCGCCTCATTTAAACTTCTGCCTAAATAGTTAGTTTATTTATGCTTCACCGCTGCCATGTTTAACAACATTTAATATTGTTTGGTAGCCTAAACGAGATTGAACTAAATAAGTGTTGTAGGTGTTGTCAATATGCAACCTGCTGCATATTGAGCTCCACTTAACTTGTAGTGTTGTTTGTGCATATTGCCATGCCATGCCTCATTAAACCGACATGCATCATACTTGTTTGTGCATCACGACCTGTTTATGTGATGGTTGTTTACCATGTTGTTTGCTTCTTTCCGGTTTGCTTCTCTCGTTAGCTTCGGCTTCTGCCCGGAGTTGTGAGGATTCATTCGACCGTCCGCTTGTCTTCTTCATGGACTCGTTTTCTTCCTTATGGATTTCGTGCAAGATGACCATACCTCGAAATCACTTCTATCTTTGCTTGCTAGATGCTCTTTTGCTATGCCTATGCTACGATGCCTACCACTTGCTATATCATGCCTCCCATGTTGCCATGTCAAGCCTCTAACCATCCTTTCCTAGCAAACCGTTGTTTATTATGTTACCGCTTGCTCAGCCCCTCTTATAGCGTTGTTAGTTGCAGGTGAAGATGAAGTTTGTTCCTTATTGAACATGGAGATGTTGTTCCTTGGGGAACATGTTTACTTGTAGGATATCACAATATATCTTATTTTAATTAATGCATCTATATACTTGGTAAAGGGTGGAAGGCTCTGCCTTATGCCTCGGTGTTTTGTTCCACTCTTCCCGCCTCTAGTTTCCGCTATATCGGTATTATGTTCCCCGGATTTTGCGCCCCTAACGCTGGTCGGGTGATTTATGGGACCCCTTGACAGTTCGCTTTTGAATAAGACTTTTTCCAAAGAAGGCCCAACATTGGTTTTACCATTTGCCTCACCTATACCCTTTTTCCCTTTATGCTTTTCCGGAGCCCGAGGGTCATCTTTATTTTAGCCCCCGTGCCGTTGCTCCTTCGAAAGTGTTGGTCCAACCGAAAGCAGACCAAGGGCCACCACGGGCAACTCGAGGGTTGGTTTTACTCGTAGCTTGACTTATCCGTGTGCCCTCGAGACCGAGGTACGGCATGACTTATCAGATTTGTCAAGACATCCGCGCTGCTTTGCTTGGTCTTGTTTTATTGCTGTGAATGTCTTGTAGCCGGATTCCAGACTGATCGGGTCTTCCCGGGAGAAGGAATATCCTTCGCTGATCGCGAGAGCTTATCATGGGCTTTGTTGGGACACCTCTCGCAGGGTTTGATCTTTTCGGAAGCCGTGCCCGCGTTATGTGGCAGATGGGAATTTGTTAATGTCCGTTGTAGAAAACCCCAAGTGGATCTTAATTAAAATACACCAACAAGGTGTAACTGTGGATGGTCTCTCTTCGGCGGAGTCCGGAAGTGAACACGGTGTTGGAGTTATGTTTGACGTAGTGTTGGGGAACGCTGCAGAAATTCAAAATTTTCCTACGTGTCACCAAGATCTATCTATGGAGAAACTAGCAACGAGGGAAGGAGAGTGCATCTACATACCCTTGTAGATCGCTAAGCGGAAGCGCTCATGAGAACGGGTTGAAGGAGTCGATTGCCGTGATCCAAATCACCGAGATCCTAGTGCCGAACGGACGGCACCTCCGCTGCTCAACACACGTGACAGCCCGTGACGCCTCCCACGCCTTGATCCAGCAAGGAGAGAGGGAGAGGTTGAGGAAGACTCCATCCAGCAGCAGCACAACGGCATGGTGGTGGTGGAGGAGCGTGGCATCCAAGCAGGCTTCGCCAAGCACCAAGGGAGAGGAGGAGGAGGAGAGGTGGCTGCACCGGAGAGGGAGACTCTCGTGTGTTATGGGCAGCCCCTGTGGCCTCATATATATAGGGAAGGGAGGGCTGCGCCCTCTAGGGTTTCCACCCCTAGGGGTGGCGGCAACCCCAGATGGGTTTGGGGGCGGCCAAGAGAGGAGGGAGAGGAGGCGCCCACCAGATGGGCCTTAGGCCCATCTCGACTAGGGTTTGCCCCTCCCACTTCCCTGGCGCTTGGGCCCTTTGTGGGCGCACCAGCCCCTTGGGCTGGTTCCTCCCACACTTGGCCCACGCAACCTTCCGGGCAGGTGGCCCCACTTGTGGACCCCGACCTCCCGGTGGTCCCAGACATTACCGATATCGCCCAAACTTTTCCTGCTACCAAAACAGACTTCCCATATATAAATCTTCACCTCCGACCATTCCGAACTCCTCGTGACGTCCGGGATCTCATCCGGACTCAACAACATTCGCAACCACATACAAGCTTCCTATATAACCCTAGCGCCATCGAACCTTATGTGTAGACCCTACGGGTTCGGGAGACATGCGCATATGACCGAGACGTTTCTCCATCAATAACCAACAGCGGATCTGGATACCCATGTTGGCTCCTACATGTTCCACGATGATCTCATCGGATGAACCACGATGTCAAGGACTCAATCGATCCCGTGATACAATTCCCTTTGTCTAGCGGTATTGTACTTGCCCGAGATTCGATCGTCGGTATACCGATACCTTGTTCAATCTCGCTATCGCAAGTCTCTTTACTCGCTCCGTAACACATCATCCCGTGATCAACCCCTTGGTCACATTGTGCACATTATGATGATGTCCTACCGAGTGGGCCCAGAGATACCTCTCCGCTCACCGGAGTGACAAATCCCGCCTCGATCCGTGTCAACCCAATGGTCACTTTCGAGATACCAGTAGTGCACCTTTATAGTCACCCAGCCACGCCAGACGCTTGATACACCCAAAGCACTCCTACGGTATCCGGAATTGCACGATCTCATGGTCTAAGGAAAAGATACTTGACATTAGAAAAGCTTTAGCATACTTAACTACACGATCTTTGTGCTAGGCTTAGATTGTCTTGTCCATCACATCATTCTCCTAATGATGTGATCCCGCTATCAATGACATCCAATGTCCATGGTCGAAACCGAACCATCTATTGATCAACGAGCTAGTTAACTAGAGGCTTACTAGGGACATGGTGTTGTCTATGTATCCACACATGTATTGAGTTTCCTATCAATACAATTATAGCATGAATAATAAACGATTATCATGAACAAGGAAATATAATAATAACTAATTTATTATTGCCTCTAGGGCATATTTCCAACAGTCTCCCACTTGCACTAGAGTCAATAATCTAGTTCACATCGCCATGTGATTAATGATCGATAGGTCACATCGCCATGTGACCAACATCCAAAGAGTTTACTAGTGTCTTAAACTAGTTCACATCACCATGTGATTAAGTCTCAATGAGTTCTGGGTTTGATCATGTTTTGCTTGTGAGAGAGGTTTTAGTCAACGGGTCCAACCTTTCAGATCCGTGTGTGTACTTGCAATTTCTATGTCATATTGTAATGTTGCTTTCACGCCCACTTGGAGCTATTCCAAATGGTTGCTCCACTATACGATCCGGTTTGCTACTCAGAGTCACTCGGATAGGTGTTAAAGCTTGCATCGACGTAACCCTTTACGCCAACTCTTTATCACCTCCATAATCGAGAAACATGTCCTTATTTACCTAAGGACAATTTTGATCGCTGTCCAATGATCCATTCCTGGATCATTCTTGTACCCCTTGATCGACTCATGGCATGGCACACTTCCGTGCGGTACACAAGATAGCATACTATAGAGCCTACGCCTAAAGCATAGGGACGACCTTCGCCCTTTCTCTTTTCCGCCGTGGTCGAGCTTTAACTTTAACTTCATACCTTACATCTCGTGCAAGAACTCCTTCTTTGATCGATCCATCTTGAACACTTTCAAGATCATGTCAAGGTATATGCTCATTTGAAAGTACCATTAAGCATTTTTGATCTATCCTATAGATCTTGATGCTCAATGTTCAAGTAGCTTAATCCAGGTTTTCACTTGAAAACACTTTCAAATAACCCTATATGCTTTACGTAAATTCTACATCATTTCTCGATCAACAATATGTCAACAACATATACTCATCAAAATTTATAGTGCTCCCACTCACTTTTTGGAAATACAAGTTTCTCATAAACTTTGTATAAACCCAAAATCTTTGATCATCTCATCAAAGCGCACATTCCAACTCCGAGATGCTTACTCCAGCCCTAGAAAGGATCGCCGAGCCAAGATACCTTTTAGCATCCTTAGGATCGACAAAACTTTTCCGATTGTATCACATACAACCTTTCCTTACGTAAGGAAACTCGCTTTTGACATCCATCTCGCCAGATTTCATAAATGCAGCTTATGCTAACATGATTCCGACGGATTTACATCGCTACGGATGAGAAAATCTCATCGTAGTCAACTCCTTGAACTTGTGAAAACTCTTTGCCACAAGTCGAGCTTCATAGAAGGTGACATTACCGCCCATGTCCGCTTCTTCTTAAAGATCCATTTATTTCAATGGCTTGCCGATCATCGGGCAAGTCCACCAAAGTCCATGCTTTGTTATGATATATGGATCCTACTCGGATTTCATGGTTTCTAACCATTTGTCGGAATTTGGGCCCACCATCGCTTCTCCATAGCTCAGAGGTTCATTGTTGTCCAGCAACATGACCTTCAAGACAGGATTACTGCACCACCCAAGTAGTACGCATCCTTGTCACCCCACGAGGTACGGTAGTGACTTGATCCAAACTTCATGATCACTATCATAAGCTTCTACTTCAATTGGTGTAGGTGCCACGGAACAACTTCCTGCGTCTCGCTACACACTAGTTGAAGTGACGGTTCAATAACCTCATCAAGTCTCCACCATCCTCCCACTCAACTTTTCGAGATGAACTTTTCCTCGAGAAAGGACCCGATTCAAGAAACAATCCCTATTGCTTTCGGATCTGAATTAGGAGGTATACCCAACTGTTTTGGGTGTCCTATGAAGATGCATTTTGTCCGCTTGGTTCGAGCTATCAACCTGAAACTTTTCCACATAAGCGCCGCAGCCCCAAACCTTTAAGAAACGACAACTTAGGTTTCTCCAAACGGTGTCGCCTCAACGGAATTACGTGGTGCCCTATTTAAGTGAGTGTGGTTGTCTCTAATGCCTAACCCATGAACGATAGTGGTAATTCGATAAGAGACATCATGGTACGCACCATATCCAATAGAGTGCAACTATGATGTTCGACACACCATCACACTATGGTGTTCCAGCGGTATTAATTGTGAAACAATTTGCACAATGTCTTAATTGTGTGCCAAAACTCAGAACTCAGATATTCATCTCTATGATCATATCATAGACATTCTATCCTCTTGTCACGAAGATCTTAAACTTCACTCTGAAATTACTTGAACCATTCAATAATTCAGACTTGTGTTTCATCAAGTAAATATACTCAACATCTACTCGAATCATCTCGTGAAGTCGAACATAACGATATTCATCTGATGCCTCAAAGACTCATTGACTGCACACATCAAAATGTGTTACTTCCAACAGGTTGCTATCTTGTTCCATCTTATCAAACCGAGGCTTTTCACTATCTTGCCCATGTGGTATGATTTGCATGTCTCAAGTGATTCAAAATCAAGTGAGTCCAAACGATCCATCTGCATGGAGTTTCTTCATGCGATACACCAATAGACATGGTTCGCATGTCTCAAACTTTTCAAAAACGAGTGAGTCCAAAGATCCATCAACATGGAGCTTCTTCATGCTTTTATACCAATATGACTTATATGGCAGGCCACAAGTAAGTGGTACTATCATTACTATCTTATACCTTTTGGCATGGAAATGTGTATCACTACGATCGAGATTCAATAAACCATTCTTTTAGGTGCAAGACCATTGAAGGTATTATTCAAATAAATAGAGTAACCATTATTCTCCTTAAATGAATAACAGATTGTATAGACATAATCCAATCATGTCTATGCTCAACGAAACACCAAATCTCGATGGTAGAGGGAGCGTATATGCTTGATCACATCAACCTTGGAAAAACTTCCAACACATATCGTCACTCACCTTTAGCTAGTCTCCGCTTATTCCGTAGCTTTTATTTCGAAAGTTACTAACACTTAGCAACCGAACCGGTATCTTAATACCCTGGTGCTACTAGGAGTACTAGTAAAGTACACATTAACATAATGTATATCAAATATACTTCTATCGACCTTGCCCGCCTTCTTATCTACCAAGTATCTAGGGTAATTCTCGCCCAAAGGCTGTTCCCTTATTACGTAAGCACTTAGTCTCGGTTTGGGTTCAACCTTGGGTTTCTTCACTAGAGCAAGAACTGATTTGCCATTTCATGAAGTATCCCTTATTGCCCTTGCCCTTCTTGAAACTAGTGGTTTCACCAACCATCAACAATTGATGCTCCTTCTTGATTTCTACTTTCATGTGTCAAACAATGCTAATACCTCAAGGATCATCATATCTATCCCCGATATGTTATAGTTCATCACAAAGCTCTAGCAGCTTGGTGGCAATGACTTTGGAGAAACATCACTATCTCATCCGGAAGATCAACTCCCACTCGATTCAAGTGATTGTTGTACTCATAAATCTGAGCACAAGCTCAACGATTGAGCTTTTCTCCTTAGTTTGCGGCTAAGAAAATCGCCGAGGTCTCATACCTCTGACGTGGGCACGAGCCTCGAAATCCCAATTTCAGCCCTCAAACATCTTATATGTTCCGCGACGCTTCAAAACGCCTTTGGTGCCTCAACTCTAAACCGCTTAACCGAACTATCACGTAGTTATCAAAACGTATGTCCGATGTTCGCAACATCCACGCACGACGCTTTGGGGTTTAGCACATCGAGCGTGCATTAAGGACATAAGCTTAAACGTCCGCATAATCGCTACTTTCAACTTTCAACTATATTTTCTAGGAACATATCTAAACAAAGGAACTAAAGCCGAGCTCACGACATAATTTGCAAAAGGTCTTTTGACTATGTTCAGATAATTAAGTTCATCTTATGAACTCCCACTCGATAGACATCCTCCGGTCATCTAAGTGATTACATGATCCGAGTCAACTCAGGCCGGTCCATCATCACGTGAGACGGACTAGTCATCATCGGTGAACATCTTCATGTTGATCGATTCACTATACGACTCATGCTCGACCTTTCGGTCTCCGTGTTCCGAGGCCATGTCTGCACATGCTAGGCTCGCAAGTTAACCCCAAGTGTTTTTGCTGTGTAAATCTGTCTTACACCCGCTGTATGTGAACGTAAGAATCCATCACACCCGATCATCACGTGGTGCTTAGAAGTTTACTTAACCGTAGCAACGGTGCACAAATAGGTTAGAGAACACTTCTTGAAATTTGTAAGGGATCATCTTATTTACTACCGCTTCTAAGTAAACAAGATGCATAAACATAATAAACATCACATGCAATTATATAGTGACATGATATGGCCAATATCATTTTGCTCCTTTGATCTCCATCTTCGGGCTCCATGATCATCATCGTCACCGCATGACACCATGATCTCCATCATCATGATCTCCATCATCGTGTCTTCATGAAGTTGTCTCGCCAACTATTACTTCTACTACTATGGCTACCGTTAGCAATAAAGTAAAGTAATTACATGGCGTTGTTCAATGACACGCAGGTCATACAATAAATAAAGACAACTCCTATATTCTCGCCGTTGTCATACTCATCGACATGCAAGTCGTGAATCCTATTACAAGAACATGATCAATCTCATACATCACATATCATTCATCACATTCTTCTGGCCATATCACATCACATAGCATACCCTGCAAAAACAAGTTAGACGCCCTCTAATTGTTGTTTGCATGTTTTACGTGGCTGCTATGGGTTTCTAGCAAGAACGCTTACCCACGCAAAACCACAACGTGATATGCCAATTGCTATTTACCCTTCATAAGGACCCTTTTTCGAATCTGCCCGACTAAAGTGGAGAGATCGGCACCCGCTAGCCACCTTATGCACCAAGTGCATGTCACCGGTGGAACTCGCCTCACGAAGAGTACGCGTAAGGTCGGTCCGGCCGCTTCATCCCACAATACCGTCAAACAAGATTGGACTAGTAACGGTAAGCATATTGAACATTATCAACGCCCACAACTACTTTGTGTTCTACCTGCAAAGAATCTACGCAATAGACCTAGCTCATGATGCCATCTGCTAGAACGAGAGAAATTCAAAATTTTCCCACGTGTCACCAAGATCTATCTATGGAGAAACTAGCAACGAGGGAAGGAGAGTGCATCTACATACCCTTGTAGATCGCTAAGCGGAAGCTGCTCAT
This sequence comes from Aegilops longissima, assembly GCA_021605205.1. Classification (NCBI taxonomy): domain Eukaryota; kingdom Viridiplantae; phylum Streptophyta; class Magnoliopsida; order Poales; family Poaceae; genus Aegilops; species Aegilops longissima. Next base: position 281,498,126 of record CM038678.1, read on the forward strand.
GAGAACGGGTTGAAGGAGTCGATCTGTCAGGATCCAAATCACCGGAGATCCTAGTGTCGAACGGACGGCACCTCCGCTGCTCAACACACGCACAGCCTCAGGACGCCTCCCACGCCTTGATCCAGCAAGGAGAGAGGGAGAGGTTGAGGAAGACTCCATCCAGCAGCAGCACAACGGCATGGTGGTGGAGGAGCGTGGCATCCCGCAGGCTTCGCCAAGCACCAAGGGAGAGGAGGAGGAGGAGAGGTGGCTGCACCGGAGAGGGAGACTCTGTGTTATGGGCAGCCCCTGTGGCCTCATATATATAGGGAAGGGAGGCTGCGCCTCTAGGGTTTCCACCCCCTAGGGGTGGCGGCAGCCCTAGATGGGTTTGGGGGCGGCAAGAGAGGAGGGAGGGAGGCGCCACTCAGATGGGCCTTAGGCCCATCCGACTAGGGTTTGCCCCTCCCACTTCCTCTTGCGCTTGGGCCCCTTGTGGGCGCACCAGCCCCTTGGGGCTGGTTCCTCCCACACTTGGCCCACAACCTTCCGGGGCAGGTGGCCCCACTTCAGGACCTCCGACCCTCCCGGTGGTCCCAGACATTACCGATATCGCCTCAAACTTTTCCGTTACCAAAACAGACTTCCCATATATAAATCTTTACCTCCGACCATTCCTAACTCCTCGTGACGTCCGGATCTCATCCGGACTCAACAACATTCGTAACTACATACAAGCTTCCTATATAACCCTAGCGCCATCGAACCTTATGTGTAGACCCCACGGTTCGGAGACATGCGCATATGACCGAGACGTTCCTCCCGTCAATAACCAACAGCGGATCTGATACCCATGTTGGTCTCTACATGTTCCACGATGATCTCATCGGATGAACCACGATGTCAAGGACTCAATCGATCCCGTATACAATTCCCTTTGTCTAGCGGTATTGTACTTGCCCGAGATTCGATCGCCGGTGATACCGA